>JAGFNQ010002771.1:57257-192455 GCA_024364735.1 Boesenbergia rotunda
TCACAGTCATAATCTTTGACCAACTCTAGCCACCTGCGCTGCCTCATATTCAGATCCTTCTGAGTGAAGAAGTACTTCAAACTCTGATGGTCTGTGAAGATTCTGCACTGCACTCCATACAGGTAGTGTCTCCAGAGCTTCAGTGCAAAAACCACAGCTGCTAGCTCAAGGTCATGAGTAGGGTAATTCTTCTCATAGTCCTTGAGCTGTCTGGAGGCATATGCTATTACTTTACCGTCTTGCATGAGGACAGCTCCAAGGCCCATCTTGGATGCATCACTGTAGATGTCAAAGGCCTTGTCACTCTCTGGAACAGTCAGGATGGGAGCACTAGTCAATCTTTTCTTCAGTTCTAGGAAGCTGTGCTCGCATTTATCTGACCACTCAAACTTCTGATTCTTTCTGGTCAGGGCTGTGAGTGGAGAGGCTATTCTGGAAAAGTCCTCCACAAATTTTCTGTAATATCCTGCCAGGCCTAAGAAGCTTCTGATTTCACTGGCATTCTTGGGTCTACACCAGTTGCTGACTGCTTCTATCTTGGCTGGATCAACTTGAATGCCTTCTTTGGATACAATGTGACCTAGGAAGGTCACCTGATCTAGCCAAAACTCACACTTTGAGAATTTTGCATAGAGCTTCTCCTGCTGAAGGATCTGCAGCACTATCCTCAAGTGTGTAGCATGGTCCTCTGGAGTCTGTGAGTATATGAGAATATCATCAATAAATACAATGACAAATTTATCGAGATACTCCCTGAAGATGTGGTTCATCAGCTCCATGAAGACTGCTGGAGCATTGGTTACTCCAAAAGGCATCACTACAAATTCGTAGTGGCTGTATCTTGTCCTGAAGGCCGTCCTGGGGATGTCACTTTCTTTAACCTTTAGCTGATGATACCCAGAACGCAGATCTATCTTCGAGAACACTGTAGCCCCTTTGAGTTGATCAAATAAATCATCTATTCTAGGAAGGGGGTACTTGTTCTTGATGGTTACCTTGTTCAGAGCTCTGTAGTCTATGCACAGACGCATAGACCCATCCTTCTTCTTGACGAAAAGTACAGGAGCTCCCCAGGGTGAATGACTCGGGCGAATGAAGCCCTTGTCTAGTAGCTCCTGGAGTTGCTCTTGTAATTCCTTCAACTCTGCTGGAGACATACAATAGGGGGCCTTCGAGACCGGACCGGTACCTGGTACTAGCTCGATCTCGAATTCCACTTCTCTGTTGGGAGGTAGTCCAGGTAGTTCTTCTGGGAATACTTCTGGATACTCACAGACTACCCGTACATCCTCCTGCTTGCGCTCTTCCTTTGCTTCTATGTCCACTATGCGTGCAAGAAAACCAGCACACCCTTGTTCTAGCATCTGGTGGGCTGCCAAGGCTGAGAGGAATTTCTGAGTCTTCCTCCTTGGGGCTCCTTGAAATTCGAACGGTGGTTCTCCTTCTGGACTGAAAACCACCTTCCTCCGGCGACAGTCCACTGAAGCGCTGTACTTACTGAGGAAATCCATGCCCAGTATGACGTCGAAGTCTTGCATCGCAAGGACTATTAGATCGACATATAGCTCTCCGGTCTGAAATCTTGATTGACACAGCCCGGAGCCGCTGGGTGGATTCCATGATCTCCCCTGAAGGGAGAGTTGTCAGGAATCTGGACTCCCAACTCTCTGCAGGCACCTGTAACTTACTAGCAAAAGGTACTGATACGAAAGAATGGGTCGCCCCAGTGTCAAACAGTGTAGTAGCTAAATGCTGAAAAATAACTATTTGACCTGTTACGACCGTGGAGGCGCTGGCAGCTTCTTCCTTCGTGAGGGAAAAGACTCTGGCATTGGTTGAAACTGGTGCTGCTTCCAACCCTCCCTGACTGATCTGAGGTCCCTCCAGTATAGTAGGCATGTAGTGTAACTGAGGCTTGCCTCCATACTGTACGGACTGCTGAGGAAGTACCTTAAACTTGTTTGGGCAGTCTTTGGATCTGTGTCCCTCTTGTCCACATGAGTAGCATCCAGTTACCCCCAAAAGGCATGCTCCTGGATGGGTCCTCCCACACTTAGGACAAGGTGGATACCTAGCTTGCTTGTTCTCTGGGTTTCCTTTTTGGCTGCCAGGCCACTGCTTCCTTTTGTGGTTCTTGTTCTTCCAGTTCTGGTTATTTGGCTGAGGCTTCTGGCCTCCTGTTGTCTTGTTCTCAATCAGGACTGGCTTCTGCTGTGTTTGTTGTGCCTTGATGCTATTCAGATAGTGCTCTGAGATTAGAGCACTACTGACCAACTCCTCGCTGGTCTGGGGTCGGTGCGTCCCGCTGTTCACGTTGAGTGCTATTTCAGGGTTCAGCATGCGGAGCATCAGTCTGACTCGCTCCTTCTCTGTGCTGACTAGCTCTGGGCAGAGGCGAGCTAGTCTGTTGAACTTCGCGACTGCTTCTCCCACTGGTAGGTTACCTTGTCTGAACTCCATGAAGTCCTCGTAGTGCTTGTTGGTAACCCGCATGTGGAAGAACTCCTCATAGAACTCTTGCTCGAAATCTGTCCAGCTCATCTGGTTGACTATCCTCTTACTCTTGACCCGCTCCCACCACATACGAGCATCTCCAGTTAGGCAGAAGGAGGCACATTTGACCTTCTCGACTTCTGGCCAGTCAAGAAGCTCCATTGTGCTCTCTAAAGTCTTGAACCAAGCCTGGGCATCCCAGGGTTCAGTCGTGCCTGAGAAGCTTTCAGGTTTCAGCCTCTGCCACTAGACGAGGTATGCTTCTTGTCTTCGGTTCACGGCAGGGGTCTCCTGGGTGACTGGTGGAACTTCAGCCACCACTGGAGTTTCCACTCCTGCTGTGGGTGGTGTAGGGGGCACTGGGTGCTGATTTGCCATCAGTGTGGCGATGGTCTTCTGTTGCTCTGAAATCTGAGCTTGCATTTGAGCAATGACTGCCATCAGGTTTGGCTGTTCTGTGCCAGGCTCATTGTTATCTTGAACTGGAGTTCTGTCCCTTGCATTAGGAGCTCGGCCTCTTCTTGCCATCTAATAATGCATAAGGGAACAAGAAATCACTACTACATCTCTAGGTATAAACTTGTCTTCTTACTTAGTAACCTAATATCCATTCTAGGGATTAAACATGATTCCGTGATACTAAGGTATTAAACATGCTTCCTTGTTCTATGCACATATGAGTAAGTACTTAAGCATTTCTCTATACTGCAATTAAATAAAGGAGCAATAGAAAAACTGAAACTTAAAACTTTCTTACTTGAAGACGGCAAGGTTGATGCTGATGTGTGTGTGATGCTGGAGAATGGGAACTGCTCTGATACCAACTGTAGCGACCCGCCTTCTCTACCTTTAACGGACCGTTACTTTGTCTACTTCTTGACTCTAATGCACGACTAAAATGCGGAACTTTCTTTTTTTTTTATTCAAATCTATCTAAGAATGATATTCTAACTTTAATAGTCATGCATGATACAATGGCACACTTCCTTTCTCTAAAATTCGTAAAGAAAATACTTATTGGAATATGAATGCAACTTTTCTAAGCATATTTAAAGCAATAAAACTTAATTCAAAAGGAGACTAACAACATCTTGGCACATGCATCAAATAGCTCCATCAAAGTATCGATATTCAAAACTACTCACGCTCATACTCATCCAATGCAATCATAAGGATATGTATACTAAATAGAATGACATGGAATCTTTACTCGTGGTTTTAAGACATGCAAATATCTAAACTCCACTTATCAGATTCTATAACATTTCTAGAACTTCATAGAATGTAAATCTTACTTTTCTACCGAATTTACAAGCATTTTAAGCACAATTAGGACTTAGTCCAAAAGGGAATAATAAGCTCAAGAATAAGTCTAAAATTCAATGTATCAACATGCTAAACTACTCATGCCCTTGCTCATCTAGTGCATTCACAAAAGTATGCATACTAATTGAAATGACATGGAATCTTCATTCTACAAAATTGAGCATGTAAAACTATCCGAAGCATAAATGTTTAATAAACTCCATAACACAATAACTTGGAATTTGGAAACCTTAAAACATTGCATTTCAAATAAGCTAAACTGTCTCGTCCCAAGGACCTCTCCAAGGTCAGCCACCACACACACATCACTCAGCACCGCCTCGTCGCCTTCCTTCAGAATAGCTTGCCTTTACCTTTACCTGCAGCAAGAGGAAATGCAACTAATAAGCATAAAGCTTAGCAAGTACTATCTAGCTCACAAAATCTCGAAATGTGCAAGCATGCTTTTTAAACAATGTGAAATCACATGAGATACTTTTATGCTTAAAAGAAACACTAAAACATGTATAACTCAAAACATGCATACTCAAGCATTAATAAGTCTTAACTCACTTTTTCTTGGTTTAACGTGAAACTTTAGCAATTCTTTAACTTTAAATCTTTCTTTAACTTTTAGAAAATTTCCTTAAACTTTAGAAAAACTTTGCTAAAGCATATACTTGAAAATAATAACTCACTTGGATCCACTTAAGACGTAAGTACCATCTTATGCGCGTTCCCTAAAAGGTTGGGGTAGCAAGCCGCCAATCCTAATAGAGAAGACCTTGGTCTACCAGGGCCAAGACCTTGGAATTGGACACCTGGATTTCTTTAACGACGCCCTTGGACGCCGGGTACTGGCCTTAGAAAATAAAATAGCTTTTCTCTCTTTTCTTTCTTATCTTTAAATGCCTTGGCATTTTATCGAACACCTTGTGTGCCCAAATCCCTAAGTCTTGACTTTTGAGGATTTCGTAAGGCCTTGGCCTTCTCTTTTCTTTTTCTTTATCTTTCTTTTCTTTTCTTATAGATTTCTTAGACCCTAAACTCACATAGGGTACTCTATCAAATATATATAAGCATATAATGAACTAAGATCACATGCAAAATCTTAAACTAAAAGTAAATATCTCTTTTAAAACTTTTAAGGGAAAATTCTTGCGGAAAACCGCCTCTTACTGCAGGTGAGCAGTACTTACTTTGATATCTTGGACTTACAACCAAGAACGGCGTCGGAGGTTCCGGAGAAACTCAAAGTCTCGGAGATTTCTTCGCGCTCACGCGTTCCTCTCGTCGCGGGGATTCCGAATATCGGAAAATCTCTCGGAGGAGAGCCTTGGCCGGCCACCGGAGGAAGGCCCTAGGGCTTGGTGTGGTTTCGCCCAAGAGAGGAGAGGAGAGGGGCGGCGTGAGGAGGAGAGGAAGTTGCCGAACCAAAAATAAAAGAATCACTTAAGTTCTTCTATTTATACCAAGGGGTATTTCGGTCCAACTTATAACTTAACTTAATATTTCTCTATTTTCTTTCAGCACACCCCTGCTGGGGCTCCTGGTTAACCCGACCAACTTAAGTCGTTGGTCCCATGGGAGGTCTCGGGTTCAAACTCGTCCAGGCAACTTTTTGCCGAAAACTCTATTTCTTTTAATAAAAATACTAAACGGACTCGGAAACTTCCATAAAAATATTCTAAAAATTCCTAAAAATATCTAGAATATTTCTAAAACATTTTTAAATAGTTCTAAGGACTTTAAGAACTTCAATATGGAAATTTCGGGGCGTTACAAGAACCATGTTGAATGAATTTAACCTAGGTAACCAATTTTAGGCAGAAGCGGTAAGTACGACATGCTACATTCAAAACAGGGTTCTAATTAACAAAAGACATAATAAAACATCTTTTGAACTATATTATCATAGACTGCCTAACCTACACTACCTAAGAGTCTTTGGGTGCAAAGTCCATATCTTGAAGACTAAGGACTACCTAGGTAAGTTTTAATCCAAGTCAACCCCAGGAATCTTCTTAGGATATTCAACAACTAGCATGGCTTATAGGGTTTATAATAAACAAACTCACAAAATTGAAGAAACTACTAACTTAATTTTTGATGAGGAAATTGAACCAAAAAATAATAATCAAAACTTGAACCAACCAAATATTGATCAGGAAGACAGTGAACCAACAATTGAACCACTGATTGAACCTCTAAATGAACTAACACTTGAACTAACTACTGAGGTCTCAACTGAATCAGTAACTGAACCGACCCAAGTATTTGAACCAAACACTGAACCGAACCATCCATCCGGACCTGAGGCTGAACCTAGTACTAGAAGAACCAAGAAACCCAGACTCAGTCACCCCTCTGATCAAATTATGGGTGATCCAACCTTAGGAGTCAGAACTAGGTCTTCCTATAGAAATCTTAGTCAGATCGCATTAATTTAAAAAATTGAACCTAAGACTTAGAGAAAGCCCTACCTGACCCTGATTGGATCATAGCTATGCAAGAGGAGTTTGCCCAATTTTAAAGAAACCAAGTCTGGGAACTAGTACCTAAACCTGAGGGTAAATCTATTATAGATACTAAGTGGGTGTCCAGAAACAAATTATATAATTAAGGGGAAATAGTTAGAAATAAAGCCCGCTTAGTAGCTAAAGGGTTTAGTCAGGTCGAATGGTTAGACTATGATGAAACCTATGCCCCAATAGTCAGACTTGAGTCAATTAGAATGTTGTTAGCCTTTGCAGCCCATTGAGGGTTCAAGCTATACCAAATGGATGTTAAGTCTGTCTTTTTAAAAGGGTTTATCAAAGAAGAAGTTTATGTAGGACAACCCTCAGGATTTGAGGACCTAGAAAAACCTTAGTATGTTTTTAAACATAGAAAAGTACTTTATGGGTTGAAACAACCACCTAGGGCATGGTATGAACGTTTATCAACTTATCTAATTTCTGAGGAATTTAACCAAGGTCAAATTGACTCCACCCTTTTTGTTAAAACCTTAGAAAAGGATATTTTTATTGCCAAAATTTATGTTGATGATATAATTTTTGGATCCACCAACTCTAACTTTCTAAAAGAATTTGTAAAAATAATGGAAAGTGAATTCGAAATGAGCTTGGTAGGTGAGCTCAACTTTTTCTTAGGATTACAAATTAAACAGACAAGAGATAGTAATTATGTTCACCAATCCAAGTATGCTAAAGAGTTAATAAAGAAATTCAAAATGGATAATTCCAAAAGCTTAAGTACCCCTATGGCTACAAATGTCAAAATAGATAATGACCCTGAAGGAAAGCCTGTAGATCTTAAGCTATACCGAAGCATGATTGGTAGCCTACTTTACTTGACCGATAGTAGACATGATATCTTATTTTCTGTAGAAATGTGTGCTAGGTACCAAACTTGTGCTAAGGAATCCCACTTAGCAGCCCTAAAACGAGTACTTAGGTACATTAAGGGTACCATAAATGTAGGGATTTGGTATCCTAGGACTTTTACTTTTGAATTATCAGGATATTCTGACTCTGACTATGCTGGGTGCAAATTAGATAGAAAAAGTACAAGTGGAAGTTGCCAACTATTAGGACATAGCCTAGTCAACTGGTGTAGTAGAAAGCAACATTGCGTAGCATTGTCCACAACAGAAGTAGAATATGTTGCCCTAGGAGAATGTGTAGCACAACTTTTGTGGATGATGCACACTCTTAAGGACTTCCAGCTTGACTACACCCAAACCCAAGTCTATATTGATAACATTAGTTTAATCAACTTGACTAAAAACCCAATTCAACATTCCCGAACAAAACATATAGAAGTTAAACATCATTTTGTAAGGGATCATGTAGTCAGGGGTGAAATAGTACTTAAACATGTGGACTCAAAATCCAACTTAGCTGATATCTTTACCAAACTCTTACCTGAGTCTGAGTTTAGCTCACTAAGAAGGCAGTTAGGGTTGTGCTTAGTAGAATAGGACTGATCTATATTGTTTTCTTAAAAAAATTTCCTAATTTTTTCGAAAATTAGCAAATTTATCATTTCGTTTATCAAGTTTTTGAAATTTAAAATGATTTTCCAACTTAGTTTTCTTTCAAAAACTACCCCCTTCAAAACAAGGGCTTTTTCGCAAATGGACTTAGCTTAGACCCTAACCCTAGAACTGCATGCACCTATAGATCTAGAAGACAACATCTCACAAGCACCTTAGGGTACTTTTGAATGATAACCTAGACTGGGTTGAGATGCTTAGGTCTATGCTTTGATTCAAGTTGCTTTAAGTCAGTGCATCTGCAGTAATTGGGGCAACAAATACAAGTTGAACAGCAATCAGGTTAAGTGTCAAGCTTAGAAAATCTAACTTGATCAGATCACTTAACTTGACTAACCCTAGCGAAAGCTACTGTTTATGGCAGTTAGTAAGTAGCTAACAGGTTTAGACAGGACCCGAACAAGATCAGTTTAAATTGATTTGGTCCTCTTCTATTGCTTGCTGAAATTCACTAGAGTTGGTTTAATACGGAGTTCCAATTTGTTTAACTAGCTCTAATTCAAAAATGAATTACAATGGCTTTTTTTTATATATGGCAAAGGGGGAGAGAAAGAAAAGAGAGAAAATTTTTAAAAATTTTTATCCTTTTCACAAAAAGGTAAGTATTTCTAAGTGCTTAAAAATAATATTTTTGCTAAAGTACTTCAAATTTTTCCTAAATTTTTCTAAGTACTTCAAATGCTTGTTTTATGTTTCTAAGTGTTTTAAAATTGTTATAAGTATCTTCAAAGTACTTCCAAAAATTTCTAAAAGATTTCCAAAAATTTTCTTAGTGCACATATCTTGAAAATATTCCTAAAGAAAATTTTCCTTAGTAAACATAATTTGTCTAAGCTAAACTCTCTTGAAATATTTTTTTTGAAAATGTTTTTTTTGGCAAATGTTTCTAAGTGAAATTGTTTTAAGCAAAAGTGTATTAAGATTTTCTTTAAAGTCTTTTTCAAGCAAGTTTTTGTAAGTGTAAGAAGTTTGCAAGAAACTTTTTGAAATTTTTTTTTAAGTGTAAGAAGCTTGCAAGAAACTTTTTGAAAATTTTCTAAGTGTAAGAAGCTTGCAAGAAACTTTTTGAAATTTTTTTTTAAGTGTAAGAAGCTTGCAAGAAACTTTTTGAAAATTTTTTAAGTGTAAAAAGCTTGCAAGAAACTTTTTGAAAATTTTCTAAGTGTAAGAAGCTTGCAAGAAACTTTTTGAAAATTTTTTAAGTGTAAAAAGCACCTTTTCAAAAATTATCTAAGTATAAAAAGATTGTAAAATTTTCTCAAAAATTGTCTAAGTGTTTTTTTTTGTGCAAATTCTTTTGCTTTTGCTTTACTTCTGAAAAACACTTAGTCAAAAACTTAAAGCTTTTGCTAAATTTTGAAAAACACTTAGCACTTAGAAAGTTTACAAAACCCGCATGACATTGAAAATTTCAGGGGGAGAATGTGCAATTCATGGGGAGATAAATTTCTATTGTTAGATTATTATTGTTGTTAGATTGCTATAATATGTTGTGTAACTTAACTTTTTGAACCGTGTTGCCATAAATAAAAAATGGGGAGATTGTTGGTGCCGGAAGCGCCAAAGTCTAACCTATGTTTTGATAATGGCAAAGGGTTCAGAAGGTTAGAGTTGGTTGTGATCTAACAAGCTTATTAAGTGTGCAGGAAAGTCCTAGGTACACTAGGCACTAAGTCCTGGTTCTTTGAATTGGGCACTAAGTCCTGGCCGTGGGCTGGGCAACTAAGTCCTGACGTAAGGTTGAGCAATAAGACCTGGTGAGTGAAGCTGGGCAAAAGTCCAATCGGGGGAGCCAGTTGGCAAAAAGATAAATTCTCCCGAGAGGAGTAGGTGAGGACGCGTTCCCCGTAGGAGGGAACATTAGGCGTCGGTTCGACCTAGGGTTCCATTTGGAAGACCCAAAGTCAGAACCAAGACAGCTTAGGCTGTAAACAATGTTTAGAATATATCATGTATATTTGCTTCTTGTGTTTGGAACTAACCCTAGTTGCAGGAAACGAAGGGGCGGTGTTTCTGCAGCTCAGGCGCCTCATTGGAAGGAGGCACCTCACTGGGCTAGGCATCTGTGTGGATACTGGCGCCCCAGTGCAAGGCCAAACCAAGCCATCGAAGCAAACTGCCACGAAAGCCTTTGGACCAAGTCAAGCTAGGCGCCTGTGTTAACACAGGCGCTCCAGTTGAAGGGATAAGCACTGGCCGAGTCTGCGGATAGGAGTTCTCGCAGAAGAGGCCACGTGTCAGGCGCCCCCTTCAACACAGGCGCCCATGCGACCAGTATAAATAGGGGTTCACCCCCAAGGCTTCAGAACAACTTGCAAATCTTGCTCTCAACACTTTCGCTCAAGCGCTACGCTCCGACATGCTCCGCACTCGCGATTCAAGCACCGACGACGACCCACTGCTCCGAAATTTCATCCACTCCGGTCGTCGGTAAAAGCTTAAATTTCTTAAGTGTTGTAACTTCTTTGTTGTAATTCTATATCTGTACTTCAAATTGTAAACATTCTTTGAATATAGAATTGTCCATCGTAAATGGTCAAGGACCGTGGGCCTTGGAGTAGGAGCCAACCGCGACTCTGAACCAAGTAAAACAAACTGTGTTAGCGACTTTGTTTTACTCTTTCCGCTGCGTAATTTCTCTTAATTGTCCGAAAATTTTCCGATCGATATTCACCCCCCCCCTATCGATTTACTCCGATCCAACAGATCATGTTATCAGTCCCTTGCTTAGTATAAGTAGAGGCTCACATCCGAGATGGAATTGGACAAATCATCGGGATGGTTGTAGTGTAATTAGGTGTGGTTTACCGTGACCATAAAATTACACTAGTGTGCTTTGTGTGCATTGAGCAGAACTAAAACCAGAGGTCATCCAATTTGTACTGACTTGATAATTGGATTAGATCTCGGATTTATTATGGAGTGCAATCCCTAAATCCCGATATAATAACAGGCACGTATAGTTAATAATTATTTCTTTAATTTACCAATGGGCGAGATCTATTCTGTTAAATCGATAGGCCCGGTAAGTTGGGAAATAATATTAATTATATGGTGAGTCATTGATTATTGACGGAATCCGTGTCCTGGTGAGTCAGGATGATGATGCCCCTTGATGAGCTCATAAGGCTCATCATGTTAAACCCTGCAGGTGGATTTGATCCGACATGATGATAAGGTTGAGTGGTACTAGCAAGGAGCCAGAAGTTGATTAATTAAAATTGTCAGTAATTTAAATTAATCGACAGGCATTCGATATCTTAAACACGAGGGGATGGATGACTCATAATAGGTGGAGCCCATATGAAAATATGGGGGTTGGTGAGGAAGTTCAATTAAGATCCTTTAGTGGAATGGATCTTAATTAATGGATTGGTTCTAGATCCATTAGTGGGCCAAGATCCAACTCTTCCTCTTGGTCCCTGCCTTAGCCCTATAAATACCCTATGGGATCATGAAACCAAGGCTTAATCCAAGAATTGATCAACCCAAGGCCTTTCTCTTCTCCTCTCCCTCTATTCTCTCTCCTAGGGCTTTCGGCCGGCGCAAGGAAGTCTCCACTTCTTTTCTTCCTCCTTCCACCAGCATCACTCGGTTGGAGCCTACATAGACAAGGAAGGGACCTCCTCTTCCTTTTGTGGTGCTCGGCGGTGAGAGAGGGGTGGCCGCCGGGTGTTGGGAGTCGGCGTTAGGTGAGGTTGCGGCGACGCTGCAAGCTGAGGAGAAGGGAGGTTTTCGGCCAGGTTTGGGCTGGAGAGAAGCTTGATTCTCTCCTTCATCCTCTTCTTCATCTTCCTCTCTTGGACTTCCTTGTGGCCGGTGTGAGCTTGGAGGCTCTCGGTGACCGGCGGCGTAAGGAGTAGGGGAGAAGGCTGGCGGTTCCAAACCCTAGGGTTAGGGTTTAGATTGGTGTGAAGAGGTGATCCGTTGGAGTGCCTTGGTGATCTCGGTTCTCGGTAGCTAGTCGCCCACACGATGTCCGGGAGGGGAGGGACATAAGGTAGAAGGCTACGAGGTAAAGGAAGGTATAATTCTCTTCCTTGGCTCCTTTTGTTCATTTGATTTTGCTTCGTCATTTTATGTGGAAATTAATTGATTATTGTTGGTTGATTATTTGTTAATTAATGTTCAATAATTAATTAATTGGACCCCGATAATAAACATAAAAAATCGGTGATCCACTCGTCGTCTTTTCCGTGGTCGTATGGTTAGAAGAATTACATAAAAATCAGGCGCCCAAGTGGGGAGGATAAGTACTGACCGAGCCCGTGGATAAGGAATCGCAAATCGAAGGGCACGTGTCAGGCGCCCCCAACCTGTCAGGCGCCCTTACGAGCACTATAAAAGGGGCTCAACCCCAAGGCTTCAATAACACATTTTCTCAATGCTTCAAAGCTTTTCATTCAAGCGCTACACCCCGGCAAACTCCGACTTCGAGATTCAATGCCGACGACGACCCTCTGCACCGAAATACGATCCACATCAGGCGTCGGTAACGAAAAGTGTAGAAATTTCAATTTCCTGAAATACTGTAGAACTTAACTTGTAAATCCTTTTTGCGCGATTATAGTATTGCCCAAAGTAAACGGTCAAGGACCATGGGCCTTGGAGTAGGAGCCGACTGCGACTCCGAACCAAGTAAAAATTGACTTGTGTTCCTGTGTAATTTATTTATTTCCGCTGCGTATCTTCTCTTTTTAATCCGAAAAGTTTTAACGATATTCACCCCCCCTCTATCGTTTTTCTCGATCCAACAGAAGTTTCTTCCCAGGTCTAATTTTTCCTGTGTTTGCTCTCCTATCTTGCCTCCAACTCCAGGTACCTGCAAGACAACAAACACAAGACAAACATACAAATAATCTTATGCCTTAGTTTATTGGTTCTGACTTTGGATTTCACCCAAAATCCTAGGTCGAATCGACGTCTACTGTTCCCTTTCTCGGGAATGCATCCTCACCTACTCCACCCTGGGGAAGTGACCTTTGCCAACCGGGACCTCTGGTTGGACTTTTGCTCAGCCTCGGAGAACCCGGATCTCGAGACGTCCGACTTCGACCCGTCTCTACTTCTGTCCACGATCCCGCTCAGCTATGTCTTTTCCCCAATCCTTGACCAGGACTTCGTGCTCGGCCTCCGAGACTCCCGAATCTCGAGACGTCCGACATCGACCCATCTCTACATTTGTCCGTAGTCCTCGCTCGGCTAAGACTCCGTTGCCCGATCCCCGACCAGGACATCGTGCTCAGTCTCCCAGACTAAGACTTCGTGCCCAGCTGCTTCACTCACCAGGACTTCGTCCACCTAGCTTCACTCACTAGGACACTTCACATACCAGGATCTTTTCCACCTAGCTTCACTCACTAGAACCTAGCTTCACTCACCAAGATTTCGTCCACCTAGCTTCACTCACTAGGATTTCTTTCCTTCATAATGATTTTTTTGCTAGTCATCTTAATCCTGACTAGACTTCTTTCTGCCAAATATCAAGTCCTGTTTGGCTCAGACCTTTAGTCTATCTGACCAGATACGGGTTCAGTCTCTCTGCCAAACATCAAGTCCTATTTGGCTTATCCCTTGGTCAAACTGACCAAGCCTGGGTTCTATTCACCCTGCCTGTTTGGCTTAACCCTTTGTCAAACTGATTAAACTTGGATTTACCCTACCAAACATCAGGTCCTGTTTGGCTTAACCCTTGATCATTTTGACTATACCTTATATTATCGATCATCGAAATATTAGAGATTGACTGTTCATAATTGATGCACTTTGCACCAACACAATTTGGTTTAATCCCTTGGTCAAACTGACCAACCCTGGGTTCTATTCACTCTACCAAACATTAGATCCTTTTGGCTTAGTCCTTTGTCAAACTGATCAAACCTGGGTTTACCCTACCAAACATCAGGTCCTGTTTGGCTTAACCCTTGATCATTTTGACAAACCTTAGTATATTGTTACTGCCAAATATCAGGTCTTATTTGGCTAACCCTTTGTCAAACTGATCAAATCTGGGTTTCTCCTACCAAACATCAGGTCATGTTTGGCTTAACCCTTTGTCACTTTGACTAGACCTTAGTATATTGTCAAACATCGAAACACTAGAGGTTGGTTGTTCATAACTAATGCACTTTGCACCAACAATCTCCCCCTTTTTGATGTTTGACAATAATCTTAATTTAGGTTAGGTCTAAGGATTCTAGGTTTAAAACTTGGGAGAAATAAAAAAAAATCTAACTTAAGTACTCTCTCCCCCTTTGACACATCAAAAAGAAAATAAAGAATAATAACAAAGAATTTAAGTTAAAGATTTGCACCAACAATACAATTTTTGAAAATATTTAAGTTTCTTTAAGAAAATATAATTTTCAAACATCTTTTTTTTATTAGCAAACTCAAGTACCTTATCAGAAAATATTTTAAGTGATGCTAAGTACTTGATTAAAATTTGAAAAGATAATTACTTTATCGATTTGAATTTTCCTAAATCTGACACAGTCCTAGAATCTTGTTGACTACAAGAAAATTTCCTATGTGTCTTAGAGATTTTCAATCAAGATAAAGTATTTTCAAAGTACTTTGATTTTTGAAAAATAGTAGATTATTTGAATTGGATTCCTCCCCAATCTGACATAGTCTTAAGAAACCTTGTTAACTACAAAGAAAACTTTCCTATATGTCTTAGAGATTTTTTCAAACTTAAGATAAAGTATTTTCAAAAATATTCAAAAGACAAAAATATTTTCAAGATTGTATTTTCAAAACTAATGTGTTTTTCAAAGGATAGTATTTTTTTTAAATATAATATGTTTGAAACTTCTAAGGTTTCTTTTAATTTGAACCTCCCCCTGAACCTGACACAGTCCTAGGAAGCTTGTTGACTACAAGTTGATCTTCCTCTGAGTCTTAGGGTTGGATTCAAACGAAAATAATTTAAAACATTTAAGAAATATTTTAAAGTTTTTGAAAATATAGTGTTTTTGAAGCTCTCAATGTTTCTTTTAATTTGAACCTCCCCCTAAACCTGACACAGTCCTAGGAAGCTTGTTGGCCACAAGTTAATCTTTCTCTGAGTCTTAGGATTTGATTCAAACAAAAAGAAATTAAAAAAATTTAAGAAATATTTTGAAATAAATAGAATTACATTAATATCTTTTGATTAGGACTCCCCCTAAACCTGACACAATCTTAGGAATTCTTGTAGATCATAAAAAAACTTCCTATGTGTCTTTAAAGTTTATCCAAATCAAAAGAGCAATCCATGTAATTTTTGAAAAATATTTTTGAAAGATGTTTTGAAATACATAATAACTTTTTGAAATACATTTTTCGAAAAGCATTTTGAAAGACATAATAATTTTTGAGCAAAAAACTATTTTGGAAAGTGATAAATTTTTGAAAAGAGCAATTACTGAAAAATAATTTTCAAAAGAATTAAAAAAAATATAGACTCCCCCTGAACCTGACACCTTCTGGCTACCCTTGTTAACTACAAGGAACTCTACCTATGTATCTTAAGGGACTTTAGTGTTGTCCTAGAAGGTTTGTGTCTATGTGTAGGTCAAATAACTTTCGAAAAGATATATAATTTTTGAAAATGTATTTATAGGTAAGCACCCAATCAAGCATGAAATTCATTAAAATATTATTATGTTTAAACATTATTTTGAAAATAAATTTTTAATAAAATACTCTAAAGATTTTGAAAATATTTTCAAAGGCATTTATCAATTGATTAGTCCTTATCATCTCACTCATTCTAAATGTCGCAGTATAAGCAAGTATGGTTGCCTTATGGCTGTTTGTGAGATGCTTGAATAATTTTTCTCAATTTTATTTTTATAGATTGCTTGACCTTGAGTTAGATTCAAGTTTAACAATTAGTAAATTGAGAATCAAGTTCTATAATTGGCTTCCAGGTCTTGGCGAGGCACAGGGGCCTTCTTTGGTCGTAGCCTTATTGGATTATCAACCCTTTCCTAGACAAAAATTTTTAAAGAAATGATACTTTCAATTTACTCTTTTGAAAACTTTGGTCTAACTAGTCTAGGATGTGGCGAGATAGCTTCGGCTAGTTCCACTTAGCTAGGTCGACCAAGTCGGGTACTCCTTACCCTTCCTGACTTCCTTGACAAGCTTCCCTAGCGTACTATCATCTCGCCCCACCCTGGTACTATGTTAGGCAAGAATCCATTAATTTTTTTCCTATCTAGCCATTCTAAGTTAAACAGAAAAGTAAACATGAATGACATGACAAATATATAAGAAACAAATGTAAACTAATGCATGAGCATGATAGTTATGCATAAATCACTCAAGTCAAATAATTTTAATTTGGTTTCTAATAAATATAAAATTTTTGATTTGATACAGAACGTGTGAACCCGCGAATATGTCAACCCACTTTGACATATTTATTATTATTATGTTAAATATTTCAGTTGGGTAGGATTTTATTTAGTTTAATAATTGAAGGCAATTAATTAGAATTTAGTTCGTGGATTTTGTTGAATTAAGGATTAAAGTTAAATCATTAATTAATTAAGATTTAATAATTAAGATTTTAAGTTGTTAAGAATTAATTAAGGATTAATTAAGGTTTAAGTTGTTAAGAATTAATTTAAGTTTAAGTTCTTATGAATTAATTTAAGTTTAAGTTGTTGAGAATTAATTTAAGTTTAAGTTGTTAAGAATTGATTAAAATTATTAAGAATTAATTAAGGATTGAAGTTTAATTAAAATTATTAAGAATTAACTATGGATTGAAGTGGTTAAGAATTAATTAAAATTATTAAGAATTAATTAAGGATTGAGTTGTTAAGAATTAATTAAAGTTTAAATTGTTAAGAATTAATTTAGGTTATTAAATTTGTTATTAATTTTGGATCTAGTTGCATCATTTCCATTAATTCAAAAATCTCTGATTCATCTATTATTTCTTTTGTATTTAAGTTTTCAAGTTTGTTTAATACTTCTGCTTTATTTGAATTCTTGTAAGCCTTATTAAATATAGCTTTAATTTTAATAAAATAATCTTCATCTTCATCTTAATCTTCATCTTCAGCGTTATATTCAGAATTATTAATTGTATCATTATCTTCACAATAGGTAGAATAATTTTCAAGATTATTAATTAAGGTTGTAGCATTATTTTCAAAAATAGTAGAATAATTAATTAAGAGTTGATTATTATCATTATCTTCAGAAATAGGTGGAGTATTATCATAATTATCAGAAATATTATTAATTAGGATTTCATCATTATCCTTAGAATTATCAGATTTATCAAAAATATTATTAATTAGGATTTCATCATTATCCTTAGAATTATTAGAATTATTAGAAATATTATTAATAGGATTTCATCATTATCCTTAGAATTATCAGAAATATTATTAATTAAAGTATTAGAATTAATTTCAAAAATTGTAGCATTAATATTAAAAATTAAGGAATTAATGTTCAGTATTTTACTATTATCTAAATTTGATTTAGATTCATCACTAGCTAATATACCATGCAACATATTTAATTTTTTATGTAAATAATCTAATTTAACAGGAAGGTCAACATAAGAATTATCTAACTTGAAAGAAGATTTATCTAATTTTGCATGAATTTGAAAAACATTTTTGCAGGAATTAACTTTTCGTACCTCTTTTACCGTGGTAGGGCACTGGTTCTTGTAGTGTCCCTGCTTTTGACACTTGAAGCATCGAATGTGACTTTTATCCCTCCAGACTCCTGGCGTCGATTCCTTCGTTGCCGTTGGTGGTGATGTTCGAATCTTACAAGTAGGATACTGATTTTTATAGTGTCCTCTCTCCCTGCACTTATGTGCAATTTAAAAAATGACATAATTAAAAATATACCTGTATTCACACTTGCTCCCTCTCAATTCCTGGTGTTGTTACTCCTTCGACGGTTAGTCTGATCAAAGCCACCTGCTCTGATACCAATTGTGGGATCGGTGTCGGTCGATAGAGGGGGGTGAATATCGACTCGAACTTTGTCGTCGGAACTTTATCGTTCGATCGTCTTTCTATCAAAGTTAATACGCAATGGAATATAAAATAAAAATAAAGAAAACATAAAGACAGCAGACACACGGGATTTATTTGTTGGTGCCCCAGTTGGTTTTGATGTGATCAACCAAGTTAGGTTAGGTCCTGTTGGTTTTAATCCCTCTGCTAAGTGTGTAGGAGCTTAGGTACGGAGGAAGTCAAGTGTAAGACGTAGCGGACGAGAAGGATTGTGCGGGGAAGTGAGCCGACGGGCTCGGTACAATCCGAGGGACGCGGATGCTGCGGAAGAGTACACCGGTGGAGCGAGAAGGACGTGCGCGGTGTCCGAGGGACAAGAAGCCGGGAGGAAGGACGCTCGAGGGGCGAAAGGCCGGAGCCGGGTTCGGGTGACCCTAACTCCGGTTGGCCGGAAATCACCCAGAAGACGAAGAATCAAAAAGACTAGTCCAAGCGCCCAAAAAAAAAGAGAAAATTATTTGGTGCCACGAAGGATCGAACCCGAGACCTCAACAACACACACTAACCCACTTACCATTTGGACTAAAGGCCGATGGCAGTAAAATATTGCCGATATTACTACTTAGAGATTACAACAGCGACATGGAGATTCCAACAGCCATCTCGAGGAAAGATAAAGTTTTAATTAAAACAATTAAAACTTCAAGGATAATGTTACATTATCCTTTAATCAAATCCAATGGATGCAGTTTAATCCCATCCAAGATCAACCATCCAGATTACATCCATGGATCAACGGCCTAGAGAAAAGTGATCAACAATCAATAATCCAGATTTATTCTCTTAGGCTATAAATAGACTTAGAGGTTTTGCTTTATAAATCAATCATTTTATTCATTCTTGTAAAATCTCTAGCGTGCTATTTTTGTAAGGCTTCTCCGCCACAAGGAGATTTTTATTGAGCGTCCACTGCCTTGGAAGCAACGTTCTCAGTTGCGACCAAGTTCTTTTTTAAAGACGAGTGCCTCCACTTTCATAATTTTTTTCCCTGTCTATTCACCCCCTCTAGCCGGTCCAACCCGATCCAACAAGTGGTATCAGAGCCAAGGTCGCCGCAGAAGGACTAATCGCCGACTGCAGCAATTTCAAGAAAAATGGTTGGACCCGTAATCTACCCGCCAAAATTTGAGGGGGAGTTCGCGATGTGGAAGCGCCGAATGCAGGTATTTTTTAAAACTGATATTGAATTGCTAATAATTATGAAAAATGGTTTTTCAGTTCCTAAAGGCAACAACGGCAAGGATAAAGAAATAGAGTCGTGGACCAAGAAGGAGAAATCAGACTTTGAAGCAAACGGCAAAGCTGAATTTCATCTACTAGCCGTTCTTCCCGCGCAAGAAGTTAATCGCATCGAGAATTACAACTCGGCAAAAGAGCTCTGGGAGAAATTCCTAGAATTGCATGAAGAGAAGAATAAGAAATCAGACATCGCCGCACTGAACATAAGGAAGATCCAACTCGATGATGAGTCCTCGTCAGAAGAGACGGAAGGTCATGAATACGCGGGAATTGCGCTGATGGCAAATCATCAAGAAGAGAGCACTGATGAAGGGGGAGAGACCTCAGAAGAAAGCAACGACGAAAGAGGAACCTCGCTTTTCGAAAGCGACCCGATAAGTGAGGTATGTCTACTTCCACCTGCTCGAATCTACTCGGTAATAAAATCCATGCTTAAGTCGATGAATAAATTAGAGATAGAAAACTCTGAGTTAAAAGAAAGATTTGACACTGTATGCTCATCTGTTCTATCCGACCAATTAAAAATAGAAAATAAAAATTTGAAGAATCTAGTGGAGAAATTAGAAAATGATATTGCATGTTTAAGAATTAAAAAGGATTTTTATCCTGAAAATCTGAATTGGTATGTTAAAAATCATAAGGGCCAGATTAGGAAAATTTCTAGAAATTATATTCCTCTAAAGTTTTTGATTAACCCCGTAGATGAAAATTTATTTTAAACTGATAAGTTTTTTGTGCAGAATTCTTTTACAAAAGTTATGTTAATATTTTTCAAATATTTTCGGTCAAAATTTGAAATTAAAATTTAAAAAAAAATAGATAAATAATTTATTTTTATTGATCTAATTTTTCATGATACAGATATAGTGGAAAAACTCATTATAATTTTTTTAAAAAAAATTCGAAGTATTTTTTGATTTTTTTTAAAAAAATTATTCTTCAAAAACTTGTATCTGTTATTTTCAGACTTGATAAACAATTTTAAAACTGAAAATTTTTGCCTAAACTCATATCTTCATCTTCGACTTTGACAAAAATATTCAGATTTTTTTCATAAATGTTCGATTTTTTTATGAATCGTTTATTGAAATCTATTTTTTTCAATAACAAAATTAGAATTAACTTCTGAAAAAATATGCCATTTTAAATTTGAAAAATTTGTGGTAATGCGATTCTTTAGAATATTTATTATCACACTTAAAATTTTTCTTCTTCCCTAATTATATTTTCCCTTTCCTATTTTTTTGTCCCATTTTGCTCTGATCAAAGGGGGAGAGTAGTTCGGGGGAGGTTATGTACATGATTGCAAAATTTTTTATGCTTAATTCTGTTACAATACTATTATTGTTTGTTGTTTATCCCTAACTAAACTTGGGTTGATGCACATCAAAAAGGGAGAGATTGTTGGTGCCCCAGTTGGTTTTGATGTGATCAACCAAGTTAGGTTAGGTCCTGTTGGTTTTAATCCCTCTGCTAAGTGTGCAGGAGCTTAAGTACGGAGGAAGTCGAGTGTAAGACGTAGCGGACGAGAAGGATTGTGCGGGGAAGTGAGCCGACGGGCTCGGTACAATCCGAGGGACGCGGATGCTGCGGAAGAGTACACCGGTGGAGCGAGAAGGACGTGCGCGGTGTCCGAGGGACAAGAAGCCGGGAGGAAGGACGCTCGAGGGGCGAAAGGCCGGAGTCGGGTTCGGGTGACCCTAACTCCGGTTGGCCGGAAATCACCCAGAAGACGAAGAATCAAAAAGACTAGTCCAAGTGCCCAAAAGAAAAGAGAAAATTATTTGGTGCCACGAAGGATCGAACCCGAGACCTCAACAACACACACTAACCCACTTACCATTTGGACTAAAGGCCGATGGCAGTAAAATGTTGCCGATATTACTACTTAGAGATTACAACAGCGACATGGAGATTCCAACAGCCATCTCGAGGAAAGATAAAGTTTTAATTAAAACAATTAAAACTTCAAGGATAATGTTACATTATCCTTTAATCAAATCCAATGGATGCAGTTTAATCCCATCCAAGATCAACCATCCAGATTACATCCATGGATCAACGGCCAAGAGAAAAGTGATCAACAATCAACAATCCAGATTTATTCTCTTAGGCTATAAATAGACTTAGAGGTTTTGCTTTAGAAATCAATCATTTTATTCATTCTTGTAAAATCTCTAGCGTGCTATTTTTGTAAGGCTTCTCCGCCACAAGGAGATTTTTATTGAGTGTCCACTGCCTTGGAAGCAACATTCTCAGTTGCGACCAAGTTCTTTTTTAAAGATGAGTGCCTCCACTTTCATAATTTTTTTTCCCCGTCTATTCACCCCCCTCTAGCCGGTCCAACCCGATCCAACATTATTTACTTGGTTCCCAACCCCAGGGTCAGTACATCCAAGGCCTATGTACTCGGTGTGAGTCCAATATTGGTCTCCTTTTTGGAATTTCCGGAGGCGGAGAATACCCGTCTTACAGTTTGAATTACAAGAACAAAAATAATAATTTAAATACAGCTCGTGAATAAAAGCAAACCAAACACAGATCACGGCCAACTCTGGAAGTCCGAAGCGCCATGCACTTCTTCCTGGAGCCTCCTTGGTCGCAGAGCTTCGTCGTAGCGCTTTTAGCTTCACATAGAATCACTAGGCGGATAGAAAACTTGATTGCTTGAAGTGAGGGGTGAACCCCTTTTTATACTACCATCTTGGGTGCCTAATAAGCTTCTGGGGCACCTAACAATGGGTCAAAACTTCATCTATAGCAGCTGAATCGACGCAAGGATAATATTCCCTTCCCAGGCGCCTGGGAAGCTTCAGGTGTCTAGCTTAGGGGCGCCTGGGAAGGCCACCCTTTAAGCCAGGGCACCCACCCATACTGGGCACCTATTCATTTCAAGCGCCCAGGAAGCTTCTTCCCAGGACTTGTTTTTCCTGCGTTTGCTCTCCTATCTTGCCTCCAACTCCAGGTACCTGCAAGACAGCAAACATAAGACAAAACACATAACCTTAAGCCTTAATAATTGATTCTAACTTTGGATTTCAACCGAAATCCTAGGTTGAACCGACGCCTACTGTTCTCTTTCTCGAGGAACGCGTCTTCACCTACTCCACTCTTGAGAAGTTATCTTAAGTCAATCGGGACCTCTGGCTGGACTTTTACTCAACCTCCGAGAACCCGGATGTCGAGACGTCCTACCTCGACCCATCTCTACTTCTGTCCATGATCCTCGCTCGACTAAGACTTTTGCTCGGTCCCCCGGACCAAGACTTCATGCTCGGCCTCCGAGACTCTCGGATCTCGAGACGTCCGACCTTGACCCGTCTCTACTTCTGTTCGTAGTCCTCGTTCATCTAAGACTCCGTTGCCCGATCCCCGACCAGGACTTCGTGCTCAACCTCCGAGGCTCCCGGATCTCAAGACATCTGACCTCGACCCGTCTCTACTTCTGTCCGTAGTCCTCGCTCGGCTAAGACTCCGTTGCCCGATCCCCGACTAGGACTTCGTGATCAGTCCCCTGGACCAAGACTTCGTGCCCAGCTTCACTCACTAGGACATCGTCCACCTAGCTTAACTCAGTAGGACCCAGCTTCACTCACTAGGATTTCTTTCACCTAGCTTCACTCACTAAGATTTCTTCCACCTAGATTTACTCACTAGGACTCAGCTTCACTGACCAGGATTTCTTCCACCTAGCTTCACAATGATTTCTTTGCTAGTCATCTTAATCCTAACTAAACTTCTTTCAACCTTCAGGAAAGTATCCCAAACCTCAAGTCCAGTTTGGTTTAATCCCTTGGTCAAACTAACCAACCCTGGGTTCTATTCACTCTACCAAACATCAGATCCTGTTTGGCTTAGTCATTTGTCAAACTGATCAAACCTATGTTTACCCTACCAAACATCAAGTCCTGTTTGGCTTAACCCTTGATCATTTTGACTAACCTTAGCATATTGTTACTGCCAAACATCAGGTCATGTTTGGCTAACCCTTTGTCAAACTGATTAAATCTGGGTTTCTCCTACCAAACATCAGGCTCTATTTGGCATAACCCTTTGTCACTTTGACTAGACCTTGTATATTGTTAAACATTGAAACACTAGAGGTTGACTGTTCATAACTGACGCACTTAGCACCAACACATACAAACAACAGGGCATTAGTTAGAATAGATAAATATTTAATAAAACATTAAACTTACGGAGGTCGTGGCTAAGGCCGATGACTTTGGGGTTAATCCCAGCCCGATATAGGAGTTCCTCGCATTGAACCAGATTAGGGTCGTGGAACTCCATTCCAGCTAAGATGCTCCTGGCCTGCTAGTACCCGTGATCTTGTTGGAAGTCGCCCAAATCTGGAAGAGAGGGTAAATCTTCCCGCCAATGAATTGAACAGAAAGGACGCTCAGAAAGCTGGATAAAAAAGAAACATTCCTTGCACCCCTTATGAGAAGAATGGAGGCTACCTATAAATTTATGGCTCGGATGAGCAGTAAAACTAAAGGCTCCCCTAGACATCAGGTTGGGGAGGAAGAAGTAATGAAAGGAATGGGGAGTCAAGGGTATGCCGAACAGTTTGAACAGGATAAACACCCCACCCTTCTGAGCGAAGGCATTTGGAGTCATTTAGTGTAAGGGAATATCGAAATACTTAGAGATGACTATGAAAAATGGAGAAATTGGAAACGAAAGTTGAACTCTACTTGCCCTAGGAAGAAGGTGTAAAACCCTAAGGGGGGTTCTACCGAAGACTAGTCAATCCTAGGAACCGTGACTTCTAACTCCGTCGGAATGCCATAGGTCTCACAAGCGGCTCTCAGGTATTAGGTTTAACCTTTGATGAAGTGGCTTCGTATCACTCCGGATGATACGTCCCCTCCCCTTCAGGTTTCTCCTTCTTACCCTGACCTTTCTTTCCCTTTCCTTCCTTGCCTATGATATTGGAGAAAAGAAGAAGATGGAGGTAGATAGGACTTACACGAGAAGGAGAATCTCTCACAAGAGCAACTTTAGCAGGCAAAGTCAGGAGGCATAAGTTTAATAGTCGGCGGTGCGAGAAGACGGAAGGTCACATCTGCATCCCCTTTTTATAGGGAAGGAACAACTATCATATGAAGGAATATATGCACGACGCATGGATGGTGAGAACTACAAATCTCGAGGCATCACAATTCATTATAGTCGTTGGTTGGTATGACCTGACTAAGCGTATTAGAGGGAAATCACGTAGAAAGGACTCTGCCATGTGGCAGTAATCCGTTTGCAAAAAAATGCTCTCGCCATTAATATACCCATGTGCCTTTAATGGGTGATGGGCCGCCATCATTACAGGGCCTTGGAACTTGTAAAAACTCTTGGATTAACTCAAATGGCCACCTCGGGCCAAGGGATGAATGTTTCGATTCCAAGGACCTGACAAGTCATTAAGGAAGAAGGAATGGTAATATGAGCCCCACATATACTGCGATTCCTCTCATCGTGCCGCCAGCCTAATCAGTCAGCCTCACTTCCTTCAATTAGACTTGAAGGGGGGACTTGTGATAGGGATGAGTAATCGGGGAGGACACATGGCACGGGAAAGCTACGTGGCAAGGTCAACCAAGCTAGAGACCCGAGGTTAGGCTAGGGGCTCGAGCTCCCGAGATTATCTCGGGAGAATGGAGGAAGGCCTCCGAGGCCAGACTGGGAGCTTGAGCTCCCGAGACTATCTCGGGGGAATGAGGAAGGTCCTCGAACTCAGTCAGAGAGATAAGACTCCGAGACTAACTCGGCAGAGTGGAGCCCAAAGAGCAGCGTAGGGATAAGAGAACAAAGCTTCAAGTACCCTCCCCTCCTTCTAGATAGGAAATTCAGCAGATAATTATTGCTTATAATTCATAGTAATGATGGCCTTAATAGTCATGGTGGTCGTTACCAGCCATCATGGAGAGGAGAACAACTATCAAATAGCCGATGATCAAGAAACGTGGAGGAGGAGTTGGAGATACGTGGGGGGAAGGTGTCAGGTATATAAGATGCTTCGACACCCAGGTAAAGGGGGTAAGATTTTAGAACTCGAATACTTTGGTTCCTCATTTTCCTCTCTAGAAGGAGTTTTGACTTGAGCATCGGAGAGGGCTCCATCAGAACTTCTTCCGGTGCATCCTCTTTACGCTCGTGTTAATTTCACAGGCGCTGAAATTTTCTCCTCGTCATCGTCATCGTGGGCTGCAATTTGGTAATTCATCATCCCCGTCGTTCACTTCCAGAACAGTACCAAAACCAGAAGGTAAGACTGTGATAGATGTTGGGTATGGCTTGGCAAGTTTCCTAAGCGAATACCTGGTCGTCCATGAGAGACCTCTCCATATCTACGGATTAAAAAATTAATCCGAATGGAAACCTATCTCCCATACGATCGTCTCGTCATCGTATCAATTGATTCGAGTTACAACTTAGCCAAACTCAAAGTTTGAGCCTTGTAACTCGCCTAACCAATTGATCGCGGAAAAGACAATGAACGGATCGCCGATTTTTGTGTTTATTATTGGGGTCCAAATAATTAATTATCAACAATAATTAACAAATAATAATTAATCCCCATATAAAATGATAAGAATATCAAAGGAGCCATGAGAGAAATATACCTCTCGTTACCTTACGATCTTCTATCGTATGACCCTCCCCTCTTGGATGTTGTGTGGGCGACGATCTACCAAGAACCGGAATCACCAAGGCCTACCAATCAATCACCTTCTTCACACGCCAACACAACCCTAGCTTCTAGTGTTACCGTCGGCCTCTTCCTCCACCTCCTTCTTGCGCCGCCGGCCACCTTCAAGCTCCAAGGTGCGCCGACCACAAGGGTCCTGAGGTGAAGAAGATGAAGAAGGAGAAGAGGAGCACTTCTTCTTCCCGAAACCGCAGCCAAAGAGCACAATTCCTCCTCTTTTGCTTGCGCCGGCGCCGCCCACCTTCAAGGTTTGCTGCTGGCTCCAAAGCTCCTCCTTGGTTGATCCCGGCGCCGAACACCACCGTTGGTGGAGGGGAAGATGAGGTGAAAAATGGAAGAATAAGAGAAGTAATAAACCTCTCCTTGTCTTGCTTCCAACCGGCCACCTCCACCCTTGATACCGTCGGCGCCCAAACCCTAGGAGAGAGAGAGAGAGAGGCGAGGAGAGAATTATGTTTTGGTTTTTGGCTTGTTGGATAATTAGATACCTTGGTTTCATGACACCATGGGGTATTTATAGGGCTACAATAGGGGCCATGAGGAGGAGTTGAGTCTTGGCCTGCCAATGGATCCAAACCCGATCCATTAATGAAGAACCATTCCTCTAAAGGTTCTCCATTGAACTACCTCACCAACCCCCATATTTTCATATGGGTTCCACCTATTATGAGTACAATTTCTCCCCGTGTTTAAGATATCGAATGCCCATTGATTAATTTAAATTACTGATAATTTTAATTAATCAACCTTTAGCTCCTTGACTAGTACCACTCATCCTTATCATCATGTTGGACTAAGTCCACCTGCAGGATTTAACATGATGAACCTTATGAGCTCATTAAAGGGGCATCATCATCCCGACTCACCGGGACACGGATTCCATCTATAATCAACGGCACACCATGTAAATAATATTATTTCCCAACTAACCGGGCCTATTGATTTAACAGAATAAATCTTGCCCATTGGTAAATCAAAGAAATAAATACTAAGTACATGTGCCCGTTATTATATTGGGATTTAGAGCATGCACTCCATAATAAACCGAGGTCCGATCCAATTATAAAGTTAGTATAAATTGGATCACCTCTATGTTGGTCCTGCTCAATGCACACAAAGTGTACTAGTGTAATTCTATGGTCAAGATAAACCACGCCTAATTACACTACAACTATCCCGATGGTTTGTCCAACTCCATCTCGGTTGTGAGCCTCTACTCATACTTTGCAAGGGACCGATAACATGATCTTTTGTGTGTCACCACACACCATGTTATCTACAGTGCAAAGTATCAGACAGTTATGCACATACTAATATAAACATGCAACAGTGATGTTGTGATTCTCTTTCAAAATGTAGATGTTCATACATAAAGGCAAGGCTTTTAGTATGCATCCTAACAATAGATACTAAGTGAATTTTTAGGAATAAGCTAGATGACAAAGGAGAAATAGAAAAAAATAAAGTCCGTTTAGTGGCTAAAGGATTCAGTCAAATTGAAGGATTGGACTATGATGAAACGTATGCTCCTATAGCTAGACTAGAATCAATTAGGATGCTTCTAGCTTATGCAACCCATAAGGGATTCAAATAATATCAAATGGATGTTATGTCTGCCTTTCTAAATGGATTTATAAAGGAGGAAGTCTATGTAAGTCAACCTCTAGGTTTTCAGGACTTAGAAGATCCTAATTATGTTTTTAGACTAAAAAGGTCCTTTATGGACTTAAACAAGAACCTAGTGTAGGACCGATGCACGTGAGAGGGGGGGTGAATCACGTGACTTTTAAAATCTTCGTTATAAAATCAGAGTCGATAGAAAATTGTACGATGCTTTTTATAACGTGCGCAGCGGAAAAATTAAAACGAAATGCGAAAGCGAAAAATAAAAAAAATTACACGAGGAGTTTTACTTCGTTCGGAGCCTTCGCCGACTCCTACTCGAAGGCCCAGGTTCCTTGAACCTTTCCTGTGGGCAATCCACTAATAACCTCTATCGACAAACTACCGATAGAGTGATTCGAATACAAGATTGGGCGGAAGTGTAACAGCCCTACACTTCCCCCTTAAATAATTTAAGTGCAGAAAAAAAATTCGTTACCCAACACTTAGATTTATCTGAAGCAGCTTGGGTGTTGGGAGCGATCTTCCAGCAGCGGTCGGACACCGTCGAGTCAAAGCACAAACCGCAGCAGAGGAGCGTGGAAGCAAGAGAGCGCCAAAGCTTGAACCAGAATCAAATTTTCTTCTCTGTTAGAGGGCTTGCTTGCTTTTATTTATAGTGTCTCGATGCATGATCTTCTCAGCTCAAATTTTATCCATCAACAAGATAAAATAATTAAAAAAAAGATAATATTTCTATCCTTTGCTTCAATTAAGAAAATAATTTAAATAAAATATAAATACAGAATATTGAAAAGTTAACCGAGAGGTTTTATCCTCTTACAATTTTATTAATAATTTAAAAGGAGATTTTATCCTTCCAGCTAAGCTTTACGTGAGAATTTTAAGCATTAGTAGGAATAATTTTATTCTCTAAAAAGAAGGAAATACCAATAATTTAAATGATAATTTATCCTCCACCAAGGCTTTAGATAAGGAATAATTTTATAAAATTCAACTACAAAATCTAATTAAATAAATTCTGTAAAATAGAGTTAATGCATTTAGAATCTAATTAAATAAATTCTGTAAAATAGAGTTAATGCATTTAGAGTTAATTAGACCCCGTCCAAACCTGGATAAGGATCTAACCAGGACTCAACCGAGGTCACCAAAATGGGCCTAAGTTGGACCGCGCCTACAGTCCTAAAATAGGACCCGTCCTCACTGGTTCGCTCCTCCAGTGACTTACCTCACTTACCTCGTGCAGCTCTACTCAACTTCTTAACCCACCAGGTCTTCCTGCCAGGGCTCAACCACCCTGGTCTTTTTGCCAAGTTTCAACCAACTTGGGCTTCAGCCAGTTGTCAGGCCCCGTGAACCCAACTGGACTTCTCGCCAGGACTCAACCACCCTGGACTTCCCGCCAGGACTCAACCACCCTGGGCTTCAGCCTGGTGTCAGGTCCTAAGTCTTTCAACCCTGCACACTTAGTAAAGAGGTCAAAACCAAAAGCAAGTCTAACTTTAACCTATTTGTCATTAATCAAAACTCAGGTTTAACTATTAGTGCAAATTGCACCAACAATCTCCCCCTTTTTGATGCAATGACAACCTGGGTTAAAGTTAGAAAATACCAGATAAAGCAATGAGTCCAAGAATAATATGCAAATGACATCATCTAAGATCAGAAATTTTTAATTTTCTAACTCAACCCTTAAACCCTCCCCCTTTGGCATTCATCAAAACAAAGAAATAATAAGTGCGCAAGCATCAGAAATAAAACAAGCAATCAAGTAATATGCCAGCCAAGTAAAAAATACTTTAAGTATTTGGGGAAGAGAAAATGCTTAACAAGCATACTAAGTTTCTAAACTGATTCAGAGGGGTAAGTCAAATTCTTAATTTAACACAAACAATCTGAGAGCATAAATGTTAAAAGAAATGACTAGGTGTAAATTTAGAAATGACTTTTCGAACACCATTTTCAAAAATTAAAAAGGCTACCTTCAAAATCTTAATCTTTTCCAAAATAAAGAATATCTCAAGGTCCCACTGTAATTATAAAATCAGACTCAAGTTCAATATTACCTAGGCCAATTACCTTAAGTTTACCGTTATTTCCAAAAGCAACGGTCCCTAGTCTTTTGTACTTGAGTTCTGTAAATTTGGTGGGATCCCCAGTCATGTGTCTGGAGCACCCACTGTCAATAATCCATTTATTTACCTACAGTTAAGTAAAAGATTTAGAACTTAGGTTAAGTTTTTGAATTTTTTTTTTTTAAAATTTAAGAAACTTTTAAACATCCTAAAGAATTTAAAACTTGAATTTGAATTTTGAATTTTATTAATTTTTGAATTTAAATTTTGAATTTGAATTTTATGAATTTTTTAATTTGAATTTTGAATTTGAATTTTATGAATTTTTGAATTTGAATTTTATTAATTTTGAATTTTAAATTTGAATTTTATTAATTTTTGAATTTGAATTTTGAATTAATTTGAATTTTATTAATTTTTGATTTTGTTAATTTGAATTTTGAATTTTGAATTCGTTAATTTGAATTTTGAATTTTGAATTCGTTAATTTGAATTTTGAACTTTGATTTTGTCAGTTTGAATTTTGAACTTTGATTTTGTTAATTTGAATTTTGAATTTTGAATTTGTTAATTTGAATTTTGAAATTTGATTTTGTTAATTTGAATATTGAAATTTGATTTTGTTAATTTGAATTTTGAATTTTGAATTTGTTAATTTGAATTTTGAATTTTGAATTCGTTAATTTGAATTTTGAACTTTGATTTTGTTAGTTTGAATTTTGAACTTTGATTTTGTTAATTTGAATTTTGAATTTGATTTTGTTATTTTGAATTTTGAATTTGATTTGATTTTGTTAATTTGAATTTTGAATTTGATTTTAGTTGTCCTTATTCATCTCACTTGATCTAAGTTGTCAATCAAAGGGATCCTATGATTAGTGTGAGATAAGTTTGAGTTTGATTTATAAAAGTTAATCTGACCTTTTGTTAGATTTAGGTTTGACAAGAAGCAGTTTAAAAGTATACTTCCATAATTGGTTTCCAGGCCGTGGCGAGGCACAGAGGTCTTCTTTGGCCGAAGCCTTATTGGATCAACAACCACTTTCTAGGCAAAACCGCTTAAGGAAGTTGTACTTTTAACCTACCTATTGAAACTCCTTGGTCTAACTAGTCTAGGATGTGGCGAGGTAGCTTCGGCTAGTTCCACTGGGCTAAGAAGACCAAATAGAGGACGCCTTCCCCTACCTGACTCCTTAGATCAGCTTCCCTAACGTACTATCAGCTCGCCCTACCCTGGTACTGAGTAGGTCAAGTGTCAGACTAACTTTTGAAACTAGTCCTAGGTACCCAGACGGGTAAAGGGTGACTTTGAGGTGCCAACTAATTTGGAGCTTCCCCCTAAATTGTAGACTGGGTGTCTAGAGTCAATGTAGTGGATGTCCCTTTTTGGGACATAAAGTTGATTCTGACCTACTTGCTTTGTTAGGTAAGCTTTCGGAACCCACGCTTTTCGTTGATTTTTGCGGGGGTGGATAAAGGAGATAAAGGATCTTTGGGCTGATCCTGATTTATATCCTATCCCAGATTTATTGTACATGTCCTTTTGTGATCCAAGAATGAGGTCAAGGTTCTTGGATCGGGTTGTGAAAGTTGCTAGTAGATCCTTAAGTTTTAGGACTTCGCCCTTTAGAGTGGAGTTTTCAGTTTCAAGCTCAATTGTCTTTTGATTTTGAGTTTCTTCAGTTAATGTTCTGGTATTAATTAATTGCTCCTTAAGGTCTTGATTTTCCTTAAGGAGCTGGTCATTCCTAGATTCAGATGCAAGTAATTTTCTATTTAAAATGGAAATAATCTTAAAAAAATTTCATTAACTGAATCTAAATATACCTTAGTCGAGTCGTCCGAAAAGAGTCCGATCTCTTGACTCGACTCATATTCGGAATCTTCGTCGTGCTCTGAGTCTGACCCGGGTCCAGTTGCCATTAGCGCGAGGTAGCTTGTCTTCTTTGGTGGTTCATAGCCAGAGTCATCCGAACTCTCGTCCCAGGTGGCTTGAAGAGCCTTCTTCTTCTTGCTTTTCTTTGATTGGTCCTCCGTTTTGTAGGGACATTCATGTTTGAAGTGTCCTTTTCTGTTGCAACTGAAGCAGGTTATTTTGCTTTTGTCTCCATAACTGGTTGGCTTAATTATCTTTTGGAAATCTCTTTTCGAGAATTTGCTTTTCTTTTTGGTGAGGACTTTTCTTACTAAGTTAACCATTTGTTCCTCGTCATCTGAGTCTGAGTCTGACTCTTCTTCTGATTCTTGAATTTTCTTCTTCGACTTGACTTCTTTTGAAGAACCTGCAAACAAAGCAATTCCTTTCTCGGCCTTGGCGTTAGTTTGTTCGTGCAGTTCTAATTCACAGAATAGTTCATCTAAATTTATTTTGGAAAGATTCCTAGAAATTTTATAAGCATCTATGATGGATGCCCATAAAGAGTTTCTAGGAAAGGCATTTAGTGCATACCTTATAATATCTCTATTTTCTTGTTTGTGCCCAATGAGGTGGAGTCCATTTAGTATGTCCTTGATCCGGGCGTGGAGTTGGCTTGCAGATTCACCTTCCTGCATTTTTATGTTAAATAATTTATTCAATAACAAATCTCTTTTTGTTACCTTCGCATCTGAGGTGCCTTCATGCAGTTCAATCAATTTGTCCCAAAGTTCTTTGGCAGATTCAGTTGGGCCGATACGGTTCAATTCCTCTTTGGTTAGTCCGCATTGGAGTGTGTTCTGTGCTTTGAACTCAATCTGAGCCCTTTTCTTCATTTATAGGTTCCATCTGTCATGCTTCAGTAGTGCATTGTTTCCCTCGTCCATTGGTGGTCTGTAGCCAGATTGCACCGCGAACCATTGATCCATATCAGTCTTTAGGTACACCTCCATTCTTCGTTTCCAGTAAGGGAAGCCTTCCCCATTGAAGAGCGGAGGACGGGCAGTACTATATCCTTCACCTTGAGCCATCTGAAATAGACAACAACAAAAACCTTGGAGTGTGGTCTTGGATTAGTAGTGTGGTAGGAAAAGGAGAAGAAAGGAACAAAAAATGACTCGAAATGGTGTTGCCCAAATTCGAGTAAAATCGATAGAAAATATCTAAATTTAGGCAACAATACCTAATTTAGATCGTGCAGCGAAAACACAAAAACAAACAAAAAAGAATTGAATTTCCCCCGGCTCTTATGGTGGTTGCACCGATACAGAGCGAACTTGGCTCTGATACCACTTGTAGGACCGATGCACGTGAGAGGGGGGGTGAATCACGTGACTTTTAAAATCTTCGTTATAAAATCAGAGTCGATAGAAAATTGTACGATGCTTTTTATAACGTGCGCAGCGGAAAAATTAAAACGAAATGCGAAAGCGAAAAATAAAAAAAATTACACGAGGAGTTTTACTTCGTTCAGAGCCTTCGCCGACTCCTACTCGAAGGCCCAGGTTCCTTGAACCTTTCCTGTGGGCAATCCACTAAAAACCTCTATCGACAAACTACCGATAGAGTGATTCGAATACAAGATTGGGCGGAAGTGTAACTGCCCTACACTTCCCCCTTAAATAATTTAAGTGCAGAAAAAAAATTCGTTACCCAACACTTAGATTTATCTGAAGCAGCTTGGGTGTTGGGAGCGATCTTCCAGCAGCGGTCGGACAGCGTCGAGTCAAAGCACAAACCGCAGCAGAGGAGCGTGGAAGCAAGAGAGCGCCAAAGCTTGAACCAGAATCAAATTTTCTTCTCTGTTAGAGGGCTTGCTTGCTTCTATTTATAGTGCCTCGATGCATGATCTTCTCAGCTCAAATTTTATCCATCAACAAGATAAAATAATTAAAAAAAAGATAATGTTTCTATCCTTTGCTTCAATTAAGAAAATAATTTAAATAAAATATAAATACAGAATATTAAAAAGTTAACCGAGAGGTTTTATCCTCTTACAATTTTATTAATAATTTAAAAGGAGATTTTATCCTTCCAGCTAAGCTTTACGTGAGAATTTTAAGCATTAGTAGGAATAATTTTATTCTCTAAAAAGAAGGAAATACGAATAATTTAAATGATAATTTATCCTCCACCAAGGCTTTAGATAAGGAATAATTTTATAAAATTCAACTACAAAATCTAATTAAATAAATTCTGTAAAATAGAGTTAATGCATTTAGAATCTAATTAAATAAATTCTGTAAAATAGAGTTAATGCATTTAGAGTTAATTAGACCCCGTCCAAACCTGGATAAGGATCTAACCAGGACTCAACCGAGGTCACCAAAATGGGCCTAAGTTGGACCGCACCTACAGTCCTAAAATAGGACCCGTCTGTTGGTGCAGGAAGCACCAGATCGAACCTTCTTTTGATATTGGCAAAGGATTCAAAGTTAAGGGTTATTTGTTGTCTAACAATGCTGCTTGAGAGTGCAGGAAACAAAGTCCTAGCGAAGGGCTGCTAGGCACCTGACGATGGGCTGTCAGGAAACCAAGTCCTGGCGAAGGGTTGCTGGGCGAAAACCAAGTCCTGGCGAAGGGCTGCTAGGCGAAAACCAAGTCCTGGCGAAGGGCTGCTAGGCGAAAACCAAGTCCTGGCGAAGGGCTGCTAGGCAAAAACCAAGTCCTGGCGAAGGGCTGCTAGGCGAAAACCAAGTCCTTGCGAAGGGCTCCTAGGCAAAAACCAAGGCACTGGCGAAGGACTGCCAGAAGAAAAGACCTAGCGAAGGGCTGCTAGGCACCAAGTGAAGGGCAGCTTGGTACCTCAAGACCTGGCGAAGGACTGCTGGGCAAAAGTCCAACTGGAGGAGCCGGTTGGCACCAGGTAAATTCTCCCGAGAGGAGTAGGTGAGGACGCGTTCCCCTTGAGGGAACATTAGGCGTCGGTTCGACCTAGGGCTCCATTTTGGAGACCAAAGTCAGAACCAAGACAGCTAAGGCTGTATAACCTATTATTTTATTATTTTATTGTGTTTTGGACTAACCCTGGATGCAGGACCTAAGGAACGAGTGTCTGCAGCTCAGAATGCCTCAAAGGAATGAGGCAACCGCTGACCAGGGCGCCCGGAGTGTCCCGGGCGCCCCCATGGTGAACACAAAACACAACAAGACAAGAAAGACTTCGACAGTACATACCCAGGGCGCCCCCGCTGTCCCGGGCGCCCCCATAGCGAACCAACTCAGCCGCGTCTGCGCTACACGCCCAGGGCACCCCCGCTGTCCCGGGCTCCCCCAGCCAGACTTACCGAGGAGAGCTCAGCGCTGCAGATAAGGCTTTGACCGGTCAATGAGGGCGCCCCGAGTCATCCGGGCGCCCCGGTCAAACCAGATCCGGAGGATAAGGGGATCAGACGGCGACCGAGCAACAACCGGATCTGCTGCCACGTGGGGGGGCGCCCCCGTCGACCAGGGCGCCCCCAGGCCCTATATAAAGGGCCCTCGACCTCCTTCTTCACATCATCAATTACTGCGACGCTTCCACGCTCTTCTGCTTCCACGACACGCTCCAGAACTCTTCCAACTCGAGCTAACGACGTCCTGCTGCTCCGACACTTCGATCTACATCGGACGTCGGTAACGAAGAGCTTAATTAAGTTTACTAGGCTAATTCTGTAATACTTTTTATTGTAAACTTTCTCGAACATATAGAATTGCCCGCAGAAAACGGTCAACGACCGTGGGCCTTGGAGTAGGAGTCGACCTAGGCTCCGAACCAAGTAAAACGACCGTGTTAGCGTTGTTTTTGCTCTGTTTTATTCCGCTGCGCACTTACTCTTTTTAAATCCGAACGAATTGCGACATTCACCCCCCCCCCTCTCTCGCATTTCTCGATCCAACAAGTGGTATCAGAGCGGGGTTATTCAAAGTTGGTGCAACCACCACTTTGAAAATTCTTTTCGGATTTTTTTTTATCGCTTTATTTTTCAAATAAATAATATCTGTGAGTGTATTTAAAATATCCTTACGCCTTTTTCAATTTTGAATTTTCATCTTTTCACCATTCATTAGAATTGATAAAACGATCAATTTTTGAAAATTTGTCATAAATTTTTTTATTATTATTTTAATATTATTTTGCCTCGAAAATCATGCAATATTTATTTTGGACTATTTTTCTCTTGCTCCCGCACTACTAATCCAAGACCAAGTCTTGGTACATTTCTATTTTTCTTTTTGTGTGCAAGATTTGTTCTTAATGGCCAATCAAGAATGGAACAGTACCCGTCCACCACTCTTCTCCGGCAAGAACTTCAACTCTTGGAGAAGTCAAATGGAGTCGCTTCTAAAAGCCCACATGGACCTATGGCTAATCATCCAAACGGGATTTTCTTTTCCCGTAGAAGATGGAATGTCGATCGCTTGGGAGAAATTGGACGAACCAACTCTGAGGAAGATCGAGACTGATGCTAAGGCAACAGTAATCTTGCAATGTGGTCTAACCAACGAGCAACTCAAACTAGTAGGTCCATTCAGATGTGCTAGAGAAATCTGGGAAAAACTGATTAACCTTCATCAAGAGATCTCAGATGAAGAAGAAGATCAGGTAAATTATCTTGCCTTTTCGGTCCAAGCACAAACAGCCGAGTCAGAGTCTGAACCAGAATCAAACGACGAACTGACAGAGATGGTAAGTAATTTTAAATGCTTTTCAAAATTAGAATTAAATAATCAAACAGATACTATAATGGTCGAGGAAGGTATAATTTCTATTGCAGGGAAATCTCCTAAACAACTACCAAAGAAGGAGCTTCAACAAGTACCCGAGTCCGACTCAGACACGGAACCAGAAGATGAATCTAGATCCGAGACAGCAACAATTAAGGGGGAGATTCCCAATAAGGAATCAAAAGGTAAAATTACAAATTTAAATTTTAAAAATCATATAATTTGTTACATATGCAGGGAGAGAGGGCACTACCAAACTAAGTGTCCTACTCGTAAGATTCAAACGATACCACCGACGGCAACAAAGAAACGAGCTCCAAAAGCACGAAAGAACAAGAGTCGCATTCAATGCTTCAAGTGTCAGGAGTTTGGGCATTACAAAGAGGAATGCACAGATAAACGTTACAAAGATCCAGGGAAACCAACCAAAATGGGTAACTGTAATTTACATCCAAATCAACTCTTTACCTTGAATACTGATAGTTTAATTAATCTCCCGTGGTCAAATTTAGATATGGATGCATGCTTAGATAACTTAATGAAATCATGTATATTAGCAGAGTCAAAATTCAAAATGTTAAGACAAGAAAATGAGACTTTGAAAATTAAAATTGATATACAAGAAAAACTGATTAATAATTTTGCAAACTTAGAAAATCCAGAAATTTCTCCTCACTATGACATTATCTGAAGTTTTGTTTTGGCTATTCATAGGACTAGATAGCTTAAGGACTTAACCAATTACTTGAAATTTGAAAACATAGTATTGGGAGGAGGTGAGATGATAGTACGTTGGGGAAACCAACTCTAATAAGATCAAGTCTACTTGGTCTCTTTAGACTGGTGAAACCAACCGAAGCTACCGATCCAAGACCCAAGCTAGTTAGACCAGAAAATGACCTAATTTAATTTGAAAATGAAATTTCATTAAAAGGCTTTGTCTAGGAAAGGGTGGATGATCCCATAAGGCTACGGCCAAAGAAGGCCTAGTGCCTCGCCAAGACCTGGAAGCCAATTTCTGAAATTCAAATTCAAATTATCTTTTGTCAAATTCGAATCTAACACAAATTTCAAATAATTATAGATTATAATCTGTTTTCAAAATTTCTATTTTTCAAACTTATTCTGTTTCAAAAATCACTTAATCAGTGTTCAAAATTTCTGCCTTCTAAACTTTTTTTATTATCAAATCTGTTTTCAAAATTAAATAACTTTTTTCAAAATAAATGAAAATTCCTTTTCAAAATTAATTTTTACCTTCAAACCTGTCTCACAAAGAACTTTTAAGGTTAACTGTTTGAAAATCCTAGATTGGGTGAGACAGGAAAATTAAGTTCAATTAAAATTTCTTTTATGTTGTGTTTTAATTCAGAGGATAATTCCAACATAGTCAAACCATGATTAACATGGTCAAACCTAGTCAACACTAAGGTCTTAGATAAAGTCGAACCTTGTTTGATACAGGGGGAGTTCTTCTTAATGTTTTTTTTATTTCTCGAAATCCTTATGCTTTAAAACTTATTTTCATATCAAAATAAGGCTTTCAAAAGTTGATTCAAAAACCTTAATATATTACTATCGCTTTGGAAAAATTATTATCATTTCAAATTTTTTAAACTGTGTTATTCCAAATTGAGTTTTCAAAAATTTATCTCCTTGAAAGTTATCATACTCAGAAGATGGTTCAAAAGTGCTTCTTTTGATCTTGACACACCCTAAAGACACAGAGGAAAGGTCCACTTCATGATCTTCAAGGACTCCTAGGATGTGTCAAATTAAGGGGGAGTCTAAGTCAAAAGAAAAACTTCAGAAAAAGTTTCTTTTTACTTATGTCTTTGTTAAACAGTTCTTTCTAATCTGACTCAAACCTTAAGACTCAAAGGAAGAGTACTTGTGGTCAACAAGCTTCCCAGGACTGAGTCAAGTTTAGGGGGAGGTCAAAATTAAAGGAATTATTTAATAACATGCTTTATTTCAAACTCTTGCAAAAATCTAAGTTTTTCAAAATACTATTTGTTAGAATTTGTGTGACTTATGAAATTGTTTTCAAAATAACATTTACTCAGGTTGGAAAATTTCCAGGACACTTAGGAAATGTCCTTGTAGTCAACAAGGTTTCCTAGGATGGTGTCAGACTGGAAAATGAACCAAGTTAAGTAAAACATTGAACCTTCAAAAGTTCACACACTTTTTTAGCATATATTTTTAAGTACTATCATTTTTTTAAAAATTTACTTGAGAGTGAAAATTTCCAGGACACTTAGGGAAATGTCCTTGTAGTTAACAAGGTTTCCTAGGATTGTGTCAGACTGGAAAAAAAACCTAGTCAAGTGAAATATTTTGTTTTCAAAAAAAATCTAATACTTTTCTAAAAGTACGTATGTATTTCAAATCATAATTTATCTCAAAAGTACTTGAAATTTTTTTCAAAACTCATAAGCTCTGATACACAATTTCTTCTCAAAACTTCTTTCAAAACATATTCCGTTATTACTATATATCCAAGGGGAGAGATTGGAAAGAAGAGTGGGAATCAAAATTTTCAAATTTAAAATTTTTTTTGTCTCTCTTCAAAAAGTATTAACTTCTTTTTCAAAATGTTTTAAGTACTTACTTAACTCTTTCAAAAACATATTAAGCACTTAATTCTTTTTCAAAAACATATTCTCCCAAATCAAGTTAAATACTTAACTTTATCATTTTAAGTATTGAATAATATTTCTAAGTACTTAACAATTCTTTTCAAAAATCATTCTTTTCATTTCTAAGTACTTAAGTATTTAACGGGTATTTTTTTTACTTAATTTTCTCAATCAAGTACTTGACACTTAATTTTCAAATTCTTCTAAAAAGTACTTGCTCCAAAGTTTAAAAAACTTGTTAAGCCTGAAAAATCCTTTTCTTGAAAATTTTCTAAGCGTGAAAAATTTCTTGAAAAATTTTTTTAAAATTTTTTTTGGAAACTTGGAAATTTTGCCTAAGTAAATTTTTTTTCCTTATAAAGTTATAAATTTTTTTTAAGCCTGAAATTTTTTCATAATGGTAAATTATCTAAGTATAAAAAGTTTTGAAAATGCTTTTACTCGATTCTTGAAAAATACTTTGTCAACAACATAAAGCACTTAGAAAAACTCATAAATCCCTGTTAGATACCTTGTTCACCCATGCTTATTTTTGATATATGTCAAAGGGGGAGGAAAGGTCAAAGTTAAGAGTTAAGTTAATTATTCAGGGGGAGAATGAGCATGAGAAATTTTTTTCTCTCTCTCTTTTCACTGTTCAAATTACATTTGGGTTTAGACTGTTACGAATTGATATGTTTTATTAGTCTTAACCTTTATGCTTAAACTGCTATTTTTTTCCATAACTTTGAATTGTGTTGCCATAATCAAAAAGGGGGAGATTGTTGGTGCAGGAAGCACCAGATCGAACCTTCTTTTGATATTGGCAAAGGATTCAAAGTTAAGGGTTATTTGTTGTCTAACAATGCTGCTTGAGAGTGCAGGAAACAAAGTCCTAGCGAAGGGCTGCTAGGCACCTGACGATGGGATGTCAGGAAACCAAGTCCTGGCGAAGGGTTGCTGGGCGAAAACCAAGTCCTGGCGAAGGGCTGCTAGGCGAAAACCAAGTCCTGGCGAAGGGCTGCTAGGCGAAAACCAAGTCCTGGCGAAGGGCTGCTAGGCGAAAACCAAGTCCTGGAGAAGGGCTGCTAGGCAAAAACCAAGGCACTGGCGAAGGACTGCCAGAAGAAAAGACCTAGCGAAGGGCTGCTAGGCACCAAGCGAAGGGCAGCTTGGTACCTCAAGACCTGGCGAAGGACTGCTGGGCAAAAGTCCAACTGGAGGAGCCGGTTGGCACCAGGTAAATTCTCCCGAGAGGAGTAGGTGAGGACGCGTTCCCCTTGAGGGAACATTAGGCGTCGGTTCGACCTAGGGCTCCATTTTGGAGACCAAAGTCAGAACCAAGACAGCTAAGGCTGTATAACCTATTATTTTATTGTTTTATTGTGTTTTGGACTAACCCTGGATGCAGGACCTAAGGAACGAGTGTCTGCAGCTCAGAATGCCTCAAAGGAATGAGGCAACCGCTGACCAGGGCACCCGGAGTGTCCCGGGCACCCCCATGGTGAACACAAAACACAACAAGACAAGAAAGACTTCGACAGTACATACCCAGGGCGCCCCCGCTGTCCCGGGCGCCCCCATAGCGAACCAACTCAGCCGCGTCAGCGCTACACGCCCAGGGCGCCCCCGCTGTCCCGGGCGCCCCCAGCCAAACTTACCGAGGAGAGCTCAGCGCTGCAGATAAGGCTTTGACCGGTCAATGCGGGCGCCCCGAGTCATCCGGGCACCCCGGTCAAACCGGATCCGGAGGATAAGGGGATCAGACGGCGACCGAGCAACAACCGGATCTGCTGCCACGTGGGGGGGCGCCCCAGTCGACCAGGGCGCCCCCAGGCCCTATATAAAGGGCCCTCGACCTCCTTCTTCACATCATCAATTACTGCGACGCTTCCACGCTCTTCTGCTTCCACGACACGCTCCAGAACTCTTCCAACTCGAGCTGACGACGTCCTGCTGCTCCGACACTTCGATCTACACCGGACGTCGGTAACGAAGAGCTTAATTATGTTTACTAGGCTAATTCTGTAATACTTTTTATTGTAAACTTTCTCGAACATATAGAATTGCCCGCAGAAAACGGTCAACGACCGTGGGCCTTGGAGTAGGAGTCGACCCAGGCTCCGAACCAAGTAAAATGACCGTGTTAGCGTTGTTTTTGCTCTGTTTTATTTTGCTGCGCACTTACTCTTTTTAAATCCGAACGAATTGCGACATTCACCCCCCCCCCCCCTCTCTCGCATTTCTCGATCCAACACCGTCCTCACTGGTTCGCTCCTCCAGTGACTTACCTCATGCAGCTCTACTCAACTTCTTAACCCACCAGGTCTTCCTGCCAGGGCTCAACCACCCTGGTCTTTTTGCCAAGTTTCAACCAACTTGGGCTTCAGCCAGTTGTCAGGCCCCGTGAACCCAACTGGACTTCTCGCCAGGACTCAACCACCCTGGACTTCCCGCCAGGACTCAACCACCCTGGACTTCAGCCTGGTGTCAGGTCCTAAGTCTTTCAACCCTGCACACTTAGTAAAGAGGTCAAAACCAAAAGCAAGTCTAACTTTAACCTATTTGTCATTCATCAAAACTCAGGTTTAACTATTAGTGCAAATTGCACCAACACCTAGAGCCTGGTATGAAAGACTATCCAACTACTTAGTTTCTAAGGGGTTTAACTAAGGCCAAATTAATCCAACCCTATTTGTTAAATCCTTAGAAAATGACATTTTCATTGTCCAAATCTATGTAGACGATATAATTTTTGGCTCAACCAATACAAATTTCTTAAAAGAATTCATAAATGTAATGGAAAGCGAATTTGAAATGAGCCTTGTAGGTGAACTAACCTTTTTCTTAGGACTTCAAATTAAACAGCTGAAAGATGGAAATTATGTTCATCAATTTAAATATGCAAAAGAATTAATTAAAAAATTCATAATGGAAAACTCTAAAGTCATAAATACCCCGATGGCAACAAATATTAAAATAGATAGTGGCCCAGAAGGAAAATCAGTGGACTTGAAGCAGTTTAGAAGCGCTATAGGTAGTCTACTTTACCTAACTGCTAGCAGACCTGACATTTTATTTTCAGTAAGTATTTGTGCTAGGTACCAAACCTGTGCTAAGGAATCTCACTTAAGTGTTGTCAAGAGAATCTTTAGGTACATTAAAGGCACCCTAAATGAGAAAATTTGGAATCCTAGGATTTTTAATTTTGACCTACTAGGCTACTCTGACTCAGATTATGCATGGTGCAAACTAGATAGAAAAATTACTAGTGGAAGTTGCCAGATGTTTGGTCATAACTTAGTTAGTTGGTGCAGTAGAAAGCAGCACTGTGTTGCATTATCCACAACTGAAGTTGAGTATGTAGCCCTGGGAGAATGTGTACCTCAATTATTATGGATAATGCATACCCTTAAGGACTTTCAATTGACCTACACTAACACCGAAGTCTACATTGATAATATTAGTTCAATTAATTTAACAAAAAACCCATTCACCATTCCAGAACAAAACATATTAAAGTAAAATACCACATTGTTAGGGATCATGTAGTCAGGGGTGAAATTATTCTTACACACATAGATTCAAAATCTAACCTAGCTGATATTTTCACTAAACCATTACCTGAGTCTGAGTTTAGTTCACTAAGAAGGCAGCTAAGAATGTGCTCAGTAGAATAGGGTTATTTTTCATTTATATGTTTTTGAAATGATTCTTGTCATTCTTTTTATTTTTTTAAAAAAACTATTAACTATTTTTCAAAATTTATAGTTTTAAAAACATATTGTTTTAAACTTTTTATTTTCCGACTTAGTTTTTCAAAAATTACCTCCTTCAAAACTAGGGATTTCTTCATTATGGACTTAGCTTAGGACATAACCCTAGTCTACATGCTCCTATAGATTTAGAAACCAGTATCTCACAAGCACATTAGGATACTTTGATTGACAACTTAGACTGGGTTGAGATGCTTAGGTATATGCCTTGACTCAAGATGTCTTAAGTCAGTGCATCAAAAGCAGTTCGGGTGATAAATATAATTGCACAACAATCAGGTTAAGTAATCAAGCTTAGAATGTCTAACTTGATAAGACTACATAACTTGGCTAACCCTAGTGAAAGTTACTATTTTATAACAGTCAGTAAGTAACAAACTGGGTTAGACAGGGATCCAAGGAATTATGATTTGGCTATTTCTCAAATTATTTTTTATTGCATTGATTACTTTTTAGGAATATTAACTTGGTTCAAATCTTGTTACTTGCTTCAAATTATATTTTAGACTTAACAAATTTTTCTTTAGCATTAATTCTTGCTTAATCATTTCATAATTTGATCCCTATCATTTGCCTTCTTAAAATTAACACTGGATATTTTTTTTAACTTTTTCAAAATTTTCTTATGGTTTTTTGAAAACTCATGGGCTCTAACACTCAATATTTTCTTTCTTTTTCCTTAATCCAAGTTTTCTTTCAAAACATATTTTCAAAAAGAATATCTACTATAATTTTTTTTATATATGGCAAAGGGGGAGAGCAGAAAAAGTAAAGTTAAAAATTAAAATTTCCCCTTTTTCAAATAAACTTTGCTTTCGAAAGAATTTGTTTAAGGAAAAACTCTATTTTTTTCCAAAAAAAAATTACTTTAACATAGAGTTTCTTTCTTGATACTCAGATGTTTTTTCAAAATACTTTTTCAAAATCAAACGCCTTCATACTTAGAATTTTTTTTCAAAAATTAGAAAATCTTTCAAAGTGAAAATTGCATGTTTTTTCCAAAAAGCTTCAGGGGGAGAATTTCAAATCAAGGGGGACCTTTTATGCAATATTTCAATTTTGCAAGGTTTTTCTCAAAAATTGCAAATGTTCTAAAAATAATGGGGAGATTACTAATTAAGGGGGAGAGTTAAAAGTTGTTTCAAAATTTGTCATGTCATAAAGAAAAATTGCTTAATTCCGTTGCTTAATTGTGGTTTATCTCTTGATTATATATTTTAACTTAACTTTTGAACTGGGTTGTCATAAATCAAAAGGGGGGAGATTGTTGGTGCCGAAAGCACCAGATCGAACCTGGTTTTGATAATGGCAAAGGGTTCAAAGTTAAGTTTATGTGGCGATCTAATGAATTTGCTAAGTGTGTAGGAAAGTCCTAGATAACCTAGGCACAAAGTCTTGACCTAAAGGGTTGAGCACGAAGTCCTAGTCGAGGATTAGGCACGAAGTCCTAGCTGAGGGTTGGGCATCGAAGACCTGACCAAGAGTTGGGCACGAAGACCAGGTTTAAGGAATTAGGCATGAAGACCTGGTCAGGGACTGGGCACCGAAGACCTGATCTGGAAGATCGGGCAAGAGACTTAGCTAAGCGAGGACTACAAGAAGAAGTAGAGACGGGTCGAAGGTATGAACGTCTCAAGATCCGGGAGTCTCGAAGGCCGAGCAAAAGTCCAACCGAAGGAGCTGGTTGGCAAAAGGTAACTTCTCCAGAGCGGAGTAGGTGAGGACGCATTCCCCGAATGAGGGAACAGTAGGCGTCGGTTAGACCTAGGATTTCATTTGAAATCCAAAGTCAGAATCAGACAACTCTAGCTATCATTCATGCATGGCTTTACCTTACTATACTGTGTTCTTGAACTAACCTTGGTTGCAGGCTAAGGAACCAGCTGCTGCGATTAGGGGCGCCTGAGAGGGCTCAAGCGCCCGAGAGGACTCAGGCGCCCTAGAGGGGGTTTTTCTCAGCAGGTGGCAAAGTAGAGTTGACAGTCACTCCATGTCAGCTCCCAAGCGCCTCGTTGTTCCTAGGCGCTTCAGTGATCCCAGGCGTCCAAGAATAGGATAAAAGTTGGTCGAGTCTGCGGATAAGGATGCAGCTAATCCGGTGACGTGTAGGGCGCACCTATACCCTATCAGGCGCCCGAGATCCAGTATAAAAGGGGTTTCACCCCCTTTGCTTCTGACATCAACTCAATCACTCAAAAACACTACAACAAGCTTTCGTGCTCAAGTTTTATGCGACAACAACATTCAATATCGACGACACGCCGCTCCAACAAGTTTTGCTCTTCTTCTTAAGTGTCATTGATATAATGTTTTCAATTCAGTTCTATACTTAAATCATTATACTTGTACATCATTTTTCGACTTATAGTATTGCCCAATGAAAACAGTCCAGGACCGTTGGCCTTGGCGTAGGAGCCATCACAAACTCCGAAGCAACTAAAACAAACTATGTTAGCAGTGTTTTATCTTGCGAAGTTCTTTATTTCAGTTGTGCTTACTCTAGATTAATTTACAAAAAAGATGTTATCGATATTCAACCCCCCCCCCCTCTATCCATCACAACAATCCAATAGACTATTCAGGAAGGAACCTCAACTCAAGTCCAACAACTTGAGGAAGAGAATTCCTTCCTGAAAGCTCAAGTCAAGGAACATAGAGTTGCCCTAGTGTTGATCACCTCGAGTTCCAAGAATCTTGATATGATTCTTGGAAAATAGAAGGTCATTCTTAACCAATCCAGACTTGGGTACAGAACAAACTCACGGTATAGATCCTACTATTCAATGTTGAACCGTACTAGCACCCAAGTCCAAGCATGGGTCCCTAAACTTAGCTTGACTAATCAAGCAGGACCAAATCACTATTGGATCCCCAAGGGCAAAATTCATTTCCTAGAAAGTCCATATCGAGGCTTTAGTCTAGGGGGGGAGCCAATAGAAAAACCATTTTTATTATTAGATAATTTCCTTGCATGTTTGTTGAAATTTGCGTGAATGTTTGTTTATTTTTTTTTTTTTACAAAATTGTCATGCTTAGGAATAGAAATGATTAGATAAGGATCTGACTTGATTGAATCTTGCACCTAGTAGTAGTGTGGGGGCGAGCTGATAGTACGTTAGGAAAGCCTGTCTAAGGAGTCAGGTAGGGTAAGGTGCACTCTAATTGGTCATTTTATCCTGGTGGAACTAGCCGAAGCTACCTCGCCACATGCTCGACTAGTTAGACCAAGATTTCACAAAGAGTAACTTGAAAATATATTTTCTTTAAAAGGCTTTGTCTAGGAAAGGGTCATTGCTCTGATATCCAAGAAGACCCCTGTGCCTCGCCAAGACCTGAAAGCTAATTATTGAAATTTATTTCCAATTTACTACTTGTTAAACTTGAATCTAACCCAAGGTTCAATCAAATCATAGATTTTAATTTAAATTCAAAGATAAAACTTGACGTATCTCATAAAACAGATAAGAGTTTCCTGTTACGTCACCTAAAAATATATGAGATGCTTAGGACCTAAAACGATTAGTCCAACCCAACTAACTTCACAAACTAAATTAATTCCACTTTTAATTTACCGAATCAAATTTAAAATTTTACAATATTAACATTTTAAAATTTAAACTTAACATAATTTTTCAAAATTCAAATTTAATTTCAAAAACTAGCTTAACATTTCAAAATTCAAATTTAATTTCAAAACGAAACTTAATATTTTATAAATATAAGCATATCTTAATTTTTCAAAATTCAAATTTAATATCAAAATCTAACTTAATTTTTCAAAATTCAAATTTAATTTCAAAACCTAACTTAATTTTTCAAAATTTAAACATAACTTAATTTTTCAAAATTTGAACTTAACTTAATTTTTTAAAATTTAAACATAAATTAATTTTTCAAAAATTCAAAATTAATTTTTCAAAATATTAAATTAACATAATTTTTCAAAAATTCAAAATTAATTTTTCAAAATTTAAACTTAACTTAATTTTTCAAAGATTCAAAATTAATTTTCCAAAATGTAAACTTAACTAAATTTTTCAAAAATTCAAAATAAAAGTTTTTTAAATTCCAACTTAAATTAATTATTCAAAATTCAAACTCAATTTCAAAATTCAAATTTAACTTAAATCTTTAAAATTTCAAACTTAATTTCAAAATTCAAACTTAACTTAATTCTTAAAAAATTCAAACTTATTGTCAAAATTGAACTTAACACAAAAATATAAATTTAATTCAAACATAACTTAATTTTTCAAAAATTCAAATTTAATTTTTTGTAAATTCAGATATTTTTAAAATCAATCGTAACTTAATTACTTAAAATTTAAACTTAATTTCAAAATTTATTTTCAACTTAATTTCAAAATCGAACTTAACTTGATTTTTCAAAATTTCAAACTTAATTTCAAATTTTAATTTAATTTTTAAATTCAAATTTATCTTAATTTTTCAAAATTCAAATTTATCTTTTTAATTAATAATTTCAAAATCATCAAAAAACAAATTTAATTTTTCAAACTAAAATTTAATTTTTCAAATCATTATAATAAAAACTTATTCATTAAATGCTTTAGGTTCCTTTTTATATAGTTACCTGAAAATTACTTAATCTAATTTTTGCAAACATTTTTACACAAAGAAATTCTTTTGGACCATCAATTTATTTTTTTTAGGAAAAAAAGATTTGCAAAAGTCACCTTGGGTTTCACTTAAATTTTTTTTAAGATTTCGTTTTCACTTAGAAAAATATCTACAGTTCGAGCTTTAATATTTATATTTTTTCGAACTTAAGTATTTTTTAAAATTTCTGTTGGAAATCATTTAAAATATGGAGTTTTCCCTTTTTCAGATCTTTATATTTTCTTCAAAAAGAAAGAAAAAAAGAAAATTTTATTTTTTCAAATCATTAAATCAAAGTATTTTCTAAAAGTTTTTCTAAACTTTGTATTTTTTTTTTAATATTTTGAAAACCTTTTCAAAGTTTCCTTCAAAATCATCTCCTGTAAAAGAAATATGCAAACCTTCAATATAATAGGGAGAGAATCATAATTTGAGGGGAGCATGCTTAAACATTTTTTAATTTGAAATCTATATTTTTAAAAAAAACTATTCTTTGGAAAAGTTAGAAAATCCTTTAGTTAAAGCTATTTATGAAAATCTCAAAAAAAAAATCATCTCACTCTCTCTTGCTTTCAGAACCATTATTTACTTTTGAATACTCTGACTCAAATCATGCTTGAACTCAATTAGTTGAATTAACTTGGTTCAAATATTCTTCTTTGTATTAGTTCTTTTGTATTGTTTATCTATCTCAAAATTGTTACTTAGAACATTTCAATTGCTTCCTTGAAAATTATATTTGGCATTATTCATTGTTTTTTGTTAACTTAAGATTATTTTTCAAAATTTTCTTATATCTTCAAAATTCATGGGCTCTAACACCTAATTATTTGTTTAAGTTTTTTCCCTTCTCCTTAACCAAATTTTTTTTTTCTATATGGCAAAGGGGAGAGTAGGGAAAAAGTTAAAGTTAAAAAGTTTTTTCAAAGAAAATTTTTTTGTGCAAATGTTTTTTCTAAATATGCAAATGAACTTCATGTTTATTAATACTCTATTTTTCAAAGGGGAGAAATTTCAAAGTACTTTTTCAAAATACTTTTTCAAAATGATACTTAGAATTTATCAAAGTAATTAACTTTTTCAAAGTACTTTTTCAAAATGATACTTAAATTTTTTTCAAAGTAATTAACTTTTTCAAAGTGAAACTTAGAATATTTCAAAGTAGTTCGAAAAATCTTTCAAATTGAAATTTGCATGTTTTTCAAAAGCTTCAGGGGGAGAATTTGATATTAAGGGGGAGCTTTATGCATCCTTTCAATTTTGCAAGATTTTTTGACCCAAATTGTAAATGTTTTAAAATCAAGGGGGAGATTTACAAGTTGTATCAAATATTTCTAACTTTGAAAAAATTGCTTTAATCTTGAAAGTATGTTTAACATTGTTTCTTTATTTGATTATCTGTTTTAACTTAACTTTTGAACTGGGTTGCCATAAATCAAAAAAGGGGAGATTGTTGATGTCGGAAGCACCAGATCGAACCTGGTTTTGATAATGACAAAGGGTTCAAAGTTAAGTGTGTTTTGTGATCTAACGTATTTGACTAAGTATGCATGAAAGTCCTAGTTTACCTAGGCACGAAGTCTTGACCTACAGGGTTGAGCACGAAGTCTTGGACGAGGATTGGGCATGAAGTCTTGGCCGAGGGATGGGCATCGAAGACCTAACCGAGGGTTGGGCATGAAGACCTAGTTGAGGACTAGGCACCGAAGACCAGATCTTTAAGATCGGGCAGAAGACTTAGCCGAGCGAGGACAACGGACAGAAGTAGGGACGAGTCGAGAAACGGACGTCTCGAGATCCGGAAGCTTTGGAGGTCGAGCAAAAGTCCAACCGGAGGTGTCGGTTGGCAAATGGTAACTTCTGCAGAGTGAGTAGGTGAGGACTCGTTCCCCGAAAGAGGGAACAGTAGGCGTCAGTCCGACCTAGGATTTTATTTGAAATCCAAAGTCAGGATCGGACAGCTCTGGTTGTTAAACATGCATCTTATCTTATATGCTTTACATATTATGTGTATTTCAAACTATCCCTGTGATGCAGCTGATGATTTGGAGATCAGTAACCTTCGGGGCGCCCGAGAGGTCTCGGGAGACCAAGAGGTTAGGCGCCCGAGAGGACTCAGGTGCTCATGTATATAGGCGCCCGAGAGGTCTCGGGCGCCCTAGAGTGCATTTCTCAGCTTTGGCGAAGCTGAGTTGGCGACTGTTGATTGGACGTTCCATGTCAGCACTCAGGCGCCCCAGTGCACTCAGGCGCCCGAGAAGGATAAAGTTTGGACTTTATCAGCGGATCACGACGCGACTAAAGTGTTGACGTGGAGGCGCCCCTATGAGCACTTAGGTGCCCGAGTGCCAGTATATAAGGGGTTTTGAGCCTCATTATTCCACATCAATTGCAATCAAGTTTCTACGTTTTTTGTGCTCATGTTCGCTGTGCCGAAACAATCCGAGATCGACAACACACTGCTCTAACAATGAAACGCCCTCTTTCTTTTTTAAGCAAGTGTTGTCGGTATACTTGGCATTTTTATTCTGTACTCAACCTTACATATTTTGTGAATTATAAATTTTTTCAACGAAAATGGTCAAGGACCATGGGCCTTGGAGTAGGAGTCGTCACAAACTCCGAACCAAGTAAAAACAAAACTGTTAGTGTTGTTTTGACTTGTTCTTTTCATTATTTCTGTTGCATTTACTCCGTTCTTAAATCCGAGAAATTTCGTATTGATATTCACCTCCCCCCTATCGATCTCATCGATCCCACACTCTTGACCCAGAGAAGCCACATGGCTAGGCCATGGCACCTTCCTACACCAGTTGCATGCCCAGGTTGTGCCAAATGGCATGGTCGTGCCGCCAAGAAGTAGGGGTTGTGTCCCCTTGCTATAAAAGGGAATTTTTCCTCCCCTTTTGATCATCTTGGCTTTGGGGCTCCTCCCCTTGGCTTAGGGAAAGGTTCTCCTCCTAGGGGAACCCCTAGAGAGGTCATCTTCATCATCTCCGATGATCCGTCCACCTCGAGAGCAAGGAGTTCATCCAAGAAAATCAATGACACATCGATAAGCAATCTCTTACCTCTAAACTCCACTTTTGGATTATAGATACTATTTTTCTTGTCTCTTCGTTGTATCCTCCTTGCAATGGAGTAGTTCTCTATATCTAGGATATAAGAAGTAGCTATTGTTGGGGCAATTGACCCATGTATGATCGAGTGGATCATGATTTTAATGTGTTTGTGTCAATGATTAAGTTAAAGTTTCATGTTAATCTAATATGTGTATGTGAGTGTGCAGGTTTGCAGGATACACATAGACTCAGTTGGACATCTTCGGGTTCGGTGAAGGATGGTGTGTGGAGACAAGCCGTGGGCTTGTATGCATCCGAGGGACCGTGGACAAAGCAGGAACGATGAGCTGAGAGAAGCGGACTTCGAGGTATACGCGAAGGATGGCATGGGAGACAAGCCGTGGGCTTGCATGCATCTGAGGGACGAGAGCCAAAGTCGAAGAGGACTTGAAGGCAACAAGTCGAGGCTGCTAGAGCAGGGACGATGAGCTGAGAGAAGCGGACTTCGAGGCATATGTGAAGGATGGCATGGGAGACAAGCCGCGGGCTTGCATGCATTCGAGGGACGAGAGCTAAAGTCGAAGAGGGCTTGAAGGTAACAGATCGAGGCTGTTGAATGAAGAGTTAGCTGAGTCATGAGGATTCGAGTGCTGAGAGAATTGTACTCGGGAAGGGAAATCTTAGGGTTCGAGTGCTGAGAGAATTGTACTCGGGAAGGGAAACCTTAGGCGGCAGTCGACTGATGCTTGATCAGTCGACTGAGGTAGAGCACAGATAGTTCAGTTGACTGATGCAGTTGACTAGGCAGTCGACTGGTGTCGACCAGAATACGAATCGTCAGGCTGTGACATTTGAATTCGTGAGGACCAGTCGACTGCCCTAACGGTCAAAACAGTATCAAGCTATATTTAAGAGGACTCATTTTTGGCTGTTCTTCCTTGGCGATACAAGCTTGGTCAAAGCCTATTAGTAGTCTTCAAGTGCTCAGAGATTGTCCAAGGATTGTGGCGAGATTTCTCCACCCACAAGGAGTGACAAGAGCTAGCCAGAGGTGTTCTGGGGAGCCATCCACCGAAGGATCGGGATCGTCCACCTTACGGACAGCCGTGGAGTAGGAGTTTCATCTCCGAATCACGTAAATCGGTGTGTCATTCTTAGTTGTTAGTTTTAGTTTTTGTTATTCCACTTGCACACTAACAACTTGTAGAATGAAAAATTGAAAAGTAGTTATTCACCCCCCCCCCCCCTCTAGCTAAACGGAATGGTCACAATAAGTGGTATCAGAGCCAGGTTCGCTCGTCTACGGACCAACCATCGAGAGAGCAATAAGCTAGAGGAAATGGCGATTGAAGAAAGATTAGGGGATGACATCAATGTTCCACCTTCCTACGATCGTGAGAGTTTCGAGTATTGGAAGATGCGAACAAAGACTTGGTTTGGCATGAATTGGGATAGCATGATGGCACTAGAAGAGCCATTCGAAGTTCCAAGAGATAAACATGGGAAAAAGCTCCGACCACAGTATTGGAATAAGGAACAATAAACCCAATCAAAGGCAAACGAGAAGGTAATTTCAATACTACTTAATATTTTACCTAATGATGTAATGAGTGGTGTAAGTGAATACAAAAATGCACACGAATTATGGAGCAAGATGGTAGGACTTCATGAAAATTCTACACAAGCTCAAGTAGTAGAAGAGCCCAAGGAATGAGCTCAACATCCGAAGAGGAGGAGAAAGAAGAAAGAAATTCATCCATCTCATCGAGTGAAGTGGCACAAGAAATTGAAGAGTCATCCACTTCACCAAAGGGAGAAGAAGTGGTCTCTACTTCAAGGATTGAGGGGAAGGAGAGATCATCCTCGATACTGGAGCAAGAAGGAGTATCTACCTCCACCAAGGCAAAGTCAAAGGACCACATCATCCGTTTTAGGTGCAACAAGAAGGGACACTACAAGGACAAGTGTCCTTAGGTAAAAAGGAGGTAAACCCTAAATCCAAGTCAATTTATTTAAAATCTAACATGGGTTGTAGGGAAAAGAAGGAGAAAAAGTACATTAGGTATTACACATGTGGTGAGCTAAGACACTACTACACCAAATGCTCAAGGAAAGGAGAATTCAAGAAATTGGAGCATTTGAGGACGTGGGAGAAGGAGGAGGAGAAGAAAAGCTTATATCAAGGGGGAGCTACAAGGGTAAGGGAGGTAATCCCTAACTCTAGGCATTTTTTAAATTTCTCTATGTGTGGTAGAAATAATGAAAATTATTTACCTTTGCATAATTTTGGTTTTATGTATCATGATAAACATAGGATGTTTAGACCTAAGGATCAAGGCATTAATCCAAAGAAAGAGAGACACATGCCTAGACAAAGGGGTAGATCTAGAAATGTCCAAGGTGGACATGGTGATACTAAGGTTAAGAACCTAGAGAAGGAAAACCAAGCCTTGAGGGCAAGGCTTGATAAATTAGAGAAAACCCTAGAAATATTCACCATTGGATCTAGGGGTGTAGGTGTGGGGTTGAGTAGTAAAGTCCCCGACAATGATAGACTAGGTCTAGGGTACCGATCTAGTAGATCAAATGCTATGGAAAGGTCATATGCAAGGATGTCATATGACTATAGCAAAGGGAAGGCCAAAAATGGCAAGGAAAAGTCATTTATAGGGAAGAAGAAGAACTTAACCAAGGACAAGGTGTACAAAGTCAAGAAGGTTAGGGTTGTAGGTCAAGAAGTACCGGAGGTACACATGTGTGGTCTTGCCATTATAGATGAGTCACCTAGGGAGGTGACTAAGGCTAAGAGCTCAAGGGGGAGCTCTATGAGTCAAGTTGGGATCCATGGTCAATGGATCTCAAGAGAGTTTCTCCAAAAGGACTACATAAATGGTGGAATGTGCCAAAGGATTTGAAGACAAGTTTGAATCTTAATCCTAAGGATTTGGCACATCAAAAGTGAGTATCATGCAAAAATATGACAATGAAGCTATATTTCATGAAAATTGGTTTGTAATGTGTAGATATCATATAAACCAATGCTAAGCATGCGTTAAGGATGGGGATGAAAAGATACATCAATGAGAGATCAAAACTAGGACTTTAGGTCAAGGCTCAACTGAACAATTTAGATAGTTTTGAATTTTTCATCAATCTTGGAATTGGTGATAGATACATGGGTAAATGTATTTTTCCCAAGTAGACACGGGTACCACAAACCTCTCCACAAAATTTAGGAATTTTTGGAGATTTATGGATTTTCTGGTGCATTTCTGAAGTTGGGTCAGAAATGCTGAAATTAGGGTATCAATCGACTGATGCAGAGGCAGTCGACTGGTCCAGTTTAAATCAGAAACTAGGATATTCAATACAACAGTCGACTGATCCTCTATCAGTTGACTGATCTTTCTGTTTAGTTCATCAGTCGACTGCCCCTGATGCAGGGATCTTTTAAAAGAACAGCCGCGCGGGGGGCGGCTGAACCTAGGGTTTCAGTGTCGCCCCTTGCGATTTCTCTCCTCCCTCGACCTCCTCAACTGCTCTAAGCCTTCCCAAGGTCCTAAAATCGAGTGTCTAGCCCACTTTCATCTTAGATCCAAGTCTAGGGCAAGAAAAACACCCTTCTTGAGTCAACCTTGATCATTAACCATTATGCAACGACCAGAGAAAAGGTAGTGAATCATTTGCTATATTTTTCTCATTTGATTCGTGATTCATGACTAACTTTTCATTTTGTGCATGTTTACCTTATTTTTCATTCTTGATTGGGTCATTGTTGGTACATGCATATGGGGGTTGCATTTAGGGCTAGGGCAAAGAGAAGGTTTGGTGAGGGACCATCCCAACAGCAGCCCGTAGATCCAGCGGCACCTCAGTTTTGTTCCGAGGCTTGCCGGCAGGTATTCAACAATGCTGACTTCATTTTGATGAACTGTAGATATCTCAATCAAACCTACTTCCAGGAGATTACTCCTCACATTATTGAGATAATCACGCATTTTAGGTTAGAAAAACTTGTATACTGTCAGCATTATATCAATTTTGACCTATGCAAGGAGTTTTATATTGGATCGGAGAAAATCGATAGAGGGGGGATGAATATCGATCTAGAATTTTTCAAAAAACTAGAGAAAATACGCAAAGAAAAATAACAAAACAATCGAACACAAGTTGGTTTTACTTGGTTCGGAATCGCGGTCGGCTCCTACTCCAAGGCCCATGGTCCTTGACCGTTTACTTTGGGTAATCTATATTTGGAACGATCTTTTACAATTTTAAGTACAGATATAGAACTAGAATTGAAATTGCAACACTTTTCATAAATTAAATTTACCGACGCCCGAGGTGAATCGAATTTCGAAGCAGAGGGTCATCGTCGGCGCTGGAATCTCGAAGTCGGAGTTTGTCGGAGCGTAGCGCTTGAACGAAAAGTCTTGGAGCGTTGTAAGCGATGATTTCTGAAGTCTTGGGGGTGAACCCCCTTTTATAGCACTCATGGGGGCGCCTGTGTCGATGGGGGCGCCTACACGTGGCCTCTCCTGTGCGAACTCTTATCCATAGGCTCGGTCAGCGCTTATCCATCTCATAGGGGTGCCTGAGCTGATGGGGGCGCCCGTATGGTCTTGGGCGCCTGAGCTGCCTTGGTCCAAAAGGCTTCGTGGCAGTTTGCTTCGGTTTAGCCTTCCACTGGGGCGCCCGTATCCATCCAGGCGCCTAGCCCCAGTGAAGCGCCTCAATCCATTGAGGCGCCTAGCCCCAGTGAGGTGCCTCAATCCATTGAGGCGCCTCAGCTGCAGAAACCATTCCTTCGATCCCTGCAACCAAGGTTAGTTCCACAACAAAAAGAAGCAAACAAGTTAGCCATTATTTACAGCCATAGCTGTCTTGGTTCTGACTTTGGGTCTCCCAAATGGAACCCTAGGTCAAACCGACGCCTACTGTTCCCTCGCACGGGGAACGCATCCTCACCTACTCCTCTCAGGAGAGTTTACCTTTTGCCAACCGGCTCCTCCGGTTGGACTTTTGCCCAATCCACCTGATCAGGTCTTCGTGCCCAGTCCGCGACCAGCACTTCTTGCCCAACTTCCGGTCAGGTCTTCGGTGCCCAGCCCTTTGCCAGGACTTCTTGCTCAGTCCTCGACCAGGACTTCTTTGCCCAACTTCCGGTCAGGTCTTCTTGCCCAGTCCATGACCAGGGTGCCCAGCCCTTTGCCAGGACTTCTTGCCTAGTGTACCTAGGACTTTTCCTGCACACTTAGTAAGCTTGTTAGATTACAATAACACCTTAACTTCAGAACCCTTTGCCATTATCAAAACACAAGTTTGACCTAGGTGCTTCCTGCACCAACAATCTCCCCCCTTTTTTATTTATGGCAACATGGTTCAAAAAATTAAGTTAAACTAATAACAAGCAAAAGAGTTCAAAAAATATATTCAATTTTCTCCCCCTGAAATAAATATTCTCCCCCAGAGTTTTTCAAAGATATGTGGGTTTTTTTGAAAAATTGCTAAGTCCTTTAGTTTTGACTATTCTTAGAACAACTTAAAAAGATTTTGCACTTAGAAAATTTTCCAAAAGACTTTCAAGTTACATACTTAGAAAATTTTCAAAAGGATTTCATGTTTAAACACTTAAAAAATTTTCAAAAGATTTTCAAGTTAAACACTTAGAAAATTTTCAAAAGGATTTTCAAGTTAAACACTTAGAAAATTTTTAAAAGGATTTTCAAGTTAAACACTTAGAAAATTTTCGAAAGGATTTTTCAAGTTATACACTTAGAAAATTTTCGAAAGGATTTTTCAAGTTATACACTTAGAAAATTTTCAAAAGGATTTTTCAAGTTAATCACTTAGAAAATTTTCAAAAGAATTTTTCAAGTTATACACTTAGAAAATTTTCAAAAGGATTTTTCAAGTTATACACTTAGAAAATTTTCAAAAGGATTTTTCAAGTTATACACTTAGAAAATCTTCCAAAAAGTTTTTCTAAGTTATACTTAAACAAATTTTTCATACTTAGAAGAGAATTTTCAGAAAAAGTTTTTCATATTTTTCATACTTGGATTTGAAAAACATTTTTAAGCATTTTCGTTATTTACTTTACTTTTTGAAAAGGAGATAAATGTTTTGAAAAAATAAAATTTTGAAAAATTTTCTCATTTCCTTTCTCTCCCCCTTTGCCATATATCAAAAAAAACTACTTATAGCAAAAAAAAAATTAGAGGAAAAAAAAATTGAGTTCTATATTGAACCAACTCTAATAAGCATAAACTGAACCAAACCAAATTAAATCGTTCTTGTTCGGGTCCTGTCTAACCCAGTTAGCTACTTACTAACTGTTATAAACAGTAGCTTTCGCTAGGGTTAGTCAAGTTAAGTGATCTGATCAAGTTAGATTTTCTAAGCTTGACACTTAACCTGATTGATGTTCAATTGGTATTTATTGCCCCAATTACTGTAGATGCACTGACTTAAAGCATCTTGAACCAAGGCATAAACCTAAGCATCTCAACCCAGTCAAGGTTATCAATCAAAAGTACCCTAAGGTTCTTGTGAGATGCTGGCTTCTAGACCTATAGGTGAATGCAGTTCTAGGGTTAGGGCCTAAGCTATATCCATTTGTGAAAAAGACCTAGTTTTGAAGAGGGTAAGTTTTTGAAAAAACTAAGTCAGAAAATCATTTTAAATTTCAAGACTTTGACAAAAGAAATGATTTTTAAAAAAGTATTAATCAACAGATAAGAAATAAACCAATTTTTGAAAAAAAAACATGTAGAGAAGTCCTATTCTACTAAGCATAACCCTAACTGCCTTCTTAGTGAGCTAAACTCAGACTCAGATAAGGGTTTGGTAAAGATATCAGCTAAGTTTGACTTTGAGTCCACATGCTTAAGGACTATTTCACCCCTGGCTACATGGTCCCTTACAAAGTAATGTTTAACTTCTATATGCTTTGTTCTTGAGTGTTGAATTGGGTTCTTAATCAGGTTGATTGAGCTTATATTATCAATGTAGACTTGGGTTTGGGTGTAGTCAAGCTGGAAGTCCTTAAGAGTGTGCATCATCCATAAGAGTTGTGGCACACACTCTCCTAAGGCAACATATTCTGCTTCGGTTGTCGATAAGGCTACGCAGTGTTGCTTTCTACTGCACCAGCTAACTAGACTATGTCCTAAAAGTTGACAGCTTCCACTAGTACTTTTTCTATCTAATTTGCAGCCAGCATAGTTACAGTCAAAATATCCAAACAATTCAAAGGTGGAAGTCCTAGGATACCAAATCCCTTCATTTAGGGTGCCCTTAATGTACCTAAGTACTCTTTTTAGGGCTGCTAAGTGGGATTCCTTAGCACAAGTTTGGTACCTACATTCCTACAGAGAATAGGATATCAAGTCTGCTAGCTGTAAGGTAAAGTAGACTTCCAATCATACTTCGGTAAAGTTTAAGATCTACGGGCTTACCTTCTGGGTCACTATCAATTTTAACATTTATGACCATAGGGGTACTTATGCTTTTGGAGTTATCCATTTTAAATTTCTTTATTAATTCTTTAGCATACTTGGATTGGTGGACATAATTACCATCTCTAGTTTGCTTAATTTGCAATCCTAAGAAGAAATTGTGCTCACCAACTAAGCTCATTTCAAATTCATTTTTCATTATTTTTACAAATTCCTTTAAAAAGTTTGAGTTGGTGGATCCAAAAATTATGTCGTCAACATAGATCTGGGCAATGAAAATGTCTTTTTCTAAGGTTTTAACAAAAAGGGTGGAGGCAATTTATCCTTGGTTAAATTCCTTAGAAATAAGGTAGGTTGATAGACGTTCATACCATGCCCTAGGTGCTTGTTTTAACCCATAAAGCACCTTGTTAAGTTTGAAAACGTAGTCTGATTTTTCTAGGTCCTCAAATCCTGGGGGTTGTCCTGCATAGACTTCTTCTTTGATGAACCCATTTAAAAAGGCTGACTTAACGTCTATTTTGTATAGCTTGAACCCTCTATGGGCTGTAAATGCTAACAACATTCTAATCGACTCAAGTCTGGCTACTGGGCCATAGGTTTCGTCATAGTCTAATCCTTCGACTTGACTGAACCCTTTTGCTACTAAGCGGGCTTTATTTCTAACTATTTTCCCTTGGTCATTTAGTTTATTCCTAAATACCCACTTAGTATCTATAATAGACTTGCCCTCAGGTTTAGGTACTAGCTCCCAGACTTGGTTTCTTTCAAATTGAGCTAACTCCTCTAGCATAGCTATGATCCAATTAGGATCTGGTAGGGCTTCCTCTATAGTCTTAGGTTCAATTTTCGAAATTAGTGCTATTTGAATAAGATTTCTATAGGAAGACCTGTTAGTAATATGAGAGAAGTGTCCTAAGGCAATCGCCTTATGATTGTAAACATTTATTTTAATAAATGAATATTCACTATTTGAGTATACATGTCTGTGTATTTGATTGATATCTTAAACTCATTTACTGAATGTCCGCAATACAATTCACAGCATGAGAGAATTTGTGATGAATTCACAAACTAGTGATTATCTCTACATGTGCAATTGTGAAGTATTGAAATTGTCCCTAGTCGATGAATTGATAAATATGGACACTGTCAATTCTGTTGAGACTAGCATGGGTTATTCTCTAATCAAATGATTCTCACTGGCTGGTGACATTGGGATGTCCGGAGATAAACATGGATGCTAGTTAAGGGAACTAGTTCATTAGAGTGACTAGCTGTAAAACTTCATATGGTAATCTACATATAGATATGTCAATGAAAGTTCTTACTGCAGCTTAAGTGCGATGTTCCTTTGACTTGCGATGTTCAAGTCATCTTGGTCACGGAGACTTATACTTTGACATCTTAAGCAAGCATCTCTAAGGAGGTGTGGACCCAGGATGGTTGGGTATAAGCTGAAGTGCCCGAAGAAGTTTGAACAGCCTACAAAGGATTCACCACTCCTTGCGAGGAGATGTATACCCAAGGCCTATCGTCGGATTGTTACTCGAAGCCTCTGGCCAGAGCATAACATATTCCGAGTATGAATCTCTAGGAAATATGAGAGTAATTAGAATCCGTTGGACGAGAAAGACATTACTTGGGCTAGGTGTGACGTAGTCAGCCTAGTGGGGATTGACACACATAGACCGTGTCCTGAACCAAGTGGGTATAAGATGGTGAAGGGAATGAGGCACGATTCATTATAGTTGCTGAAGGGTTTCAGAATTATTTCTGAGGTCAACCGTTGATCTTTCGATTAATTGGGGGTTATGATGTACTACTAGGTGCCACTCATTATCGTTCTATAATTGGTTGATTATAGACGGCCAACATAAATCGAAAGCCTATTTAGTCACACGCACTACGAGTAATCCGAGGGATTTAAAACGAGTTGAAAATTGGATTTTCCGATCAAGAGAAATAAGTGGAATCTGAATTTATCAGAGGCGCATTGGAAGCTTAAAATGGCTAAGTCTTTTGAAGGCTTATTGGACGAATTAAATGAGTTTAATTCGCGAGGAGGCGGCTTGGTTTGGCCGGCCAAAGAGGGTCCCCACCCTCTTTGGTTTGGCCGACCACAACAAGGAGGGAAACTAATTTATTTGGTTTAAATTATAAAATAAATCAAGCGCGATTTGTTTTATAAAATTATGGATAAATAAATTTATATAAAGAAATTTATATAAAGAAATTTATATAAAGAGATTTATTTTTATGGAAATTAAAATAAACCTTGGATTGGTTTATTTTATTTTATAAAATCAATTATGAATTGATTTTTCCATGATAAGAAAAATTTATATATTATAAATTTTTTATGAAAATTTATTCCATAATAAAAGGGGAGATGTGTTTGTTTTTATTGTAAAGTTAGTTATAATAAAACTTGACATAACGGAATAATTCATAGGAAAATTTATAAGATAAATTTCTTATGAAAAATTTATTCCGTTAAAGGGGAGACTTGGCAATGGAGAGGCTACTATATAAAGGAACCAAGGCAAGGCTTGAATTCCAAAAAAGAGATCAAGTAGCAAGCCCTCTCTCTCTCTCCTTCTCTCCCTCTACCACCTCTAGGGTCGGCACCCCTACCTCCTCTAGGGCCGGCGCCCCTACCACCCTCTAGGGCCAGCGCCCCCTTCAAGTTGTCGTGAGCCATCTCCACCAAGAAGGTGCCGAAGAAGAAGAAGAAGCGGGTCGCATCTCCTTCCTCTCCCCGGAATCTTGATTCTGTTACTTGGTGGTTAGTTTCCATCTCTCTCTCTTGATATTCTTGTCGTGCCTTTGGAGAATCTAGTGGTTCTTGTCGGCACGAAACTCGTGACTTAGCGAAGTCATCCCGAAGAGAACTTGGCGTGAATGCGAATAGAGGCGGAGCTTCCAAGGGATGCTACGGTTGGATCTCGTCTCTTACTTCGAGTTACGCGAGGTATTGAGTAAATTAGTTTACTTTCTGTAAAATTTTAATTTATGATCATGTCCACACATCATAAGGTTGCATGCTAGATACGTGGTTAAAATAATTTGAGAAATTATTTATGCTAATTCTTCCGCTGCACGTAATTAATTTTAAAAATTACGAACCCGTATCCATATCAACATGCATCCGGTTCCAACAAGACCTAGTTCTGACTCCTAAGGTTGGATCACCCATAATTTGATCAGAAGGGTGACTAAGTCTGGGTTTCTTGGTTCTTCTAGAACTTGGTTCAGCCTCAGGTCCGGGTGGACGGTTCGGTTCAGTGTTTCATTCAACTACTTGGGTTGGTTCAGTTATTGGTTCAGTTGACGTAGTAGTTGGTTCAAGAGATAGTTCGTTTAGAGGTTCAACTAGTGGTTCAATTGATGGTTCAATTGTTTGTTCATTATCTTCCAGGTCAAGATTTGATTGATTCAAATTCTGGTTATCAGGTTTTGGATTAGTTTCCTCATCAAAGATTAAGTTGGTTGTTTCTTCAATTTTATTAGTTTGTTTATTATAAACCCTATAGGCCCTACTAGTTGTTGAATATCCTAAGAAAACTCCTGGGGTTGACTTAGACTAAAATTTACCTAGGTAGTCCTTGGTGTTCAAAATATGGACCTTGCACCAAAGACTCTTAGGTAATGTAGATTAGGCAGTCTATGGTAATATAGTTCATAAGGAGTTTTATTATGTCTTTTGTTAATTAGGACCCTATTTTGGATATAGCAAGCCGTACTTATTGGTTCTGCCCAAAATTGGATAGCTAGGTTAAATTCATTGAGCATGGTCCTAGCTAGGTTAAATTCTTGTGGTGAGCATAAATGAAAATAGTAAAAGATTTGGATTGGTCAATAACCTTTTTATATCGTGGAAGTTTGCCAATACTTTCAAGCATGAGATTAACAGTGTGAGTTGCACATGAACTCCAAAAGATACCAGGTCACTTTTCTTTCATCAATTTAACTGCAGCCATATTGTTGGTGGCATTGTCTGTTACAATCTGAACAATATTCTGAGCTCCTACTTGTTCAACACACTTGTCAACATACTCAAAAATAAGTTCAGCTGTATCTACCTTATCTGAAGACTCCTTGGACTCTAAAAATGTAGTACCTTCCTTGCAATTAACACACAAATTTAAGATGCTTCTTCTTTTTCTATCACTCCATGCATCTGTCATGATCGAGCATCCATTCTTTGCCCATTCTTCTCCATGTTTCTTCAACAGTTGTTTTGTTCTTTCAACTTCGACTTTTAACAGTGATTCCCTTAGTTGATATTGAGTTGGAGGCTTGAATCCTGGTCCAAATTGACCCACTACTTCCATTAGTTGCTTGAAGCTATCATTATCAACGGCATTGAATGAGATTCCATTTTCATAAACTCATCTCCCAACATATTGTTGAACTTGTTAAGTTCTTTCCTTGAAAAGAGCCTCATTTATATATTTTAGGCGAAGCACTTTACTCCCACTTAAACTTACATTTTCTGGAGCAATTGCTAATGCAAATCTATCTATGGGGCCAAGATGAAGAGGTTTTTTAGATGGATCTATCCCTTCAATTTCAAAACCTTCTTCATCAGGAGAAATAGTCACCTCTGCTCTACAACTTTGTTCTTCCATTATTTTGTTTTTTTCTGTTCCTCCCTTCTAAAATAGTCTGTTTGCACATGTTTTTATCTTCTTGAGATTCTTTCGACAACCAGATACATTTCCAGGTATATTTCCTATGTGCTCCTTAATCCTATATACTCCTCCCGACATTATTTTTCTACACAATTTTGTTGGTGCAGAATGCACCTAAGTCAAACCTGTGTTTTGATAATGGCAACATAGGTCAAAAGTTAAGTCTTACTTATTTTCTAACAAGTTACTCTAGTGTGCAGGAAAAGCCCTAGCGAAGGACTGCTAGGCACTGGCGAAGGAATGTAAGGGTAAAAAGACCTAGCGAAGGACTGCTAGGCACTGGCGAAGGAATGCCAGGGTAAAAAGACCTAGCGAAGGGCTGCTAGGCTCCAGACGAAGGATAGCCTGGGATTGAAGCCCTAGCGAAGGAATGCTAGGCACCGAGCGAAGGGCTGCTCGGCATCCAAGACCTGACAAAGGACCGTCAGGCAAAAGTCCAACCAGAGGAACGGTTGGCATCAGGTAAATTCTCCCGAGAGGAGTAGGTGAGGACGCGTTCCCCGTTGAGGGAACAGTAGGCGTCGGTTCGACCTAGGGCTCCATTTTGGAGACCAAAGTCAGAACCAAGACAGCTAACGCTGTATAAATTAATGCTTTATTTTGTTTTCGGACTAACCCTGGATGCAGGACCAAAGGAACGTGTGTCTGCAGCTCAGAGAGCCTCAAAAGAGTGAGGCAGCAGCTGAGTAGGGCGCCCTGAGTGTCTAGGGCGCCTCCAAGGTGAACAAGAAACAAGTAAGGCAAAAAGGAGTTCGGCTAACCACTGGCCGAGGCGCCCTCAGCAGCCAGGGCGCCCTGAACGCCCAGGGCGCCTTCAGGTGCCAAGGCGCTTCGCGCCTATGCCAGCGAGGCCGATCAACTCTATCCAGCCGAGAAGACCGCGTCAACCAAGGCGCCCTCAGCGACCAGGGCGCCCCAGAGGTCAAACCTCATCCCTATTCAGGTGGGATAGAGCTTGACCGAGCGAAGTGCAGATCAGCTGACACGTGGCAGGGCGCCCCCGACGTCCAGGGCGCCCTAGGTGCTATAAATAGCACCCCTCGACCCCAAGCTTCACAACAACTTTGTACAAAAGCTTCCACGCTCTTCTGTGCTCACGCCTTGTTCCAGAAACTGCCCAACTCGAGCGACGACGTCCTGCTTCTCCGGAAAGTCAACCTACAACCGGACGTCAGTAAAAGAAGAGATTTTTTTTATTAAAAGTTTATAGTGCTATACTTGTAAATCTATTTGTGTAAACTGATTCTGCGTTCATATAGAATTGCCCAAAGTAAACGATCAACGATCGTGGGCCTTGGAGTAGGAGTCGACCTAGGCTCCGAACCAAGTAAAAAATACTGTGTTCGCGTGTTTTGTTTCTTTCCGCTGTGCAAATTACTCTCTCCATAAATTCGAAAAGTTTTGTCGATATTCACCCCCCCCCTCTATCGACTCTATCGATCCAACAAGTGGTATCAGAGCGGGGAAGTTCAAACTTGGTGCAACCACCAGTTTGAAAATTTCTTTTCGGATTTTCTTTATTATTTTCGAATTTTTTTGTTCCATTCAAATTTTTTTTGTTAATCGAGGTTGGTGCAACACCCCTCGATATTTTATCCAGCACTACTAATCCAAGACCTAGTCTTGGAAAATTTGTTTTTCTGTTAGTTTTTCTGTTACAGATTAAAATGGCCATACAAGAGGGATTCAGCACCGCCAGACCTCCACTTTTCAGTGGAGAAGACTTTTCTTACTGGAAAAGTCGTATGGAGGTCCACCTGAAAACTCAGGTGGATATGTGGATCATCATCCAGTCCGGTCTGGAGATCCCCCGAAACGCCGAAGGACAACCACAAAGCTACTCCGAATGGGACAACTCCCTTAAACGCAAGATAGAAGCCGACGCAAAAGCAACACAAACCCTACAATGTGGGCTGACAAAGGAAGAGCTTAACCGCGTGGGCCCTTTCAACAGTGCAAAGGAGCTATGGACAAAACTGATCGAGCTGCACGAAGGGACTTCAGATACTCGAATCAGTAAGAGGGATCTGCTACTGAACAAACTCTACACCATCAAGATGGCCGACAACGAAACAGCAGCCCAACTCCACGCACGAATCCAAGAGGTAATGAACGGTCTTCACACAATAGGTCACAAGGTTGAAAACCGTGACCTAATAAGGTATGCTCTAAACGCCTTCCCTAGAAACACCTTGTGGGCATCTATGGTAGATGCATACAAGGCCTCTAGGGATCATTCAAAAATAAAATTAGACGAGTTGTTTTTCGAACATGAACTGCACGAACAAACTAACACCAATGTGGTCGAGAAAGGTATTGCTTTTCTTGCAGGCAAGACTAGAAGGACAACAAAGAAGAAGTCTGAACCTGAACCCGAGTCTAACTCAGACTCAGATTCAGAAGAAGAAGAAGGAGAACAAACTAAGCTGGTCTGACTCGCTCGAAGCTACTACAAGGAGCTGAAGAACCGAACCAACAAGTGGAAAACCGGCCGAAGAAAGGACGAACCAGCTGAACCCACAAATAAGCCCAATGTAACCTGCTATGAGTGCAAGAAAAAGGGTCACTACAAGTCAGAGTGCCCTAACCTGAAGGAGACTAAAATGATGAGAAGAAAGAAGGCGCTGCAAGCAACCTGGGACGAATCTTCCTCAGAAGAAGAAGAAGAGGCACCCCAGTCCAACCTCCTAGCTCTGACCGCCTCAGATAAAGTTGAGACTGAGTCAGAAACAGAACAAGAGGACGGCGAGCTGACCTTCACAGAAGACGGAGAAATTAAGGTAATCGGTTTTAATAGATGTCAGTTAATTGAATTAATTTCGTTTCTTTCTCGAGATTTGGCAAAAGCCAAACTCCGAGTCGAATCCCTCCAACAGGAAGTAAAACTCATGAAAGAGGGAGCTGACTCTAAACCCTTAACCGAGAAGGTTCAGGAAGGAACTCCTACTCAAGTTGAAAAACTTGATAAGGAGAACTCCTCCCTGAAAACTCAGGTTAAGGATCTTAGATCAGCGTTAGAACGATTTACATCTGGTTCCAAGGGTCTTGACATGATCCTTGGAAAATAGAAATCAGTTCTAAATCGATCCGGATTGGGCTATAGAACCAAATCTCGGCAAAGATCATACTTTGCTGTACTGAATCAGTCCAGAGGTAAAATTCAGGCATGGGTACCTAAACTATACCTGAACAAACCGACTGGATCAAATCAGTATTGGATCCCCAAGGACAAGATTCACATCTTGCCCAACCATCACCGTGGCTTTAGTCCAGGGGGAGCCAAACTGAAAACTATTTTCATTATTAGATAAACTTATTATTCTTGATTTAAATTGCTTGATTGACTGGTTATTTAATTTCTGCAATATACCATGCTTAGACTTAGGCTAGCTTAAGGACTAAACAAACTTAGCTGAAATTTGACAACATAGTATTGGGTGGAGGTGAGATGATAGTGCGTTAGGGAAGCCAATTTGGCGGAACTAGCCGAAGCTACCGATCCAAGACCCAAACTAGTTAGACCAGAAATTTTTCAAAGAATAATTTTGAAAATGAAATTTCATTAAAAGGCTTTGTCTAGGAAAGGGTGGATGATCCCATAAGGCTACGGCCAAAGAAAGCCTAGTGCCTCGCCAAGACCTAGAAGCCAATTTTTGAAATTCAAATTCAAATTAATTTTTGTCAAATTTGAATCTAACACAAAATTTCAGTTATTTGTAGATTTAAATATCTATTCAAAAATTTAATCATTTAATTAAGTTTTCAAAATTTAATTATTTTTAAAATATATTTTCAACTTTCAAAACTATCAAAACCTGTCTCATAAAACCTATAAGGTTAACGTGATTGAAAACCCTAGATTTGGGTGAGACAGAAAAATTAAGACTCAATTATAATTCCTTTAATACCTGTGTTGCAGTAAAATTCTATATTTCAAACCACGATCAATATAGTCAAACCACGGTCAATATAGTCAAACCACGGTCAATATAGTCAAACCACTGTCAATATAGTCAAACCACGGTCAATATAGTCAAACCATGGTCAACATAATCAAACCACGGTCAACATAGTCAAACCAGGTCAAATGCACTCCCTTAGGGTTAAAAGCTAGTCCTTAGGGCGCCCAAATCCGTGTGGGCGCCCCAAGGCTGGTCAAAAAGCCCCTCTGCCACTGCACGCTGACCAGGGCGCCCTGGAGCATCAGGGCGCCTTCGTATACCCCTTCAGTGGTCAAAAGCTGCCAAAAGGCAGCTGCAGCTCTGTTTAGGGCACCCTCGTCAGGCGGGGCGCCCTCCCACAGTCCTTCAACGGCAGAAAGCTGCCGAAAGTAAATTGCAGGCCTGGTCAAGGCGCCCTCCCCATGCAAGGCACCCTCAACAGACAGGGCGCCTTCCCGAGAAAGGGCGCCCAAAACTGCCTATAAAAAGGGGCTCCCTTCCCCTTCTTCTCTTCACACTCAAAACACTTCTCCTCCTCAACTTTCTACCTTCTAAGAGATCTTGCAACCCTCTCAAGCTCTCAAGCTCTCAAGCCCTCATCTTCAACAATGCCTCCCCGAGCAAACCGGTATAATTTGTTTTGTTAATTTCTTTTCAATTTTTCATTAAATGCATACTTTCTTTAAGTATACATTCTTTCTCTTAGAAGACGCCGACTCAACCAGGCTGAACCCGGTACCCAACCTAGTCCTGACCCTAGGTTTCCAAACTTAGACTTATGTAATAAGTTCGCTCGCACCACCTATAAACCTATCAAAACAAGTTACTTGAACAGACATTTTTTCACTCAATCCTGTCCATTAGCAATGAACGCCATAAACTTCTATCAACTCGACAATCTTGTATTCTGCACTCACCCGATCAATACTTCCTTATGTGCAGAATTTTATAATAACATAATTAGACAGGATAATCTCATGTTCTCCACCACTGTTCAAGGAATCCCCCTAACTATCACACCAACTTTACTCAATCGATTTCTAGGACTACGACTCTCGCAGTCCACCTTCTGTTGTTACCCTCCTAGGGAGCTTCCCTTTGATGCTCTCTACTCTGAGATCACCTTAGATACATTGCACTCATATTTCTTTAGGCGACCCGTGGTCAGACGATTTCAGTTTGTCGAATTAGATGTACAAGACTACGCTCTGTATAGGGTCATAGTCCGATGTATCCTACCATTATCCACCAGGGACGTCACCACTATGCGACCATTCCACGCCTTTCTTCTGTACGCCATGATTCACCAGCTTGACATCGATATAGGACTTCACATTTTTCAGACTATCCTACACGCCTCCAGTGTTACCACACAAGGGCAGGTACGCACACCTTACTACCACATCATCACATCCATATTACATCACCACGGTAGAAACATTACCGAGGGAGAGATGGCCGCCTTGACTGATTACGATGAAATAGGCTATAGAAACTTTGCCCTAGCTGGTATAGAGGTGTCCGGTACCGGGGTCCTGTCCTGGAGACGTCAGAGAGCAGCTCCCCCGATTGATTCAGACGAGGAGGTTGAGGTCGACATTGGGGATCTGGCCGCAGCAGCCCGAGCACACATCGACGAGCCCGCTCCACCGACACTCTACCAGAGAGTGGCACACTTAGAGACACAGGTTCAGAGTCTCCGAGAGGAGGTCGAAGCCTACCACATAGAGCAGATGGACGCCCATCGTGCCGATCGAGAAGTGGATGATGCACACTTCGCTGAGATGATGGCACGATTCGATTCATGGCATTCTGGTCCTTCCGGTCCCTCATTCTAGATTCACTTAGTATTGTACCAGTACCTATTTGACTGCCCCTACTCAGTAGGGTTGACTTGTGTTTGACTATATGACTGTGTTGACTATTCTATATTGACTATCTTATGGTTTCTTGTCTATTCAGCAGTTAGGATTGTGCTCGGTAGAATAGATTAATATTTTTTTTAGTTAAAATTTTTTTTTCTAAAAATAGAATTTGAAAAACTACTTTACTTAATTTCAAAATCAGTTCTCATTTTCGACTTAGTTTTATTTTTTTTTAAAACTACCCCCTTTTCAAAACTAGGGCTTTTTCGAAAATGGACTTAGCCTAGGCCCTAACTCTAGAACTGCATGCACCTATAGACTTAGAAGCCAGCATCTCACAAGCACCTTAGGGTACTTATGATTGATAACCTAGAAAGGGTTGAGATGCTTAGGTCTTTGCCTTAATTCAAGATGCTTTAAGTCAGTGCATCTGCAGTAATTGGGGCACTAAATACAACTTAAACAGCAATCAAGTTAAGTGTCAAGTTTAGAAAATCTAACTTGAACAGAAACACTTAACTTGACTAACCCTAGCGAAAACTACTGCTTATAACAGTTAGTAAGTAGTTAAATGGGTTAGACAGGTCCCTACAAGGAAAAGTTAACTGATTTGGTCTAAGTCTTGGTTCAGTACAGCAAAATCATGTTTTTTTTGCAATTTAATATCTATCTGTTTTTTGATATATGGCAAAGGGGGAGAGATAGGAAAGTAGAGAAGTAAAATTTTTCTTCTCAAAATTCCTTCTCAAAATATTTTTCAAAAAGTTAGCTACTGTTCAAAGCTTTTTAAAACCTTTCTAGAAATACTTAGTACCTTAAGCTTAAAATTTTTTCAAAAATCTTATAAGTACTTTAAGCTTAAAATTTTTTCAAAAATCTTATAAGTACTATAAGCTTAAAATTTTCCAAAAATCTTATAAGTACTTTAAGCTTAAAATTTTTTCAAGTACTTCAAGCTTAAACTTTTCAAACTTTTATAAGCTCAAGTTTTTCAAAACTTCCTAAGTAACTTAAATTTTATAAACCCTGAAACCATTGAATATTTTCTTAAGTACTCAAGACTCATATTTTCAGAAATGACCTCTATGTTCGTTTAACTTAAGTTATCAAAACTTATGTTTTCAAAATACAAATTCATACTAAGTAAAGTTCTTAAAACCCACGAAGTTTTGAAAAATCTAGGGGGAGATTCTCTCCAGGGGGAGGGAACAAAGTTCTTGCTTTTGATTAAACTTAACTTTTTGAACTAAGGTTACCATAAATCAAAAAGGGGGAGATTGTTGGTGCAGAATGCACCTAAGTCAAACCTGTGTTTTGATAATGGCAACATAGGTCAAAAGTTAAATCTTACTTGTTTTCTAACAAGTTACTCTAGTGTGCAGGAAAAGCCCTAGCGAAGGACTGCTAGGCACTGGCGAAGGAATGCCAAGGTAAAAAGACCTAGCGAAGGACTGTTAGGCACTGCTGCTAGGCACCAGACAAAGGATAGCCTGGGATTGAAGCCCTAGCGAAGGAATGCTAGGCACCGAGCGAAGGGCTGCTCGGCATCCAAGACCTGACAAAGGACCGTCAGGCAAAAGTCCAACCAGAGGAACGGTTGGCATCAGGTAAATTCTCCCGAGAGGAGTAGGTGAGGACACGTTCCCCGTCGAGGGAACAGTAGGCGTCGGTTCGACCTAGGGCTCCATTTTGGAGACCAAAGTCAGAACCAAGACAGCTAAGGCTGTATAAATTAATGCTTTATTTTATTTTCGGACTAACCCTGGATGCAGGACCAAAGGAACGTGTGTCTGCAGCTCAGAGAGCCTCAAAGGAGTGAGGCAGCAGCTGAGTAGAGTGCCCTGAGTGTCTAGGGCGCCTCCAAGGTGAACAAGAAACAAGTAAGGCAAAAAGGAGTTCGGCTAGACACTGGCCGAGGCGCCCTCTGCATCCAGGGCGCCCTCAGTAGCCAGGGCGCCCTGAACGCCCAGGGCGCCTTTAGGTGCCAAGGCGCTTCGCACCTATGCCAGCGAGGCCGATCAACTCTATCCAGCCGAGAAGACCGCGTCAACCAAGGCGCCCTCAGCGACCAGGGCACCCCAGAGGTCAAACCTCATCCCTATTCAGGTGGGATAGAGCTTGACCGAGCGAAGTGCGGATCAGCTGACACGTGGCAGGGCGCCCCCGACGTCCAGGGCGCCCTAGGTGCTATAAATAGCACCCCTCGCCCCCAAGCTTCACAACAACTTCGTACAAAAGCTTCCACGCTCTTCTGTGCTCACGCCTTGTTCCAGAAACTGCCCAACTCGAGCGACGACGTCCTGCTGCTCCGGAAAGTCAACCTACAACCGGACGTCGGTAAAAGAAGAGATTTTTTTTATTAAAAGTTTATAGTGCTATACTTGTAAATCTATTTGTGTAAACTGATTCTACGTTCATATAGAATTGCCCATTGTAAACGATCAACGATCGTGGGCCTTGGAGTAGGAGTCGACCTAGGCTCCAAACCAAGTAAAAAATACTGTGTTCGTGTGTTTTGTTTCTTTCCGCTGTGCAAATTGCTCTCTCCATAAATTCGAAAAGTTTTGTCGATATTCACCCCCCCCCCCTCTATCGACTCTATCGATCCAACAAATTTGCATTTAAATTTGTCAAGGTTCTTAGGATCAATCAACATCCCAAACTCCCATCTATTGGATCGAGTTGGACCGGCTAGAGGGGGTGAATAGATGAGAAAAAAAATTAAAATGGAAGGTACTCGTTTTTTAAAAAAAACTTGGTCGCAACTAAGAACATTGCTTCCAAGGCAGTGGACGCTCAATAAAAATCTCCTTATGGCAGAGAAGTCATACAACAACAGTGCATTAGACTTAAGAGATTTTGCAAATGAATGAATTTCATTTTTAAAGCTAAAACTCTAGGTCTATTTATAGCCTAAGAGAATAAATCTGGATTGTTGATGAATTGTCTCTTGGCTGTTGATCCATGGATGTAATCTGGACAGTTGATCTTGGATGGGATAAAACTGCATCCATTGAATCTAATTAAAGGATAAGGTATTATCCTTTAAGAGATAAAGTTTAATTAAAACTTTATCTTCTGCTTGTAGCAGCTCATTGATTTCGCCCGCTATTCCAAGTGATAAGCGTGGAGTTGCTATCGTAATTGGTAAGCATGGAGATTTATGTTGCTTGAGGTTTCAGGTTCGAGTCCTCTTAGCAACAAATAAATCCCCCTTTTTTCGGGCGCCTAGTTTGACATGGTCAAACTGACCAGTCTTTTGGTTCTTCGTCTTCTGGGTGATTTTCGGCCAACCGGAGTTAGGCTCACCCGAACCCGACTCCGGCCTTTCGCCCCTCGAGCATGCCTCCTCCCGACTTCCCGTCCCTCGGGTGTCGCATACGTCCTTCTCGATCCACCGGTGTACTCTTCCGTAGCTTCTGCGTCCCTCGGATTGTACCAAGCCCATCGGCTCACTTCCCCGTACAATCCTTCTCGTCCGCTACATCTTATGCTCGACTTCCTCCGTACCAAAGCTCCTGGACACTTAGCAGAAGGATTAAACACACCGGGACCTAATTTAAATCAATTGATCACATCAAAATCAACCAGGGGTACTTACACCATTCAATGTTATTTGACTTTCTTCTAAGAATTTCGGATTCAGGTTGATTAACTGATGTTGTCGAAGATGGATTGCTTGTCATTGTAATTGTAATAACCTGAAAAATGATTTAAAAACAAATTTAAGAACTTTAGAATCATTAATAAAATATAAAAAATCAAAAATTATATATAAAATAATTAAGATTTAATTATAATTTATATTTAAAATATTTGGATTTTAAAATTTATGATTATTGAAATTAATAAATAAAAAAATATATTAAAAATATAAATTTTTGAAGGTTAGGATTAAGATTTTTTAATTTTAAATATAAATTTTTAAATGAAACTATGATTTATAATTAATAAATATGATTTTAAATATAGCATATTTAATAATATTTATAATTAATAAAACTTATAAAAAAGTTTATTTTTAAACATATCTTTGATATAAATTTTGAGATAATTTAATTAGGATTTGGAAATGTTAATTCAAATTTTCTATTTATTTGAGGAAATGTTTAAAACTTTAAATAAAATAAAATAATAAAATTAAAAAAAAAAACAACGCTCGCAGGCGCAGGATCGACCACTGTCAGCAGCGTCGGACACGTCGCGGGAAGCGTCCGACGGTGCATGCAGCGTCGCGGGAGACTTTCGGCGGTGTCGGATGTCTTCGGCGACAAGTCCGACGGCGCCGGAAATGTCCTGTGACACGTCCGGCGCCACCGAAAGCGTTGCAGGACGCTTCGGGCAGCACCAGACTAGACCCGACCACGGTTAGGAACCGACGGTTCAACGGTTCGGAACCGTTGGTTCGACGGTTTGGAACCGTCGGTTCGACGGTTTGGAACCGTCGGTTCGACGGTTCGTGGGAGATCAACCCTTAACCTTAACCGCCCAAGACGGTTACGGTTCACGGTTCGGAACCGCCGGTTCACGGTCTGGTTCATAGTTCGCCACGGTTCAAGATTATTATATTAAAAAAATTAAAAATTAAAAATTAAATTAAAAAAAATATAAATTTTATTAAAAAAGGCCTTGCACTTATATAAGTTGCCTACGTATCCCCTTAGGATATAGGGGAATCAAAGCCCACGTAGTTATTTTACAGTTTTACCCTTTTATATTTTTTATATTTTTACCCTTTCTCACTCACTTGCATTTCTTCCCGTTCCCGTTGTATTTGTTCCTTCGGTATCAAATTCTTCGACTTCGTCTTCTGAAAGTTGCATTCCTTGGATTCGCTTCTCGGCTCTGGTCCAATCATCAAGTAATGCTGCAGCTTCCAATGAGTCGGGAGACATGGTTGATCGTCGTTCATCTAATATGTTGCCGTCGGCACTGAGCGTCTGCTCCACAGCAACAGTCGACACTGGAGAAGCTAAAATTTCTTTTGCGATCACGGAGAGAACGGGAAAGCTTTGAGCCTTCTGTGACCACCACTTCAAGATGTCGAAGTCTTCGCTATCTGCTTCATTAAAATCAAAAGAAGTCGTAAAATAATTCTCAAGTTCCAGTGTGGAACTTGAGGATCCTCGTGGACGTTTCGTCTGTGCTTTTAATAAAAGTTGAGCTTTTGTAAGTTTTAAATTAGTAGTAGTAGGTTGTTGTGTTTCAGAAATATTAGTTTGTGTTCCATATTTAACATAATATATATTTATAAAGATCATATAAATAATTTTTAATATTATATACAATATTAGCGGGATCCGGAGAGGAAGAATCTTTAATAGGAATTAATGCGTCATAATATAAAGTTAGCATTTCTTGTAAAACTTCTAATTTAAATCTAGGATCTAAAGCAAATGCAATTAAATAAATTTCAGGAATTAAATAAAAATATTTTTCCCATTTAGTTTTCATAGCTATTATACATAAAGTTAAAGCTTCATCATTTACATGTTCATTTAATATTAATACTATACTACATAAATTTACTAAAATTAAATGAGCAGTAGGATAATAAACAGCAGAAAGTTGTTCAGTTGCATCGTTAAAAACTTTTAAATTTTCACAAATACTACTACAAATATTCCATTATTGTGAAAATAAATATATATTAGTATTACTATTTTGTACAAAAAATAAACATAATAAATCTTTATATTAAAAAGAATCTTGTAATAATTGATATGTTGAATTCCAACGTGTTGGAACATCATGTGGAAATTTTTTTGGTCGCATTCCAATAGCTTTACAAAATCTACCTCATTGTTTCATCATAGATGGATTGGACCATAAGTATGAAATTGCGATTCTAATTGGTTGAATATAATTTTGTAAAAGTTTTAATTCATCTTGAACACATAAATTTAAAATATGGCATACACAACGAATATGAAAAAATAAACCACCAATGACAGGTTGACAAATAAATTTTAATTCATCTATTGAAGCAGTATTAGAACTAGCATTGTCTAATGATATTGAAAATATTTGATGAGTCAATTCATATTCTTCTAAAACTATGTGTAATAATTGTGCAATGTTATGAGCAGTGTGTGATTCATCAAAAACTCTATAAGATAATAATCTTTTTTGAAGGATCCAAGAGTTATCAATCCAATAGCATGTTATACCCATATAAGAATGAGTTTGCCAATGATCACTCCAAATATCGGAACATAAAGAAACTTTATTATTTAATTTATTAAATTCTTTTTTCCTTGTTTTACTAATCTTTTAATTGTACGAGTTAGTGTAGTCCTAGGTATACGTTTAGCAGCAGGATTAAGAGATTCTTTACAAAAATCTTCAAATGTGCATTTAGATCCAAAACTAAAAGAAAGATGTTCTACGGAAACAAATTTAGCTAATGATTCTCTTAATTTATTATCGGAATATAAAAATAAACCAGAATCAGTACTACTACCGCTAGAAAATCTAGATAATTGTGTTTGAGAGCGGTCAAGCCCATATTCCGTCGGGTGCTTCGTTTCTACATGTCGTTTTAACAACCCATAGCTGTCGCCGGCTTGGAATTTGTAGGAAGCATTACAATGCTTGCATTTTGCACGCATTTCTCCCGACGGAAGTGTGACCTTCTCAAAATGATTAGTGAAAATAGACGATTTTAAAGGAGGATTTTTCCGAACCTTAGAAGTAATCGCATCGGTACTTCCATGCGTTTCGGGGATCAGAGGGCGTTGGGGCTGAGCCTCGGTCTCATCATCGGTGGATTGAATTTGAAGGTTGGGATCCTCGTATGTAATTTCTTTTCCCCTCCGAGATCGAGATGATGAAGCTCCGTGACCTCCTTCCATTATCGTTGATGAAGAACGCGGAGAGAAGTTGTGAGTTAGAGAGTTGAGAATGAGAGATTGAAAGAAGAGAAGTTGTGTTGTGAGTGAAAATGATGAAATGAGCTCCCTATTTATAGAGTTCGGATCATAACGGTCACTAAATCATAGACATTGATCAAAAAATGAGCAAATGATCTCATCCGTCCAAAAAAAATCAAAAAGTCTCCAACGGCACTGCCGGTTCAGTGTCGTTGGAACCGATGGTTAACCGCCGGTTCACGGTTCTGGGGCGCTAGAACCGGAACCGGCCTGGCATCCTGCCGGGCCGGGTCCGGGCTGGACCCGGCCCGGGGTTGGGTCTACACCAGACGAGTCGCCAGAGCCATCCAGCACCGTCGGAGCAATCCTGCGATGCTGTCGGCGTCGCCGGAAATGTCCGACGACGCCGGAAGCACGCTGGAAAAGTAAAAAAAAAACTAAACACATAGCTCCTGCTGCGCGCAATACCGGAGGAGGCAACGGCGATTCCGGAGGTGTCGGCAAGAGGCAGATGAATCGACAACAGGCTTTAGGGCTTTTAAAACAAAAAAAAGGAAAGAAACCCCACAAAAGACGTGACGCACCGCCTGGCACTGCGCCGTCTGGGTTCTCTGTGCAGCGCCTAGCGCCACACAGACCGCCTAGGCGACCCTTCCACCTAGCTTGGCCGCGGACATGGTGTTCGGGGCGGCCGGTGGGCGTCGAGCGACTAGGCGGCGCCTAGGCGCCTGCCTAGCCCGCAATTTCAAACACTGACAGAGCGCGTACAGTTGTCACAGCCCTGCCCATTCGGCTGTTTGCATAGGACCTGCATGTAACACCTAATAATTTTCTAGTATTATTAGGGATTTTTCGGAATTTTTCTAGCATTTTTCAGAATTAAAATAAAAAGGAAAAAATTAAAGGGTCGGGCGGGGTTTGATCTCGCGACCACGCGAGAAACAAATCCTTAAGCAAGCTCAACTAACCAGCAAGGCAAGGGTATCAAGCACAAAAAAGGATGAAGCCAAATTATGTTATAGGAGAGTAAGCCCTTTTCATGAAGAGGTGTTTCAACTTCTGCTTAAGTTGCGTTAAATCCCCCATTAGGTCAGGGAGTCGGCGGAAACAAGGGCAAGGAGAGGCTGCGAAAACAAGGGGAACTCAAGGGATCTTTTCCTCCTTCTTCTTCCTCTTGAGTAGAACATCTAGGGCTTCTTCCCTAGGGCCAAGGAGTGGAGTTTTCTCGCAAGGAAGAGAAGAGGAGCCCTACGCTAGGATTTCCGAGATACTTAGTGAGTTTTCTTCAAGGAAAGAGTAAGTAGATCACTCACCTGCAATAGAAGTAGTTTCGCCATGTATTTCTCGTTGTAGAACCATGTTTGTGGTATAAGTGCATGCTTTAAGATTATGATTTTTCTTATTTGTGTGTTTTAAGTTCCTAAAGAATACATGTTTTATCATAGAATATGAATTGGAGTAAGTTTTTGTGTATGTGACCTAAGTATGACAAGAGTAAGTTCTTGAAAGTTCCCAAAAAAGATTTTTGGGGTTAAGGGCACGCAAGGTGCTCGATGAAAGTTCCAAGTAAGAAAAGATAAAGGTTTTTAGTGCAATATTTATAGAAAAGAAAGTTAACTTGATAAATATAGCATTTATGAGTAAGAAAATATTTTATTTTTGTAAAGTGACATGTACCGAGCAAATGAGAGGCCCACAGAAAGTAAGAAAGAAGCTCTAATAGGGTGCGGTGGCTAGCTACCCCAAAACCTTTTAGGGATGTGCGCATTGATACATTGATACCATGGTACAGTGTCAAGGCCTGAGAAAGTTGATTATTATTTTGAAGTATATGAGTATATGTAAGTGTTTTCAGTTTGAGCATATGTTTTGCTATGTATGTTAACATTGTTATGTTACAAGCATGTTAAAGAGCAAGAGCAAGGAAGTTAGTGGTTTAAAGTATGGCAATGCATAAGTAGCAAGTTTCAAAAGAAATTATGAGCATGTTAGATTTGCCAATGTTTTAATGATAGTAAATGTTTTCAAACATGATTGAGCATGATAAGTATATGAAAGTTTCCATGTGCAAGTATATCAAAGTGCATGTGTTTTGAAGCAAGCATTATTTGAAAAGAGCATGTTTATTATTGATCGCATGGATTTGTGAGTTAGGATTTACTTACTAAGCAAATCGCTTATTAGTTGCATTTCCTTCTATTGCAGACAAAGGTAAAGAAAAAGTATAAGCTAGGGAGGCGAGCGGGACTTGCATTGATGTTCAGTGGCGGCGGAACCGTGGAAGAGATCGTCGGGTTAAGTCTTGTAGAACATGTGTTTTGGTGTTTTGAATTGGTAGAATGAATGACTTTGTTTAAACCTTGCATAGAGACAAAGTTGGGTACAAACTCTAGTCTAGAGTTCATATATTTTGATAGCTTATTTACTTCCGTAAAGATCCTAATTGTAAGTTTATGAGGTTGTTTTGGGTTGCTAAAATGTTTATAAAACTAGTGTAGAGTATAGATTTGGAGTTATTTATCTATATACTTGAAAGTATATGAATTATGAAGCTTTGAAAATGATTTTCAGGTCTGTAAATGCAGGTTTCAGGCGTGCCAGTCGACTGGTTCAGAACCAGTCGACTGCCCTATCGAACAGAAAGTTTCTGTTCGATGCACCAGTTGACTGCCATGAGGCCAGTCGACTGGTGCCGGACACAGAAAGTTTTTGTGGCCGATACCAGTCGACTGGCTATATAGCAGTCGACTGGTACCATTGAAAAGAAGTGGTATAGAGCAGCTGGTTAGTGCTTTAGTTTTACAACTATGGGGTCTAGGGGTCAAATCCTTGCAAAGTAAATAAAATGAAAGTTTTTTTTTGGAAAAAAATTTAGAGCAAGTTAAGGGAAGTCAAGTAGTTGTAACCTAAGGTTAAGAATAAGGTAAAGTTAAGGATAAGTGAAAGTGACGTCCGCTTTAAGGAAGAGGAATTAAGGCGGGCCGTCACACTGCAATAGTGGCTTAATTGGCTTTAGGGGGTGACATATGACATTGTAGTATGTTTAAACATGCACATACAGGTGATATTTACATTTGGTTTTATGACCTTGCATTGGCTCGTGTGGTACGAGCTTACCCATGGAGGGTTCTGATTTCTGGGGGCTTATGATCTTATCACCCCGCAGGATTGGTTGACTCTTGTATGTATCATACATTTAATATTTCGGTTATGTATATTCTGCTATTCCTATGAGACTATATCTGTTTCTTGCTATACTACTTGTATAATATTTTGATGTCATGCATATCATATCTCTATACTTGCTTTGTTCACTTGGACACTCCCTAATAGTTATGTTTTCTATTTTCAGGATGACATGCTTGGAATTACTAGGAGGGGTCCGGCAGCCAGTCCCCTTCCATTGAGACGTTCTAGTTTTGGTTTGTATTTACGATGGCTTTGTATTTGCTTATTGGTTTCAGTAGATTTGTATTTGTCCCTTATTTTGTTGGTGTGCTTTGTATGCTCCGGAGGAACTTGGGATTGTATGTTTGTAATGTAAGTCGTGCCAACACACGTTTTTATTATGTTGTATTGTGATTTCTTATCTGTTATGTGTTGATGTCAGCCGTGTGGATTGTTGTATATGTTTAGCAGAGATGACTCTATATGTATGTTTCAAATTGTCCGTCGTATAGGGGAGGTATTGTCCGATTTGTATCGGTCATGTAGCTCCTTCAAGATGTAACAACTTTGATACGTATTCTCCAATATTGAGAATAGCTTAGATTAAAGTGTTGTTGGCTATTATTGCTTTATGAATTTGGAAGGATATCAAATGGATATAAAGACGGTCTTTTAAATAGGATTTAGAAGAGGAAATCTACATAGAATAACTTGAAGGGTTTTCTGCACCAGAGTAGGAAAATAAGATTTATAGATTGGTGAAGTCGTTATACGACTTGAAACAAGTTTCAAAACAGTGGCATAAGAAATTTGATAATGTAATAAAGAAAAGTGGATTTAAGATCAACGACTGTGACAAATGTGTAAATGTTAAAGATTGAATCAATATCAGAAATTTACATATATTATTATAGTTAATCAACAATTGACCAGACACAAAGTCTAGACATATATGGCATCGACATTATATCATTAGACAATTACTCTCAACGAGCATTATCACTATTGACTACATAAAATCAAATTATAACAAAAATCTACAAAAAAAAAAAAGATTAAGTGAAAATCATAGTAATATGCACCTACATGCACGATCTCCGACTTCACGTGAGATATATTTTCGTTTACGATAATCAACGTAATTAAATCAGCATGCAATCATGCGTATTACTATGATTTTTTTTTTCATTTTTATTGTAAACGTTAAATAGAAAATTAGTTGTAGGCTTACAGTGAGGAATTACAGTGAGGAATGAACTTAATGCCGATAAAAAATATTGATGCAAAAAAAAAAAACCTAACCTATACGAATTTCCAAAAACTAAGTTTAACGAGACAACTTAAGTATAACAAACTAATAATGAAACTACCTAATAAAAAGATGAAAGTTGTCTGTACGTCTTTTAAATTGAAAAAAAAAATATCTAATTACGGTGATAAAATGAAAAAGGAGGGCTTCCATTTACAATTTTATTTTAAAAAATATCTTTTCTCCAATAAAAAAACAATCAGTAACTTAGCAAGCGACCAACATAGCTTAAGCTATTTTTACCAATGCATTCAGCAAGAAATCAAGAATCTTCAATAGATAACTCGAGTTATACATTAGCACCTGTTCTACGACCTCATAGATGCATTGCTTTTAACTAAGCACATCTCATTCGATCCCAAAAAAAAAAAAACCCATGAGACGCAGCTCAATTCCGCTCGAGAGTAAGCTTAATAAGTAGGCCTAACAGAATCTAGACTACATATCTCAAAACTCACAAGAACAATGCCATGCCATCTTCGGGATTACTCCCACTCACCATACATACTGCGTTGATGGCCCCGTGAAATTACAGGTTCTGTTGAAGCACGGGCATGTTCCATCGTCCTTCCTTTATTTACACTGCTAATTGGTCGCATCAGCAATGGAGGGTTATCAATGCTACTGCTCTCCGAGAAGAATCTTGTTTGTGACCGACTCCCTGAGAACTTTGTGCAGGAGATGTTGTGGCTGTTGGCATACTCTGGAACATAGAAAGGACTAAATATAGATGAGATGGTATCAAGGGTAGCATTGTCTCCATGATCCACAGTGCTAAATGAATCTCTGGTACTTTCAGTGGTAAAAGATGAATCGTCCGAACTTGTGAAGAGCGACCAATCACTAGATGTCACATCAGAAAGTTCAGTACCCATTGCATCGGGATATGCTCCATCTGACACTAAGTTTCTGCTAAAGGGCCTTGAGAGGTGTTCAGCAGCTTGATCAGTGGTATCGTCACCATAATGGCTTCCTAAATCATTTGTCGGGTGTTGGTGTACTGAATTTGCTGAAGGATGTAAGTTCACATTCACTCTTGGTGGAGAATATTTGAAAGTTTTCTGACTCTTAGCCATATTCCTTCTCGTACTAATTAAGGGGCATGATAGCTTTTTCTCAGCATAAGCATGAGGCGGACGTGGAAAAGATCTGAGAAATAGATGATTCAGCATGTTAGATGTATTGATCGTAAAATGCACAGATAAAATATGTGTACCTTGAGTAGAAAAGCATGTATGCGCCTTCAGACATTACTTGACCCAGTGATACAGCTTGCACCTATTTTAAACAGGAGAACAATCAGAGGAGTTTTATCGGTACTGATTGATCCAAAAGTAAGTATTCCATCACTCAGTTGCAATCAATCCAAAAGCATCTGCATCTGTCCATTTACTATAGAATATGCAACAGATTTTCAGTGACTGTTAAATAGGTAAAGACAAGAAATATCAAACATGTCCTATTCAGTATTATACTCTGCCTCAATTTTTGAGTTGCAGTTGGTAGACTTAAGGGTTGGCTCTGATGGAATTTAGTCAAGGCTCAAAACAATGTATGAAAACCAAGGCTGCTGGCACAACCTAGGAATGTTCACACGTGTTCGTGTACTTACAGATCCAACAGGGATATGCTGACTCTACCACAATACCACATAAACAAGGTTTCCTAACGTTGTCAATGGGACAATGTTGATGGTGTTCCTGTTCGATGATCAAACTTGTATTTTAATGAATGACAAAAGATTTAAACTTAGACATTGTGGATCTAACTTGGATGTTGAGTGAGTAGGTCACTTAAAAGCCCTAGTGGGGTCAAGAGGACCGACACTAGATAGTAGAGGAAGTCTTAGTGGCAAGCAGAGGAACATCAGATAGGTTAGCGAACATTTGACAAAATAAGGTTTGGTGGGTCAGTAGGACCGGACACAAAGTTAACAAAAACAAAAAAAAAGTCTTGGTGGGACAGGAGATCAAACACTATGCAGGGCAAGTCCAAACGGGTCAGCAAGATCGAACGTTTGGCAAGGTAAGTTGCGGAGAAGTCCTTCTGCAAGAAGACTATGAAGAGCGTCTTCACCTTAGGACGGGAGTAATCCTACAGCTAGGCCATAACCCGACTAAGAAACCGACATGAGTTTTGAAGTCGAGATTTGACTGTTTTAACTGTCACAAAATAGATCGTGCATTATATATACCTACTTTGCTTGCTTGCCGTGCTAACTTTGTTGTGCATAACTAAGTATTCAGGCAGCCAATAGAGAAATACAATCAACCCGATTTTTCTTTGCAACTGAAAAAGGGCTGTTGATAGACCAGATAATTGTGATTAATGAGTTGGCAGATGAGGTGCTGATGTGGCTGGCCTCACAGGTATACTAACGTGGCAAAGGATAGGCTTCAGGTACTGATGTGGCAGAGATAAGGTGTGAAATGTTGATGTAGCAGGCTCAGGCCACCAGAAGCCAATCAAGAGCTTGATTAGATCAAATCTGGATGGGAAAGCTGGCATGGAGAAGATGGATTGACCGTTACTATTGAACAGGCGACCAGAAAACTGATCTAATCAGCCAATCGAGCGAGATAAGCTGCGTACCGATCGAAAGAAAAAAGCTTAATTAGTCGATCGGAAAAACCTATAAAAGTGGCTCAACTCCAAGACTCAGCATCAATCAAGCTATCATTCCTTGATCATTCTCTTATTCTTCTGTTCTCAAATTCGCCTTAGAACCAAGGTTTAAAATTTCGACCCGTACCGAAGTTTCGGTCCCAGACCGGAACGATACGATTTCGGTATCGTATCGTACCGTGCCGATACGGTTTCGATATATATATATATATATATATATATATATATATATATATATATATATATTAAAAATGAATTGTATATTAATGTAGTGTAATTTATAACAAAGTTTTTTCAAAATTTTAATATTTAGGTATGATAATATTCATGGTTCCAAATCTCAAATTAATTTTGATTCTAAGATAAAAAAAAATATCAATAATAATTACATAAATTAATCCTAATTTATATATAATAATTATATTAATAAACTTATATAATATATTTATAATTTATAAATATTCTAAAGAATATATATTCAATATTTTACTTTATATATATATATATATATATATATATATATATATATATATAGAGAGAGAGAGAGAGAGAGAGAGAGAGTTTATATTGTATATAAAAATTAAATTTATTTTAAAAATTTATATATTTTTTAATTTTTTTAGAATTATTTATAAAATTTTAAAATTATTTATAAATTTTTAAAATTATTTATAAATTTTTAAAATTATTTTAAATATTTTTATAAAATTTAATTTTAAAAAATGATTTAAAGTTTGATTTCAAAAGTATTTTAAATTATATAATTATATATTATAATGTTTTTTATTTTTTATAATTTAAATAAAAAAAATTATATATTATAATTATATTAATTAATTAATAGTTTACTTAATTATTATTAATTTATATAATATTTAATTATATTTTATATAATTTAATTAAAAATTAGAAATTTTATATATAATTTATGGATTTAATAAATCCAACTTTTCCTTACTTAAATAAACCCTAACCCGTCCGTCTCGCCCGCGTCTTCTTCGCTCGTCTCGCGCCCGCCTCAACGCCGCTCAACGCCGCCGCCGCCTCACGTCGCCTCGCCTCGCCTCGCCTCCTCCTTCGCCTCCACCTCGCCTGACCTCTGTCGAGCTCCTCTATCAAGCTCCAATGTCTCGCAAGCTATATTGATAATATATTCATTATTTGCATTTTATTAGTTGAAATACAATAATTGTTCACTGTAGTCTCTTTGACTGTAAGAGGTTTCTCTGTCTCCAAATATGTTCAGAAAGAAAAAGATTTAGTGGGCTTTTCAGAGATCGATCCACCTAACGGATCATTGCATTGTGGAGTAGGAACCTTGGAGAAAGCCAAACCACATTAAATCGATCGTGTATTTTCTGTGTTTTTAATTCTTAAATTTTCTGCATTTTCCGTTGTGATCGGATTTCGTTTTCTAAAACCCCCCCCTCTCTCTCTCCCTCTCTCTCTCTCTCAATCTTCGATCCTACAATTGGAATCAAAGCCTGAATACTCTGAATTGCTCAATCGCCATTTAAGCATTCTAGATTTTTGATCTAAGAAGTTGGATTGAATCCATCTTACCTTGATTTAGAGAGTCGGGAAATCAAATTGAAAGTTTTCAAGTTTTCTATCTTTAAACTTTGATCAACCACCATTAATATTTTGTTATTATGCAGTATTGAGCTACTTACCAAGATCTTAAAATTCTTGAAGCAATATAGCACCGTTCGCCCTCCCCTATTCGACCAAAACGATTTCGAAGGGGTAGATGGAATATTATCTCATGATTGAGATCGAGATATAGTTGATCGTGAAGAGAGGCTTTACACTACCCGGCAACAAGCTTGGAAAACAATTGGAATGGAAAAACGAACCTCTAACATCAAGAAAAGAGCACAAGTTGATGCCAAGGCAGTGATGACCGTATAGGGTGACCTGACTAAGGAGCAGCTGAACAAAGTAGGACGGTTCAACATTGCAAAGGACTTTTGAAACAAATTGATCGAGCTCCATGAAGGACCGAAGGATTCTAAGTTAGCGATAAGAGATCTTTTATAAAATCAATTACAAAATTGTCAAATGCAGAAAGGAGTGTGTGAGCCAACTACATGTAAGAATCAAGGACATTCTAAACGAACTCCACGCAATCAGTAACAAGTCGAGAACCACAATGTAATAAGATATGCCTTAAAAGCCTTTCTTTGAAACACTTTATGGGCATTTATAATGGATGCATACAAAGTGACTAGGAGTCTATCTACGGTTAAATTAGATGAACTTTCCGTGAATTAGATTTACATGAGCTAGATAACTTGAATTGAAAGGAGAAACATATTTCTTTGGTGGTAAGTCAAACTAGGAACAAAGAGATCAAATCAAAATCACGATGAAAGCAGAATCAGATGAGGACGAAGACGAAGACGAAGATGAGCTGACCTCAAAAATCATAAACTTGGTCCATAAGATGATCAAAATGAAGCCTCACAAAGAAAAACATCAAAAAAGACATCCAAAACAAAGGCACTACAATAGACTGCAAAGAGAAAGGGCACTATTGACAAGGAATCAAAGGAGGAGAAGCCCAAGAAGCAACGAAGGAAGAAGGCACTCAAGACCACCTAAGATGAGTATCTTCAGAAGACTCAAAATTAGATGAACCAATTTCATGACACTGATGACTAAGGAAGATATTGAGAAGTTTGAGTTTGAGTCTAGATCATGAGTTCGACTCAGAGCCAGAGTCGGCTCTAAAACAACAAGATTCGGATGATGAGGTAGCATCTCCCTTGCTAGAATAATTATATAATATTATTGCATGTTTAACTATAAGCCACTCCTTAAGGAGATAAAAGACCTTAAGAGGGAAGCCAACTCTAGTTCTTGAACTCATCGAGTTCAAAAAGGAACCTCAACTCAAATCCAAAAACTTGAGGAAGAGAATTCATTCTTGAAAGGTCAAGTTGAAGAGATAAAAGTTACATTGGAAAAGTTCACGTTAGGCTCCAAGTATCTAAACATAATACTTTGATCTCAATGGGCTATGTACAACAAATTATCGAGACTTGGATATAAATTAAAAATTAGTCACGAGTCATATATTTCTATGGTAAATGGACAAAATAATAGTGGCAAAACAGTTAAAGGCTTGGATTCCCAAATCATGCTTGATTAATCAAATAGGACACGAGTATTGGATTCCTAAAGAACAAATTCACTATGTAAATTTAGATAGGAAATCTTGAAGCAATATAGTCTAGGGGTAGTTAGAAATAATTCATTTCATAATCACATAAAGTAAAGCTGTAATCTAGAGGAACATTTAGTTTTAAATAAAATATTTAATACAAAAATTATAATCTGTTAATTATTTTTTATTGATTCAGATTTTTTGATTAATTCCAATTATTCTGTTAATTATTTCTGATTAATTCAGATTGCTCTTTCTGATTAATTCTGATTATCCTGTTAATTATTCTGATTAATTTCAATTAATCGTTACTTAATCAATTTAATTAATCTGTTAATTCGTAATTAATCAATTTCATTAATCTGTTAAACTTAATTAATCCGTCATTAATATGTTAATTAAATTAATCCCTTGTTAATCCGAAATTAAATAATCTGTAACTAATTTATTATAATCCGTAATTAATTAATTAATTTGTAAGTAATCTAATTAATCTATAATTAATTATTTAATCTGTTAATGTGTATGTAATTTAGTTAACCTGTAATTAATTTAATCAATCTTAAAATAATTAATAAATCTGTTAATTTAATTAATCTGTTAAACTTAACTAATTTGTAATTAATTAATTTAATTAAACTATCAATTTAATTAATCTATTAATTTGATTTTATCTATAATTAATTAAATTAGTCATAATTTAATTAATCTGTAATTAGTCAATTTAATTAATCTATTAAACTAAATTAATCAGTAAGTAATCAATTTAATTAATCTGTTAACTTAATTAATTTAGAATTAATCAATTTAGTTAATCTTTTAAACTTATTTAATCTGTCAAACGTAACTAATCAGTATGTTAATTTCATGAACCTATTCACATGTTAATTAATCAGCTTAATTAATTTATTTTACTTAATCTAATAGTAATTGAATAATTGAAAGCATCTAGAAATCCTATTGCTGAAATAGTCTCTACGGGATGGACTGATGATTAATACGTGGGTGTTGCCATATTGAGATCCGGGACTCAAAACCTGACAAAGCTAGTGTGCCCGTCCTCCCCACGGTTAGCCCCAACATCCGGACTAGTAACCCCCGTGATTTACCTCCTCCGTATTGGTCCTGGAACGGGTTGGCGAGGACGTTGAAGGCAAGCGAATTGTCTTTTGCCACCTATTGCTACAATAGAATAGATTCATTTGGGTATTTAAAATTTTACTCAGTTAATTTTGTTAGATTGACTTAGTTGAGTACCAAATACATATACATATTGTTAATGCAGGGAAAACAATAGAAATTGGATAGCCGATGATCAAGATACGACAGGGATCAAAAGTTCACAAGCTTAAAATTCAAAAACTTAGGAATGATATTTAGTCAATTAAATAAAATATACTTAGGAATGAATCTAATTCTGATTTTATTATTCACAAAGTGTTGTTTATTGATAAATTTAGATTTAATCTATTAGTATTAGTATTAGTATTAGTATTAGTATTAGTCAACTACGATTTGCCAAACTATCAAGTTAGGCAAAATAATATTTAGTCAATTAAATTATCTAGACCATCATCCAAATGGGAAATATGACTGGCACAAAAAAACTAGCCCACACCAACATTAGTTATATAGTAATAATAAATAAAAATGGTTAAGGAATTACCTAAATTAGATTATTTAAAGGGCAATCTGGTAGTCTGGTACACAAGATCCCGCTAATGCAGGGTTTCGAGAAAGAATTTATTGTATGCAACCTTATGGTGATTTACAATAGGTTATTTTCAAGACTTGAACTCGTGACCTTCCGGTCACACAGCAGCAACTTTATTGTTGTGCTACAACTCCCCTTCTACCTAAATTAGGGTATTTAGAAAATAAAATTTGTAATGCAAGTTAAGCAGGAAAACAAAATCAAATCTTCACATAAACTTACTAATCAACCGCGAACAAATTCTATTCTTTAATTACTGCACTTAAATCTTTTTTATTCACATGGAACCAAATCACCAAGAGGCAGTCAATATTGCTGGGTGATAATCTGATGGCTTACTTGTTAAATTTTTAAATATAAAGATGTAACATTTAAATAATTTATTAATTTTTATAAATTAGTGGGAAATGAAAAAGATATTAAAATTAAAAGAATTCAAAGTCATTAGGAAGGAAAATTTGAAAATAATATATTTAATTATTTTGCCTATAAAAGTAATAAAACTTTACCAAATGCACAAAAACAATGTTAAATTAATATAATTTACTTAGTTATTTTTTTCGCTAAAGCAATTAACACAGTTGGTTACTTGCAAAATGAGGAAAAGATATTTTGGATACTAAACTTGACTTCTTTTTGGCATAGATGCCAAACTTTAAAAAAAAAAAATTAGTCCCAAAGTCAATACTTTATTTTTATTTTAGTCTAGGGTTCAACTTCCCAATTTGATCATAGTGTTCAAGCTAAAAAACTTAAAAATCGAAAACTCATAGGATTCACTTTCCCAATTGGGTTATAATGTTCAAGCTAAAAAAAATTAAAATCGAAAACTCTTAGAGTTCACCTTTCTAATTAAGTTATAGTGTTCAATCACAATTTTTAAAAAAAACACTTGAGGCATCTCCTATTGTATGATATTCAAATTGTTACTTTTAAAATTTAGGACTAAAAAAAGATAAACATCCAACTTTGAAACTATAAAAGTTTTTTTAAAAGTTTGGTATCAGAATCACAAATTTAGTATCAAGTTTGGGACTTGAAGAATATGTACCCCCTTACAAAATAGAATTCTCCTTGACAAATTTCAAATTAAAACACTATATGAAATTTGTTACAATATAATACTACATATAAAAATATTAAAGGTCACTTGAGAAAATTTACAACTAAATCGATTGAAATGTTTTTCTTGGAAATTCAACAACTAATGGGGCTTATCAGAGATACAATAAAAAGACCTTAAAAGTTGTGGAAAAAAAATGAACATAATATTTAGTGAAGATAATCAAACATATTCTAAGAAATTTGAGAAAGATCGAGATTTAAATAAACGAATTAAAATTAATTTTGAAAAATCAATACCAAACAACAATTTAGGATAGTTCATGATTCTAAATAAAGATAGACTTGGGAAAAAAAACACAACAAGAAAATCAAAATATAAGAACATCTAGGATTAATTAAGTCATCCAAAAATGATTAAATTTTGGATGACCCAACTCAGGGAGTTAGAACAAGATCATACTATAGGAATTTAAATCAAATTGTGCCAATATCACAATTTGAACCCAAGACTATAAAAAAAATCTTGATTAGGTGATAACAATGCAAGAAGAACTAGACATTTTGATAGGAACTAAGTCTGGAATCTAGCCACTCCATCAGAGAATAAAATCATTATTGATAATAAATGGGTATTTTGAAACAAATTATGGGATAAAAATAAACTGGTAAGAAATAATACTCGTTTAGTAGTAAGAGGCTTTAGTCAAGTAGAGGTCTAGACTATGACGAATCATATGCACTAGTAGCCAGACTTAAATCTATAAGAATGTTTTTAGCCTATGTAACCCATAAAGAATTCAAACTATATTTAAGTACTATTTTTAAGTGGTTTTATCCATGGATTGAGGTGTCGTTCCGTTTCGGGCGGCACTAGTGAAAATTACCATTCCGCTGGTGAGCCAAAACCGGCACCATCAGCCCACGGATTTCGTGAGTGCGGTCGCGGCGTCACGGCGTGCGTCATGCGGCGACAACGAGAACTGCGCAACAGCAAATCGTGCACAACGCGCGCGACAAAAGGAATCGCATGCGACGTGCACCAGTCTATCTCGCATTAAAAAAAGAAGGAAAAACTATAAGAGAAGGGAAGGGTGCTAGTGGTGAGCAGCAGCAGCACAAGGAGGCAACAGCAAAGGGAAGCTCCAGGCGACGGGGCGGCGACAGGTATGTTGAAAAACATCTGCGCAGCAACGCGGAGGTCGTCGTAGGATTCACTGGGGTCGCCGGAAGCCTCCGGTGTCGTGGGACGGCGTTGGAGACGCAGGATGTGCGACTCCTCCGTCTCCGACGGGCAGCAATTTAGGGCTCAGGGAGGAATCGAGATTTAATCCCAAATTCTCTCTTAAATCCAAATTTATAAAAGAAAATAATAAAACTATTTATTTAAATCTAACATTTCCTTTCTTAAATATTATTCAAATAAAATATATAAAATTTCAATTTAAATTTAAAAAATTAATATAAATTTAATTAATTAATTTTTTGAATTTATTTTGCTAATTTCAAAATTATTTTGTGTTAATTTATATACTATTAATTATTATAGATAATAATTTTTTATCTTAAAATCATTTTAAAATTTTAATCCATGAATATTAATTATTAAGATATTATTTTTTTTTAATTTTAAATTCTTGTTACCAAAATATATGAAATATATATTTTTATTGTAGAATATCTCTATCTAATATGCGTAAAAAATATCATCCATCCTTTTTTATTTTAAAACGTCTACCTGATATGTCTAGAAAATAGTATCTGTCATTTTGTTCTTTATTTTAAAAATTTTGATAAATATAGACTCTCAAATTCATGATTCCTAATAGAAGTAGAACACTCATATTCTTGTGGACTTTTGATAATTTTAAATTGAAAATATCATCCATCATTCTTATAAGGTTGTTTCAAGTTTAATTTATAAAAATGTGTTATATAAAATTACTTTCATGAAATTGTTTTTTTATATATTTAATTTATTTGTTTATAATGATAAAAATATTCTTGACATTATAAAATGATGACTATTATTTGAGCTAGAAATGTGAATTATTCTTAATTTTTTATAATGCATAGGTAATGCTACCAAAACAACAATTTGACCAAGCTTGGAAGACACGCACGTCGATTAGAGAATCGATTCCATTGGCAATGTTTGCATTGTGATATGATTGGACGGGGTGGTGGGGCCACACACCTAAAATAATATCTTGCTGGTGGATATTCAGATGTTTCGAATTGTCCAAAAGTTTCTCAAAAAGTTCGTCGTGCAATGAAAGAGGAACTTGAAGGCCGAAAAGCATTAAAGTATAAACGACAACGACAACGTGATATTGATGATAGTCGAAGCTCTAGAGAGCCAATTTATGATGAATTTGAAAGTCGTGGTGAAGTTTCAAACGATGAAGACTTTTTAGCAGTTCTCAGTGTCTCTCGAACTCAATATGACTATGAGCAAAATATGCGACATAGAAGTGACTCAGCTGGTACCAGTAGAAGTGACTCAACTCCTGCAAGAACATTAGGAAAAAGTGCAAACTTCAACAGAAAGTGGTATTGGTTGTTTTTTCCTTCTATGGGACAACGACGTGCAGTTGATATTGCTGATATTGATCCACTAACATTTCCAGACCAAATTAGCAAACAAACTAGGATTGATGATGCATACGCAAAAGAGCAAAAGAAATCAATCGGTAAAAGTATTGCAAAATTTTTCATTTTAATCATATTCCTCCTAATGCAGCAAACAACATATACTACCATAGCATGGTGCCCAACATTCAAAAATCTGGTCCTGATATTAAACCTCCGACTGCATATGAAATTGCTGGTTCATATTTAGATGAACAAGTAGAGGAGATCAAAACTTGGATCCTATCATGCAAAAAGCAATGAAGCTTATATGGGGTTACGTTGATGTGTGATGGTTGAACAGGACCTACACGGATGAGCATTATCAACTTTCTACTATACTGCAATAGAAAGGTGATATTTCATAAATCTATTGATGCAACTACAGATTTTCATGATGCACCCTCCATATATCATTTGATGGATAATGTAGTTCAAGAGATAGGTGTAGATTATATAGTGCAGGTAATTACAGATAATGGTTCCAACTTTAAGAGGGCTGAAGAGTTATTGGAGAATAAATATCAAACATTATTTTCGACACTATGCGCAGCACACTGTATCGATTTGATGATGGGAGATATTGGTAAACTCGATATAGTGAAGAAGATAGTGAAAAAAAGATCAATCTTTAACAAAATTGCGCTATAATCATCATTGGGTAATGAATTAATGAGGAAATTTATTAATGGTGAGATTCAACGACCAGGTGCGACTAGGTTTGCCACTCACTTTCTCATGTTAAAATCGTTGAATAAAAAAAAAGTCGGATTGAAAGTCATGTTCTCTTCTGAGGATTGAGAAGCCTCTCGATATTCTAATACGATCGAAGGTAAAGAGGTGTAAAAAATTATTATATCTATTAGATTTTGGAACTATATTGCATATATTCTTCTAGTAATAGAACTTTTAAACGTTGTTCTACGTAAAGTCGATATGGACAAGAAGCCACAAATGGGCAACGTTTACCGCCTAATTTATGAAGCAAAAGAGGAAATTAAGAGACGGCTTCAATCACCAACCAAATATCAACATTACATTAATATAATCACTACAAGATGGGACAATCAAATGGGAAAATATATTCATTTAGTAGGTACGTATTTTTTAATAATGAATTTCTAATATTGTTATTAATAATTATATTTATATATGTTTAATTATTGTAGATTATTATCTCAATCCGGCGTATCAATACCGTTATAATTAGGCACAAATGATGATTTATTACTAGCTCTCAGACATATAATATCAAGACTAAAAACAAATAGAGAATCAATTGCTAAGACTATTAATGAAAGTCGATTATTTCGAGAGGCATATGGTTCTTTTAGTGATCCTATTGCAGTGTCTTGCAGATATAAAATGGATACAGGTAAATATAGTAAAAATTATTACTAATTATTGTCAACAAATAGAAATATTATTTTAATTTTGTTCTTATTTATCTTATAGCTGAGTGGTGATTACAATATGGAGGATCATCTCTAAATTTGAAAAAAAATTATAGTACGAATTCTTTCACAACACATCTTCAAGTGGTTGTGAAAGAAATTGGTCAACTTTCTCCCTCATTCATACAAAAGTAAGAAATCGTCTTTCTTATCGTCGATTAGAAAAGATGGTCTATGTTCATTATAATATGCATCTTCAATTAAGAGCAATAACAGAAGAAAATGAAAAAACAAGAGTCTGGTGATGTAGACCCATTTGATATTGGATTTGTCCAAACTGAGAATGATCCAATGATGGATTGGTGGAACGCTGTTGAGGCTGAAAATCCATTACTTGATGAAGCAGGAGACCCATCACGATCATCTCAATTTCTTACTCAACAAATTGAAATAATACAAGCTAGAGGAGATATTAGGGAGGGAGAAGATTATGATGAAGCTTTTGATCAAGAATTTCAATTTTCTGGATCTCAATCTAGACATTCTCAAACATCTCAATCCCAAACCTAACCAAAGTTCATAGATAAAGGCAAAGCTCCTGCAATTTTTACTAAAAATAAAGAAAAAGTCAAACCTCCTAGCTTTTACGGGAAGGGGTCAATTGAGAATTAGAGAAAATCCATTTGATGCAATTGATAAGCAAAAACATAATGACAGTGATGAAACATCATCACCTTCCAATACTGTAATCCGACGAGAAGTTCGAAATGAGGATAGCGATGTTAATAGCAGTGCAAGCACTCATTCAAGCGATGATAGTGGTGATGCATCTGGTGGTAAAAATTATGTTCCCCCTACTCTAGCACCGGAGCCATGGACATGTGAGGCAGATTACACACATGCAACTCAAGATGATCATCATGGAGCTAGAATTATTCAATGTCAACGTCGAAATAAGGATGACAAACAAAAGAATGCTCACAATTATCAAGATATGTAACAGAGTTTAGCTGAGATTAATTCTGGTTGAAGTTCATCATACTCTCAGCCTTCTTATTATAACTCTGAGCATCATATGGTGATCCATCATACTAGAGTTCAGAGACATGTTTATCCTTATCCTGTGCATGTACCCGTTCCGATTTCAATGGTGTCAATTCAAGTTCAACTTCCAGTGATGAATCGAGATACACTAATGGACATGTAGAGAAATCAATATCAATATTGCATGTCATGGGATGCTTATTTAATTTGGGCGTTAGAGAACCATAAAATTAATCTAAGCAGAATGCTGCAAGAACCAATGCTTCTATCTGATTCACACCACTCCTTTTGGTATTAGTAAGGTAACATATTGTAATGTATCAATTTTAATTTAAAGTATTGATAGATCAATTTTCTTTAAAGAAAATTATATTTAATTATTTTTTAGCAATATTAAATTGTCCAATAATTAAAAATTTATATAAAATCAATATACAACTTATTTTTAAATTATACACAATAAATATATTTATCTAATAATTACTATATATAAATAAAAAAATATCGAAACCATATCGGCACGGCACGATACGATACCGAAACCGTATCGTTCCGGTCTGGGACCGAAACTTCGGCACGGGTCGAAATTTTAAACTATGGTTTTTTCAAAAAGAGATATATGGGGCAACCACTTAGATTTAAAAAATTAAATTATCCTAATCATGTGTTCAAACTAACAAAAGGTATTGCATGAATTAAAACAAACACATAAGGTTTGATATGAAAGATTATCCACATACTTAATATCAAAGAATTTTAGACAACGACCTACATTATTTGTTAAATCACATAATAATGATATATTTATATCCCAAATATATATATAGATAATATAATATTTGGATCAACTAATACAAACTTCTTAAAGAGCTATGATAGAGAGCATGAAATTATAGTGTGAAACTCAACGTGAATGACGTAGCACTTTTCATGTACACGTCCGATTGCCGCTTGGACACCAATGGCGGCCTCCGGCCGCCACCCCGAACAAAATTATAACCTAGGGGCACGGTGAACCCGTCGAGGATTGCTACAATTGGAGTGTCACGTCATTCATGTTGAGTTTCATGTTGAAAATTCACGTTGTCTATCATTTTTGCTTCTTAAAATAATTTATAACTCTAATGAAAAATAATTTAAAGTGAGTTTAATAAGTGAATAATTTTTTTTAGGAATACAAATAAAACAAAGACAAGAAGATAATTACGTCCATCAAAATAAATACGCTAAAGAGCTTATTACACCAATGGCTATAATAATTCAAAAGGTAAAGTTATAGATCTTAGATAATATAAAAGTGTAATAAGTAGCCAACTACACCTAACTGCAAGTATGTCATAAAGAAGGAACCAAAAGTCAATCCATATTAAATCAATTGTATATTTCCTGTGTTCTTTATTCTTGAATTTTCCGTTATGATCTGATTTTGTTTTTTAAAGAATAAAATAAATTTAAAATTTACACACTATTCACCCCTCCTCCTCCTCCTCCTCCTCTCTTCGATCCTATATTTCCAACAAGAAATTCGAATCATGGAGCCATTTTAATAACGTGCCAAAGATGACCCATAGTAGTTTTCAGTTCTTTCAGCCCTTCGTCTCAAAATGTCTCCTCCTTAAGTTCTCCTGAACTTTGATGAGCGTAGATTTGATACCTTTTATCCTTATTTTCATGCTCATTCACTTGTTTTTATTAATTCACAATTACGTTGTTATGCCCCTTTCTTAGCTTTTATCAGCAAATTTCCTATTTCTAGTTCGGAGACCTGTTTTTCTCCTATTTTCACTTTCACTTTCAGGGAGCGTTTTAGATAAACGGAGGAGAAAAGGAACAAAACAGAGCTAAAAGACTAACAAGACTGGTTGTGGCCCCGAAGGCATGCCCCTCAGCTTCCACGGCCAGGCCATGTCCAGTGGCACAACCTGTGCAATTCTTTAGCTGTGGTACAACCCATGCCCCCTGGCATGGACATGGGGTCCATCGGGGGAGGGTCGTGCCCCACGGCACGGCCTGTGCTTCATTTCTCAGCTCTAGTCGTGCCACCCAGGCACGGCCATGCTCCGACCGTGCCACCCAGGCACGACCGTGCTCCGGCAGTGCTAGTTGTGCCAACCAAGCACGGCCATGCTCAAGTCGTGCCTTTTTGGTCAAGAGTGGCACGGCTTAGCCGTGCCACCTAGCACGGTCGTGCCATTCCAACCGAGTGTGGCACGGCTGGACCGTGCCACACCACACGGCCTGTGCTACGGGGTCGTGTTAGGGGAGTGAATTCTAAGTATAAAAGGGGATTTTCTCCCCTTTGCAAGGGGAGAAAGTTTCCCCCTTGGTGGGGAACCATCTCTAAGTTCTACCCTACTTTTCCGGCAATCACCGACAAGTCCAAGACATCTCCAACGCTCCCCCATCTCTGAGATGGCTTGGATTGGATCCGAAGACTCGACTTCAAGGACGGATAAGCTTCTCCATCTCCCTCTCTGGATTTGCTTGTGAAGCTTTCCATTTTTGAGTCTTTGTGCTTCTCTCCATGTCTTGTGAGTAGATCTCCACATGTTCTAGAGTTATAAAGTAGATGTCATGTGTATTTGATGTAAACTCTATGGTTTGTGTAATGCCCTTGGATTGATGGCATGGTTTGGAACATATCTTGTTTGATTGAATGTTTTAATGAATGTTTTATTCTTATTTGCCATAAGTGTATGCTTAATTATTGTGTTGATTGAATAGATTATGGGGATCAACACCCATTGAGGGTGAGATGCTCAAGGTTGTTTGCTCGGGGAGTCCTCCATGACAAGGGTATCCTTTCAACCGGATAACATTAAGCACTCCCTTAACTTGGACATTGTGTCCACACAAGGATAGATCTAACCCCAACTCAACGATCTCCCTTAATCCCGTGTTAGGAGATGACTTGTGTAATTTAGAATCGTATGACCGAAGAACCCTAGTGACAAGGGAAATCCTTTAACCAGACATCATAAGTTACCTTGTCTATCTAATGACACTGGATAGCCAATAAGGGAGGCATTCTAGAGTGAAGTTTTTTTTTTTAGAGTGAAGTTGCAATCCACACCGGTAATCTAATTAGACTACTTATGATCCCCAACCATAGAGACCAAAGCATTATCAACCCATGGAACATCAAAGACCATCACATGGAAACCTATACCCTAGGACATTCTACTCATAGCCTTTCCTCCCTAAGAGCCTAGACTTCCCCTCATCTCTTCTCTACTCTCTCTTCTTTCTCTCTCACTCTCTTAAGCAAGTTTCTGTGCGACCTCAACTCATTTCTGACTCGTTTAGCTAGCTCACGATTGCGAACTCTCTAGTGGTTACCAACCTCAGTCCCTGCGGATACGATATCTTTTTATTATTTGACGACATTTTCGTGCACTTGCGAGTTACACATCAAACTTTCTAATTTTTCTCATATATATGAATCTCGTTGCAATAATATCAAAATCCCACTTTTTTTATTATACATTAGTTTAATCAAGGAAGGGAAGTCTTGGCACAATGGTAAAATTGTTGTCTTATAACCTAGAGATCACAGATTTGAATCCTGGAAATAACCTCTTACAAAGTAGGATAAGGTTGCGTACAATTCACTCTTCCTTGGGACCTTTATATATACATCAGTTTAATCCAGAATTTTTACATTACATGAATTTGGAATTTCAAAGCTAGGTCAAGGGCATGTGTACTATAGTTTTTTATAATAATTTTGAACCTATTGATAATTTCAAGGATGTGACAAATCTAATTACTTAGGCCCTGAAAACCGGGAAGGAACAGCTAATTCAAAATGAACAAAATTTCAAAATATTAAAATAGCTGCAATAGAAGATAGGTGTTTTATTTAAATCTATGAACCTGAAACATATATCAATGAATAGGTACATCTAACCAACAATTCGCAATATAATTGGGGTGTAACACGTGCTCGCAGTCAAAGAATTTGTTTGTCAGCATGTTAGCTCATTGATGTTGTACTGAGCCAACCAAAATCAGTATCCACATCATAGTAGTATTTCAATACATGATACATTCCATACATATAACCAGTGATCTACTTGATTTCCCTAAAAGCTTTGTTGTGAAGATCAAACACTATTTATAAAGTTTATTGAAGATTATCACTGGTCCATGGTTTCAAGTGTCATCAAATATCAGTGTAACTCTCCAACTACTAACTGATACTATGTTTGCATGGATGAATGTCATTTCAGTGCTCGCGCAGACATAATTCTGGCGATACCAACTGAGACGAAGATTCCTTTCACATAACTCTATTCAATTCTGTGTCCTGCTAATTGAGAAGAGACAAAAATTGGAAGCGCCAACTAGAGCACCATCAACTATGTTTATGATGTGGAAAATCAATTATAATATTAAATGTGCATGGGGCATTATTTATCATTGGAATAGAAGATTGAATGAGAAGAAGAGTCTTGGCGTAATAGTAAAATTGCTAGCGTGAGGTCATGGATTCAAGTCGAGAAAACTGCCCCTTACAATGCAGGATAAGACTATGTATAATAGACCCAATGTGATCCAATCTTTCTCTAGGACATGCATTGGCGGAAACTTCGTGCACTGAGCTATTTTTTTTTATAGGAGATTGGTTCTTATGTGTATAATAATTAGTTGAAATGCTAATTATGTTTTTAACTTATTGCTTCAAAATTTTTATTCATCTGAGTTGCTAATTTCTAAAAATTTTCATTTAGTGATAAACAATCTATAAGGAAAGACTTATAAGATCAAACATCATTGAGTCGATTTGGCATGCTTTAAATCATACCAAAGCATGTTGGGCGACACAACGTATTGTTGAAACAATATGATTTTAACTAGAGATTGAAATTTCAACACAAAATGATACTTCAAATCTTGCACTAGTCACATTGTATCTCTAACAAATTGCTAACTGGAGAGCGAAACTCCGCTGAATTTTCTTCAAATCTTGCACTAGTCTCATTGTATCTCTAATAAACTGGAACAAGCACTGCCAAACTTTTATGAATAACCATACTACTAATGTAGAAATATTAAAATATAAAAACACATCGACATAGAAAAGAAAGAATAGGGAGAAATAAATAGAAAATAATTGCTTCATTATTATTGATAATTGTCTTAGACTAACAAATCTATTTATACATATAGTCAAGAGTAATATATGAAAAATATTATGATAAATATGATGATAACAAATATGGAAATAAAGATAAATATAATTGTAGTCCAAATATGATTAGTCATCAATAATTTGAAATCCATTTCTGATTCTTATCTGGACTACCATGGCAAACTCAACGGGTGGATGCTGAACGTTGAATTTGGTTTAGGGTTGTGTGCTCAACAAAACTCTGAAAAAAATTTGATGTGGGCTATTCTCTAGTGATAACTACTGCAAATGCGAGAGGTGAGATTTGAGAAGGCGCAAACGAAAGGAAGCGAGCCGGAAATCGCCCAAAACCGCGATTTAGATCCTAAGGGCTTTCTCCAATAATCTTGATTTCCCTCGGAGGGAGAGGCCAACAAGAAGAACAAGATGGCGCACAACGCAAAGACCATGAAGGAGATGCCCGACAGATAGACATGGACACCAAAAGGCCATGAAGAAGGTGCGCATGCGAATAAATGCGGGCACAGGAAGGACATGAAGGTGTGCGCACGGATAGATGAAAACTCCAAGCAAAGTCAATTGTGCAGCACCGACAGGAGTCTAACTCGGGCTCGAAGCCAAGCTAGAGAACGATGATCGACGATCCTGGTCAGGCATCATTGTGGAATCCCATAAAGAGTACTGACACATAGAACATTATGGCATTGATGCAATGAACTGTTGGAAGATCTAGAAAAGGATCTCCATGACGAGCAATGGGCACCTTAATCTCCGCATTTGTTCTCGGTAGGAGAGTTAATGAGTGATAGGTGCTTTGACTTCGGCATTGTAAAAAAAAGGTGAGAGATATGGATAAGGATCTCAATGAGAAAAAAAAAATCTAGTAAACTAGTAATCCCCCATCTAGCGGCGGTCTCGTGAGGCTGACAGGAAGAGAAGACCACATCCTGAACAAAGAAGGAGTGGCCGGTGAGGCGACGTCGGGACACACCATAGGTAAAAACCCCTCCGGCACTCTCAAGGCCGACAATAAAGGCGGCCTTCGTGAGATGCTAGAAGAGGATGGAGTTGTCCCAGGAAGAAGAAACGATTTGGCAGTTGTCAACAGAGGCGACGGTCCTGTCGTGCACCTCCTTTGAAAAAAAAAATGATCTCAGACAACATCCAGTAGTGGGCATGTTTGGTGAGGTACTCACCCATGGTGCCGAAGTTGTAGTGGTCTCCGATGTTGAAGAAGGAGAGCAAGGAGATGGCAAGGAGAGGATATGCTTCGAGTCCTCATTGAGTGTTGAGATTGTAGATATCCCTTGGGCAGAGTGAAGGAAGAAAGAGGACCTCTGGGTTCCTCATGGAGAGCACAAAGTAGTAGTAGAGCTTCCTCCCATATTCTGCATCATCGTCATGTACCTGCCATGCAAAAACCTCCTTGCTTGTCAACAGTGAAGATGGAGACAAAGGTACAGAGTAGCCTAAGAAGATTGCATCCGCCCAGCAAAAAGAGTGAGTTCCTGATGTCGACCGGGTGGCCGTGATCGGCCTTAGCCGGGTTCGGATTTTGTGCTAAGTAGAGGGACCCCAAGGATTCAATGATCATTGCGAGTCAATCGCTGTCAAGATCCCGTGACATGTCGAGGGGAGGTGCGCCGGTAAGATCTCTGCCGGCACGATAAAGGCGATGCTCACCAAGTGCATTCCGTGGTGGCAAACGAATTCCAATGAGAAGAGCCCAAAGCTGTACGACACAATCTGCTACCTTCCCCTGCTCCTCTATCTCCGTCTACAAAACCTTCAATATGTCCACTATCACCTGCTTCGCGTTCTTCACCACCAGCGACGTGTACCATGTCGTTTTCGGCATCTTCTTCGCCAATAGTAGGTCAGCATGGTCGGCAGCATGTCGAACATAAGGATGCTATGTCAGACAGTAATCGACCTCAGGCACCGTTGAGCCTACCGAGTCGGTCGAGTACAAAGGAACCTGGAACCGACTCTTGAAAATGGCGGAGAAGATGATGGCGATCATGCCTCCGGTGCGGATGCCTAGGTCCTGTATGGCGAAGACGACGACTATGAAGGTGTTGCGAGTCTTCTTGTTCGCGTACTCTGGAATGATGGTGGCGGAAAGAGAGTAGCCATAGTCGGCCTTGGCCGTGTTCGAGTTTTGCGCTAAGTAGAGGGACCCGAAGGATCCAATGATTGCTACGAACTTAGGGATCCTATGGCATGTCGAGCGGAACCGCGCCAAGAAGATCTCCGCCGGTACGATGAAGGTGGTGCTCACCAGGTGCATTCCATGGCGCGCCCGAATTCTAACTAGAAGAGTCCAAAGGTGTTCAACAACACAATCTGCTCCACCTTCCCCTGCTCCTCAATCTCCATCTACAAAATCTTCGATATGTCCACTGTGCCTGCTTCGCGTTCTTCGCCACCAACATTGTGCACTATGTCATTCCGGCATCTTCATCTGCCAGTAGTAGGTGAGCGCGGTCAACAGTGATCGTAGCTCAAAAAACTAAGAAGTATTGCCGAGATCAGAATACATCTTCCGAGTCACGCCCTACACCTCCTTAGCCTTCTTAAACCAGAGATAAAGATAACTAATGTTGGGTTCGAAATTAATTAGCCAGGCAAGCACGATTGAATTCTCGGCCAGCCATATTTGGTACGATGCATCGCTCGATGGGGACTGAGAAGAGTAGCTAGTAAGATAACCCAACTTCCCGTTGCCACAAATAACTATCTTTACTGATTAAGTCCATTTCAAATAATTATGGTTGTTCAGTTTGTGGGTCGTAATTTACAAGGATGAGATGTTGCTTTCGAAAAAAGAAGAGATGGTGAAAAGGTTTTTTCGATCATAGACTTGAGGGGAAGAATTGGTGGGCATCATGAATATCTTCAAAGAAGAAGACTTTGCACGTCTTTGTTTACAAAGAGGAACTTAGTTATGATATCACATAAAACAATTGAAATATAGAAATACGTAGACATAGAAAAGAAAGAAATCAAAGAATAGAGAGAAAAATAAAGAGAAGGCAATTGCTTTATTATTATTATTGATAATTATCATAAACTAACAAACCTATTTATACAGATTATCAGAGTAATATATGAAAAATACTATGATAAATATGGTAATAACAAATATGGAAATAAAGATAAATATGGTTGAGATTGTAGTCCAAATATGGTAAGTCGTCAATAATTTGAAATCAAATTCTGATTCTTACCTGGACTACCATCTTTATCCTCATTAACTAATAACATGAGAGATTTACTTAGTTAAATATTTCCTTATTAATGTTAATGTTTAAGATGGGAAAACAATAAACAAGACATAGTTACCTGAGAATCATCAATTCTGAACCATGTTCCTTCTAGATCTTTGATATAGGATATATAGTGCCCTGCAAATGATGCATTTGAGTTGTCCAAGTGCACAACAACCGCATATAAAAGGTAAAGTGGTGGCTTGTCAGCAGTCCCAGTCACAAAAGGAATCATGTCCAGCATGTCAGGAAAGGTAACACATTTATTGATTTTTCCATATTTCCCTGTCTAATAGTCAAAATAAAGATTACATTATTAGGTCAGATTAATTCGCATGAATTCAATAGAAAGAAAAAGTTTAGCATGATTTCACATGTAATGTTAGTAAATCACAAGAAAATGCGCAAAATGTCTATTTCCCACGATAATAACAAAACATGCAAATGTTCTCCATCAACTCCTAATGCTTAAAGTGGTGGAGCTTAGCTATGTTACAGACTTAGGTACAAGTAACTGATATGGATGTGGATCCAACTCCAACACAATTGTTTCTAAAAATGTTTGGACGTGATGAAAAGGAAAAGGTTATTGTTCATTCAAAGTGTTGAAGTCCAAGTGGCAGTGTCTCTGACAAGGGTGCTGAAGAGGATGATGAAGATTCCAAATATCAAAGATCATCAACTAGTATCCATAACCAAAAAACAGTTCCATACAAACTAGCACCAATAGACTGAATAATATCATTAAGTTTCACTTGAGAAATTAGAGGGACAATTCAAAGAAATCACTTTGAGGATTAATTAGTCCATTTGTTCAACATCAATTAATGAAACCATCTGTTCAACATCTCATTACCTGGAATCTCTTCAAGACTATAGTTAGTATGTTTGGCACTTCATGCAAACTTAACTGCTTCCTGGCTTTGACGTATGCCAAGCACCTAGTTTCAAATATAAAAATCAAATTGGCTGTGATAAAAAAACTAATAGGTTTAAATATGAAAATTTGGATATTGATCCCACCTTCCACATCTGTACATGTTCTCCCCATCTAAATCCTCAGGAGCAGTGAATTGAGTGAGAGCATCTTCCAATGACTCAACCCAACCATGTATCTCCAGTGTTAGATCCATAATGCTCTCAAATCTTTCGGACTCAAGGTGGCATCTCAGGCATTTAACCTTGATTGGTTTATATTTGCAAGTTAGTACTAGAGAATATCATTACCATTCAGGTATAAAGATTGTATGAAGATACATAAACTTTGCATAAGTCACGGTTAATCACCTTAGATTTGAGACGACCACCAAATATCTGTTGTATTAGTGTTGTCTCTTGCAACCATGGATCAACTTCCTTTTCACCTCCCATGCTTTCGAGGCAAACAGATTGCATAGACATTACAAGAAGCCTGAGGTTTTGTATTAGAATGAATCAATAAGAGGACTACTTTGAGAAGCTTAATTGAAGTTGTGAAGATTGTAAATAAAAAGAACAGAAACTAAATGCCATCACATTGGAAAACATGGTTCTAGAATCTGTCAGTCAATCATGGAGGAAAAAAATGGGCCTCAGGCCGATATGCCAATCCTATTGAATCCAAACAGACTACCAAAAGCATATCATCACGATGATGATTAGGTCCATTCATTCAACCCAAGAAGCTGCGTTCTGCCTACGATTTCAGGCTCATGTTGGATCCATTTCAGGTCAAGTAATGAAAACAGTAATTTGTCAGTGATAAGCTTGCTTGAAATATTAACCTATATAGCAGGAAAAGATCAATCATCCTCAAGTTTTGTGTATATAGAACTGAGCTTAGTATCCTAAAAGAATAAAGGATCCAGCATACCTAGATTGTACCACCATAAAAGTTGTTTCTATTTTTTATGTAAGGAGCTCAAGTCAGAAACAAATGGAAAAATATATATATACATATATCCTAATGCTACACCTCAGGAATTCATGTGCATCTTCTTGGTTTCCACTACCCATGCGGCACCCAATATTTGTCATGTTTGAAAGGATCTTGATGGGAGACAAAGGACCACCTTCTTCACTCAACAGTAAAGCATGTTGCTCAAGTTCACACATGAGACACCATTCTTTCACACAACCTAAAAACTAATGAATGAGTAAAACTGAAGATATTATGAAATTATGCAATTCTCATTCACAAGAATAAGTAAAACATTCAAATGTACATGTCCGAGAATGCCCTCTTCGAAGTAGGTAGACCATAAGAGGTTTTGTGGAAGTTAGACATTGCAAAACAGCATTGGCATAGCAACTGCAAATTCAAGCCAAAAGAAGTTAGATAAAAGATTATGAAAAAAATCAGTAATTCATTAAGGTGAAGTACATCTGGAATATATTAGGCCATTACAACATGCTTTGGGTTAAAAATCAGTAATTCTTTCCATGGCATCTGTCTTTAGAGACTAAATACACAAACAAGAAATCTTAATGGGACAGAACCTATTACTTTTTCATGCCGTTAATATATGCCATAAATAGTTTATCATCTCCTATTATCAAGCCATGTTAAGCCCCCTATAATAGGACATTAATCAGCCATGATAGTGACATTTTCTAAGTTTGTATTATTCTTGCATTTGAACTCAACAGAATAAATATAGAAATCCATGTTAGTAAATCCCAATTGTGAATGGTCGTTCAAGTGAAGTTATCAGCTAAATAGAAAAATGATGTAATCAAAATATAAAATCCTTGTTAATGTTAGTAATATTTACAAATAAAAAAAATACTCCAAAATTGATGTCCAGATATCACAATGGAGGTCAAGTATGAGAGAAACTGATTTCTGTTAAAGTCGATTGGCTGGTGACTTTATATCAAAAGCTCAAAGTGTCAGCAAAGTGATCCAGAAAGAATCTACTCCAAATTGATATTTAGATATCACAATGGAAGTCCAGTTAGTGAGAAACTGATTGGCTAATCACTTTATACCAAAAGCTCAACATGTCATAAAAGTGACCAATCTAAATACTTGTATACTTAATACTATCCCCTCTTGCGGCGGTGAGCATACCAGTTCAATTTGCTTCAAGTAAACAGAATAGCAAATGGAGCTAAAAAATGCATAACTCAATCTGATTACAACATCACAGGAATGACCTTGCCACCCGGCATGCTTTAGAAACATTTGCCACAAAAATGTCAGAGTAATACTAAACTGTATAGCCTGTCTTTCAAATTACAATTGATAGTTTAAACATTTTTTAACTCATACCTATTGCCACAATTAAGAAGGCCCTTGGGAGAAATGTGACTTTCTTCACATTGGAAAAGCTTAACAAGATCCTCATAAGGAAACAGAAGTTGACCAAGCTGTGAATTTCCAGAGAACATGAAAAGCAGAAGTCCTATGATAAATCCATGGTTATGGAACTAAATAAAATATCATCAGCAAACTCGCACCTTATTTTTCTTATTATCGTTTATCAATACAACAAGATTTCGTTTGAGAATTTTTGCACTTTTCTTTGAGCCTCCCATCAACCCTTGAATGCTTGTGTTCCCATCTGGGACTTCAAAGCAAATATTTGAGGAATCATTCTTTTCCATGATTCCTGCACAAGTTTCAAATACATGAATAAGTAATAAATGAGAATCATGAAACTGCAATGGTCAATAGCATATCCATGAGAAAGCCCCTACTAAATCCATTTTCCTTGTCACTGGTTTTTTCTGCTCCTTCATGGTGATAGTGTTTGGAATTGTTCTCTGACATCTTCTGCAAAGAGGAAGTTGTATTCCCCAAAGTGTAGGGGGGTTTCCTGTACATTATGCTTTCTTTGGCAAAATAATGTCCGGTAGTATGACTCGCATTCACTGTTTCATTATAAGAAACACCAGGGTTCTCTTCAGAGATATGCTCCCCATTTTGGAATCCATTTATCAAACATTTATCAACATGTGACTGAGATGATATAACTGGGGAGGCATTATGCTTTAATTCCTTTCTTGTTTCGCCTGCCAATTTATTGTGCTGGATTGACATATTTCTAGAATTTGATAAACCATTGTTCTCTTGGTTCACATGAACTTGAGTGGATGAAGCAGTTCCCCCAGCAAACTGAAACCAGGAGAAAATAAGAACATAATAAAACAGTGCAGTGAAATGTAGGAATGAACTGTGCCTTTAGAGAGGGAGTGAAAAGGACCTTCTGGCCTGCAGGAAGATCCTCTGAAGAAATCTCAGTGAAATGGTTAGACGACAAGGCTTTCCCACAAGCATCATGACTTTGGTATCGATCAAATGTATGAGAATCATCATCACCACCGTTTGACTGCATCATTTTAAACTTATCCAATATCTTCCTACCAGTATCTGAGTCTTGAGATGCATTAGTGGCCATCAGGAAAGGATCATCGATGTCATTATGGATGTAACGCAGGGACTCTGCTCCTTGAACACCATTGCAAAGATAAGAAGATTTAAGGTTATTTAAGAAAGGCCCTTGCTGAAGTGCATCTTTAAGAAGTAAGCCAGTAGAAACATTCAAGGAGTTATCAAGCCATTGTAGGCATTCATGTTTGTGCCCTTGCCTCCAGTGAACTATTTGACACTTTCCAGAACTGAAAATATAGCCAATATTCTCAGGATGCTATTTATAGGAACAATTAAATCAGGTTTAAGCATAGAATTAAATAGATAGAGGAAACTGGCAAGTTTTTACATAAGCAGCATTATATAAAAAGTGTCATTTACTGAATAAGAATATTTATTTTGTACTTTATTGATCAAGAGGCAAAATAATTTGAGGAAATTATGTAATTTTATTTCAATCCATGTCTACCACATTAAAACACTTTTAACAAAAATTAGCACACTATCCACGCATGATATTTCTTATCCCTACAACGTAAAGTTTTTTTTCATCCTTAAGGAGTCTGAGGCACTATACAATCTAGACTAAAATTAGACAATGTAACAGTAACAAGTCATTGATATTTCTTTAATTCTTTTGATAATAACCTATATAATCTAAAAAACATACATCTATTTAAATTGTTTGGTATATAGTTAACTTTAGTTTAATTACATACTAAACTACTCATTTTAATGATTTATTCAATTTCTAGCAATTTTTTACTCAAATCAACAAAAAACATACAAAAGGATGATTAAGTTTGACATGTTAAAGACCATACAATCCATGAAATTAACGGACCATTATCTAACACTGCATTCTTGAACAGTAAGATATAATAGTTATCCAAGATCTTTAACACGGACTGGTCTATAAGCATTCACTATTGCAAAACAAGAAGATATTTTTACTGTCACTGTGACTAGATTATCAATGTTAACCAATGCCTATATATATATATATATATAAGAGAAGGTGAGAGAGGGTATTTTATTGCTAAGCTACCATAGTATCTGAAAATCCTAAGGAATGAACCATTGCATGAAAAAATTTAAAAGGCAGTAGGAGCATTATTTTGTTTGATTCCACTATCAAATGCACTTACAGAGCTCCAATCTCTCTATCACAGAATAAATATTACACATTTTAACAATAGTCACATACATCCTTTGGAAAAAAGGCATCTAACACTCGTGGACAAAAATACATAAAAAAAGTAAATCATTCATAAATGTACTTGTGCCCCATCACTTAACCCTCTTTATCATTATTTCTGCTGCAGGGTTCAATTATATTTTCATACTGTTGAGATTGACAAGATAGAAAATCATACAGCTCAGAAGCATTATTAAACAGCAAAAAATGAAGAAAAGATTGGTACTTTTCAAAATTATTAATGATGGAAAGTAGACAATCATGAGCTCAGTTACATTACCAATATCTAACCAGCTTGCATCTGGAGCAGCGTGTTGTAGCAGGGGCAAAGCATCTAGCACACTCATGGAAGGCAGTTTTTGAAGAAGGCAAAACAGGAAGAACATCAACAGTGGCCATTGCCTCTACTTGGAAATCCTCTTCAGCAGCAAGCTGAGCAAGTACACTTATCCTAGCCTTTTTCTTTGAGGCCTCGCTCCATCTTCCAAGTAAAATGTATATAAAAAGAGGAATCACAACCAAAAAAGTTAAAAGAGCAGTTAAGTCAGCTTCCCTTGGCTGTAGCATGTCCCCACAACATACTCATGTCCGATTCCAACCAGTGCTATTCTGATTGATCTATCTCCATTCCCAAACTATATATTCCATTATCATTTCAGGAGATGATAGTACAAATTACCCTTACCTGAGAGATGTTTAAAAAGCATACACTAGGATTCAACAATGGAACTATAAATAAAATAGGTAATGAAATATTCCAAATGAAAAAGAAGTCACAATTTGAAAGTTTATGTTAGTTAAGCAAAACTGTTCATGTCAAATGATTCTATTCTCGTAGCACAGGTGATTAGAACTGATAAAATATATAAGATTCTAGAAGTAAAAAAACAAAAGAGCATAATGTGGAAATCAGTCTCATGAGTTGTTACTGAAAACTATTTGAATACGAGAAGAGACATTGTTTCTTCATGAACCCAAAGATTCATTTCAGGGCTACATGCACTTTATACTATAGAACAATCACAGATAAAAAAGATGGGCAACCTCGAAAATCCTATCTTCAATCTCTGAACTGAGAAGCAATGCAACAGATATAAGATCTATATGGAAGCGTGTAGTAGGGAAGGGGGCGAAGGATGTGGAATTTGAACTCCTGACGTGCTAAAATCAAGAACTATCAGTGGCTAATACACAAATAAGAAACTACTTATAAGTTTTTCTCGATTAAAATTCACACGGGATGATCCCAGGAAAAGGACGGAACGCACTCCGACTAAACTATAGTCTTCTTTGGCACTCAACGGCAACAAAATCATCAATGTAGAAAAGTCACCATGCACGACCAAAAGAAAACCCTCATGGACCGTGGCGAGGGAGATTTAGACTAAAGGGAGATTTACGTTCGCCAAGATCCCTGCTTCACGGTCTCCAGTAGGAAAAAGAAATTACACGAAATGCCATCTCGCGGCAAGCTAAAATCCATTACGCGTTACGCCTGATGATCAAAGAACACCACCTGAAATCACCAGCACCCTCCTTTATCACAACCACCTTTAAGGGAGACTAACTGTAACGGAGATCGAAAAACTAAAAACCCTAAAACCAGCATTAGCAACAGGTTTGAGGGATGAGTGAGGAGGCAACTATTGATTAGAAAAGGAGGCAGCTTTGGATGTTACCTTAGGGAAAGGACAAATCTGAAGCCCCAAAATCTAGCATCTTCCGAGATTCGCCAGATTGCTCTCCGAAGAGGCTGTCTACAGCAAAATGAGTCGATTTCCACGACGCTCCTCTAGTGGCTCACTGGCTCAACAGTAATAATAGCATCAGTAGCAGCAAGTGTGCAGCAATGGCACACCTTCACGGTACTCGTCCAGCAGCCCGTCCGCTTGCTCGCTCTGTTGCTCACACTGCAGACTGCACACTGCAGTCCAGTGCAGTGCCTATTTTCTACTTTTCCCCACTTGACCCAAAATAGCATATGAAAAGAAACAAACTCCAACAACACCTTACCCTTATCCTTCCAGTACTTGCCAAAAATAAATAAATAACTAAATAAAAAAATAAGAATATATGACATTCATTTACCCCCGAGACTTGGTAAAGATTGAACGATTCAGGTCGTCTTTCTCTCGTCGCCTATGGCGAATTTATTTAATAACAAAATTATGTTTATGAAATCGGATCTACCACCTCTAAATGAATGGACACGGAACGTTTTTTTCTTCCAAGATATTTCTCTTTAATTTGTTTGATTTTTACAAATCAAATATTTATATTTATATTTATTTTTATAAATATCTCTCTCCCATTATTAGGACTATAGGATTTGACATAGATAATAAACGTACGTACAATATTCTATCCAAATAGGATAAGAATTCATCTTAGGATTTTACAATTTGTAGAGATTTTGTCATGTGTTTATCATTTATATTCTTGTTGAATCTCTCTTCACTCATATAACGTGAGTCATTATACAAGAATCATTATAATACGACGATTTCAATTTTTTAATCCACATTTTCTTTATACTTTAAATCCCTCATGCGGAACCATTTGATATTTATTGTCTTCAACACTTTTCACATGTAGATTTACTATTTCTTTTAAAAGATTCTTTAGAGTTTTTATTTATTTGAATGTTTTTTTGATCTTATAAAAATGTATATTTGTCTTTGGCCATTTTAGATATTTTATAATATATATAGAGCTGATATATTGTACTTTTCGAAATCTCTACTAACTTATACCGTGTTAGAGTTTTCTATTAAATAATAGTTTTATTATCCAACAATGTCTAGAAATTATTCACAATTATCATAAATACATTCAAATGACTCAGTAGTATCATCCTATGTCATTTACTAATTTTGCTTTATAAATGATTTGTTGATAAAACTCAAAATCACTAGTTGCCTAAAACAATTTCTTTCAAGCATTTCATGAGCATGATGAACATGCTACAACTCCTGCCATTAGGTTTAGCTGAAAAATAAATAAATAAACCATCCATAATGGTTTTTTTACACATACACAGGGTTGACTCCCAAAGAAACACTACTAATAGGATCTTAACAATAAACTAACATAATTCATTCAAAGGATTAAAGATTCAAGATCCATTAGATTCATCAATAAATTTTTATCAAAATTCATTGATGTTGACATAAACATGTTGGGATCTCCCGACACCAAAAACATAAAACGCAACGGAAACAAGATCCCTCGAGCGATCCATACGAAAGAAAACTCGTACAAAGTTCATCTATCTAATAGATCTATCTAATTGTATACCTTTGGAGTGTGCCCTTCGCTTATCCCGCTCGTCCAAGATGCGTCGGATCTCTTGCACGTTCAAATGTCCTTGCCTCTATTCGTATCCACACGGACACGATCTTTCAACTTCGAGAAGAACTACCTTAGTTGTGGTAGCAACTTGAGTTAGTTCACAAGACCACCAAGAACCCAACAAGGGTTTCGGCCAAAGGGGAGAAGAGGAAGAAGAGAGGAAGGGAAGAAGGGAAAGACACACTTCTCATTCAAAATGACTAGACCTCTTTTATACTCATCCCATGAATATGAAGAGTCTTTTGTCTCTTTGACTTCCCTTCATTAAAGCCAATAAAGAGCACAACTTTCATGTGACTCTTCACCTTCTCTTCATCCAATGAAGAGAGACTTTTCTCTTTTCTTCATTAAACACTTTAATGAATTTCCCCTGTAATTCCGACCGGGCCTCTCGGGCTTCCGACCAGGTCTCCCGACCAAGTCTACCGAGCAAGTCGCCGAGCTCCCGACCCAGTCTGCTGAACTCCCGACCTAGTCTGCCGAGCTCCCGACCCAATCTACGGAGCTCCCGACCATGTCTCTAAGCTCTTGACCCGAGCTCCTGACCCGATCTCCCGAGTTCCCAACTCGAGCTCCCAATCAGATCTCCCGAGTTCCCAACTCGGGCTCCCGATCAGACTTCCGAGTTCCCAACTCGGGCTCCCGATCAGACTTCCCAAAGCATCATGTCCTTAGTGTGTGACCCAATAGGTTCTCGTGACGTCAGCAATGCGCCTAAACACTTTAGACACATAAATAATGAGCGGCATCTAGCAATGCATCATTGCTACCCAAGTAACAAGAAAAGTCGAGATCCGACTAAACCTCCATGACTATGATAACGTATGACCTTGTCCTTCTATCCTTGATATCTAGATTGACCAATGAGGCATAGACCGTGTCATCCTCGATCAATCTATGTGTTTCTTGATCCCCGAGTAGACTCATTCAAACAAATGAGCTTAATATCTCATATTGACTCATTTGAGCATGGTCATGCGTTTTAGTAGTCCTACTCGATCAAGGGGCCCACTGATATCACTCCCGTCAAATGGGAGGGGTAGATCTCATCTACATCACTCACATCCCTCCGCATAATTCATTACATACCCAGTGATCACCTTTATAGTCCACCCTGTTACGGGTAACGTTTGACGATATCAAAGTATATAACTCCTTATGTAGGGAACCGTAGTGACTTCAGGTCAAAGAACTATTCATACTAATAGTCACATGAGAAAGTTTATGACACTCATATGACAATCTATGAAACTTTCTCATGGCGGGTCAATTCAGTACACATTCTCTAATGTATACCCATGTGTCAACTTGATATCATATATCCATGACTTGTGAGCTCGAGTTATCAATTGACCTACATGCTAGTCTCCATGCATTAATATTGTCCCTGAATATTAATGCTTGACTAGGAATAATTTAGTGTAGTGTTCTCTACATTATCTCACTATCGATTCAACCAATCGATATAATGTAGATAAGAACCTACTACCCAAGGACATTATTATACTTAGTTATTTGGCACAAATACAAAGTATAATAACCAAACATGTCTTTATTAATGATAGAATATGATACAAAAGTCCCTAGTCAATCATCACATAATTGGCTCTAGGGCTCTTACTAACAAAACAGTCATACATATTTCTACAAAAGGTCTAGCCCTAAGTGTTCCACACAGCTGACAACATAGTCATTTATAAATAGGTAAATAAGAAATCGAACATGTCACTGCATGAGAAAGTATTTCTCTTAACATTAGCAAGAATCGACTCTTGCTTCATTCTAAAAAAAATGATGAACCAGGCAGCAGACAAATTGAACCTGGGGTAACCGGCCCGGCCCCACGAAAGTTTCCCACCGGTCACCAGGGTAAATCGGGAAGCGCTCGCGGTGGGCAGTCTAGAAGCCCGGCGTCCCAGGGTTGGCGCCCCATTTGGAGGAAAAATTCCTGCAAAATGTGCCATAGCTAGGGATCGAACCTCGGATGCTTGGGTTAACGACTAGTTACCCTACCAAGTGGTGACCAATTATATTTTGGTGGGTTATTGATATAATCTAATCAAGCATGTGTGTTACATTGTTTTGATGTTTGGACTATTTAAGTAAAATATTTTTTTTATCCAATGTTGTGTCTCAAGCATACAAGAGCAGATGATTTGATAATGTTCGTACATGAAGCACTACATAATCAAACATAGTTTTGATGTTGGTAACAATTCAAAATTAAGATTTGTTGTGATCTAACAAAGTTATCTAAGTATGCAAACAAGTCTTAATTAAGATTAAGCAAATAAGTCCTAGTCAAGTGGATTGGGTAAGAAGTCTTGGTCAAGTGGATCAGGCAAAAGACTTGGTAGATCGAGGACATCGGAGGCAAATGTCCTAGGGGTCGGGGATACCAGGTGGAAGTCTAAGTGGGTCATGGATTGGATGTCTAGCAAGACGTCTCGACGGTCAAGATCAAATGTTGAGCAAAAGTCCAAACAAATATGGAGGACCAGATATTTGGCAAAAAGGTAAACTCTCCTGTTCCAGAAGGAATCGACGCAGACGACCAGTCACCAGAGTCCAGCCCACGAGGATGATGACGAGAGGGGAAGAGATCCTACCCTGCGAGATTAACGCGAGCGTTAATGGGAACACGTCGGAGATTGTCCGGCGGAGCCCACTCCGACGCTCAAGTTAGTACAAGAGTCTCTCAGAGAGAAAGAACTAAGGAGAAGTATGAGTAAGATGAGCGTAACCCCTTTACCTGGGGGGTTGGAATACCTTATATACTTGAGGCGGCGGTTGTTGGTGCAAGTTACATCAGTGATGCCCTCCTCTAAGTGTTTTAATGTTTGACAATATACTTAAGTCAGTGATACATTGAACAAGGGAAGGGGAGTTAAGAGAGGAGTAACTAAAGTGAAAGAAAGTCCTAGTAAACCTAGGCAATAAGTCCTGGTTCGAAGAATTGGGCACTAAGTCCTGATCATGGATTTGGCACTAAGTCCTGGCAAAGGATTGGGCACCGAAGACCTGACCAGAAGTTGGGCACGAAGTCTTGGTCGAGGACTAGGCAAGAAGTCCTGGACGAGGGTTGGGCACCGAAGACCTGGTTCGAGGAATTGGGCAAGAAGACCTGGCCGAGGGTTGGGCACCGAAGTCCTGGACTTAGGGTTTGGGCACGAAGTCTTGGTCCGAGGGACTGAGCAACTTAGCTGAGCGATGACTAAGGACAGAAGTAGAGACGGGTCAGGGTTCGGACGTCTCGAGATCCGAGAGTATCGGAGGCTAAGCAAAACTCCACCCGAAGGACTGGGTGGCAACTGTATCCCGAAAGGAGTAGGTGAAAGGCGCGTTCTCGGGGGTGAAAACTTGCGTCGGTTCGACCTAGGGTTTCGTGGAAATCCGAAGTCGGAACCAAGTCCTTAAGATTAAAATTGTGTGTATATTTGCTTTATATTTTTGTATCTTGCAAGTACCTAGAATGGAAGACAAAGCAGGCAAACAACACACAATGGGCTGGAACCTAAAGAAGTTAGGCACCCCCATCAATAGGGGCGCCCAAGCCAAAGAAGAAAAACAACGTAAAGTGAAGGAAGGCAGAACAAGCTTCCATTCAGGCGCCCGGGATGATACAGGCGCCCAAGTTGAAAGCTGTATTTGCTGCTTCGAGTCCGAAACAGATATAAACTTTCATTCAGGTGCCTGGGAGGTTCAGGGTGCCCTGGTCAAAGGATTTATCAGATGCGGCGAGTTCGGCGCAGGGATGAGGTTTGACCAAGCCTATAGGGGCGCCCCGATGATCACAAGCGCCCGTATGAAGCCTATAAAAGGGGCTTCGACCCCTCAGCTTCAGATACAACTTCCAGACACGATTCTAAGCTTTCCAAGCAACGACAACGCACTAACGATGCGGCTCTAAGACCGAGAGGCTCTAGGAGGAAGTGCGCGGCACTTCGGAGGTCCAGATTGGCCGAGTCTTCGACCATTTCATTTTGGTTTGCTTTAATTATTCTGCATTTAATTTCTTATATTTTGATTGTAATTACTGCACTGTAAGACGGGTTTCTCCGCATCCAGAAAGTCCGGAAAGGAGACCAATAGTGGACGGGTGTTCTCGTGCTTAGGCCTTGGATGTACTGTAGGGGGTTTGGAACCAAGTAAAAATCCCACGTGCGCTGTGTTGTCTTTTATTCTTTCTGTGTTATTTTCCGCTGTGCTACTAACGCTCTGAGTTTAGAACGATCGAAAGTTTTAAGAAGTTACCGCGAAGATTTTACGGTCGATATTCACCCCCCTCTATCGACAGCCCCGGTCCTACGGCGGTCACACATGTCCCTACGTTCTTCTCCATGTCCCCTCAATTGTTAGTTATTGGATAATCCTTGTAACGGTCCTTGCAGCAATTAAATCTAGGTCGTTGCGATAATTATGAGTTTAATGGCCACATATTATAGTCCTGATTATCCTATAATTATTGGTGATAATTATCCGCAGATCCACAAAAAGGGGGTGGTTACTTGAGGTCGGGTTACCGGATAGGATGATCCTTGAACTCCGCTACCATGAGGTGATCTCGAGGTCCTTTGGCCCGGGAGGGTCCCGGACGTCTGTCTTCCCATGGTGATCTCGGAGACCTATCCTCCCGAGGTGATCTCGGGCATATGTCTTCCTGCGGTGATCTCAAGAGTAGGCCTGCCCGAGGTAGTCTCGGGATCATCCCGAGGGGGTCTCGGGAGTCAGAGAGAGAGAGAGAGTCGTTCAGATTCGGTGGATCTTGCCACATAGCTTCTTCAGTCCACGTGTCAACCACGGGGTGCTCAACCTCATCACAAGTCCCTCCCTTCAAGTCTAATCGAAGGAAGTGTGGTTGATTGTGTTGGTTTCGGGTGCGCATGGGAATCCTCTCCATGTCCCCGGATTAAAAATATATTAATTAAAACAAATCTGGATGGAGATAATAACCCAAGCAACCGACTCATCATCGTACTAACCAATTCAAGTGACCGCTTGAACAAACTTATTGTTCAAGTAATCCAACTCGTCTAAGTGGTTAGCCGTGAATAGACGATGAATGTATTGTCGATTTTTGTATTCATCTTCGGGGTGGTCCATGTTTAATCAACATACAATAATTAATCAAGAAGCTAGAAGGAACCAAAACAAGAAGTACACCTCTTGTTTACCTCGCGATCTTCTATTGTATGACCTAACCTCTTCTTGGACGTCGTGTGGGCGACGATCTTCCAAGAAACGAAGTCACCAAAGCAAAACCCAACTCCTTTCTTCTTCTTTGCGCTGAACCCCTAGGGTTTCCTTGTGCTTGCGCCGCCAGCCAAAAAGGAGGAGAAGCCTCCTCTGTTTGCTTGCTCCGGCGTCAAGAGATGAAGAGGAAGAGGTAGAAGATGAAGAAGAAGTCTTCTTCCTTGTAACCCTAGCGACCGAACACCTTCCCTCTCCCTTGCTTACCGGCCAACCACTTTCAAGCCAAAGTGGTGTCGCCTCCTCCTTCTCCACTTACTGTCGTGCCTACTAGGGAAGAAGAGAGGAGAAGGATGAAGAGAAGAAGAAGAAATGATGAGTTTCTTCCTTCCTTAGCCCTTGCACCACCTCCCTTGCTTGCCCTGTGCTGCGCGACCACTAGCAACCCTAGGAGAGATAGAGGAAGAGAGAAAAGAATAGAGAGACTTAGGGTTGTATTGGATTGGAATGCCTTGGTCTCATGACACATGAGGTATTCATAGGCTACAATAGGACCATGAGAAGGAGTTGGGCCTTGGCCTCCTAATGGATTAAAACCCGATCCATTAATGATAATCTAATCCACTAAAGGATTATCATTGAACTACCTCACCAACCCCCATAATTAAATATGAGCTCCCCTATTATGTGCACAAATTCTCCAATGTTTAAGATCTCGCATGTCTATTAATTAATTAAATTACTAACAATTTATTAATTAATATCTAACTCCATGAGTAGTACCACTCAACCTTATTATCATGTCGGATCAAGTCCACCTGCAGGATTTACATGATGAATTTTATGAGCTCCTCAAGGGGACATCATCAACCTGGCGCATTAGGACACGGTTTCCTTCTTTAATCAACGGCACACCATGTAAATAATATTATTTTCTAATTTACCGGGCCTATCGATTTAACAAATAAATCTCGCCTATTGGTAAATCAAATAAATAAATATTAAGTACATATGTCCATTATTATATCAGGATTAAGAGCATGTACACCATAATATTTGTGGTCTGATTCAATTACATGGTCAATATAAATTGAATCACCTCTATATCGATCTTGCTCAATACACATAAAGTATACTAGTGTAATTCTATGGTCAAGATAAACCAATACCAAATTACATTATAATCATCCCAATGGTTTGTCCAAAACCATCTAGGTTGTGAGCCTCTATTTATACTCTACAAGGGACTGATAATATGATCTTCTGTGTGACACCACACACCATATTATCTATAATGTAAAATATTAGACAATATGAACACATATAATAAATATAAAATGCAAACAATGATCATGTGATTCTCATTCCAAAATGTAGATGTTATACAAAATCTAGGTTTTTAGTATACATCTAACAGATTGATTAGACTAGTGGTGTAACGAAGAAGCTATACCACGGTGGGCCCGTATATCCATTACTGCCTTACCGGTGGCTTGTCAGGTCCAAGGAATCGAAACATTCACCTCTGGACCCCAGACGATTTCTTGACTTAGTCCCAAAATTCCTGTGAGTTTCAAGGCAACGCATGATAGCTATCCATGGCCCATTAAAGGCGCATGAGATTTCTTAATGAGGACAAGGTGGCCCAGTGAATGCAGCCTCGCCACGTATTGCGCTATTCTTTGCGCGGTGATCTCCCACTGCTATGCGACGTAGGGCCATGTGAAGCAACGACCGTAAGTGTTGGGATCTCCCGGCACCAAAACACAAAACGCAACGGAAATAAAATCCCTCGAGCGATCCATGCGAAAAAAAAACTCGTACGAAGTTCATCTATCTAATAGATCTATCTACAGTGTATACCTTTGAAGCGTGCCCTTTCGCTTATCCCGCTCGTCCAAGATGTGTCAGATCTTTTGTACGTTCAAGTGACCGTGCCTCTATTCGTATCCACACGGACACGATCTCTCAACTTCGGGAAGAACTACCTTAGTTGTGCTAGAAATTTGAGATAGTTCATAAGACAACCAAAACCCAAAAGGGTTTCGGCCAAGAGGGAGAAGAGGAAGAAGAGAGGAAGGGAAGAAGGGAAAGCTCTCACTTGTCATTCAAAATGACTAGACCCTCTTTTATACTCATCCCATGAATATGAAAGTCTTTTGTCTCTTTGGCTTCCCTTCATTAAAGTCAATAAAGAGCACATCTTTTCATGTGACTCTTCACCTTTTCTTCACCCAATGAAGAGAGACTTTTCTCTTTCCTTCATTAAACACTTTAATGAATTTCTCCTGTAATTCCGATCGGGCCTCTCAGGCTTCCGACTAGGTCTCCCAACCACATCTCCCTGCAAGTCCCCGAGCTCCGGACCAAGTCTGTCGAGCAAGTCGCCAGCTCCAGACCCAGTCTGCCGAGCTCCCGACCCAATCTGCCGAACGCCGAGCTCCCGACCCAGTCTGCCGAGCATCGAGCTCCCGACCCAATCTGTTGAGCGCAGAGCACCAGACTCAGTCTGCCGAGCTCCCGACCTAGTCTCCCGAGTTCCCAACTCGAGCTCCCGACCTAGTCTGCCGAGCTCCCGACCAAGTCTCCCGAACTCCTAGCCCGAGCTCCTGACCAAGTACCTAAGATCCTGACCCCGAGCTCCTGACCTGAGTCTCCCGAGCTCCTGTCCTGAGCTCCCGAACTCCCGAAGCATCATGTCCTTAATGTGTGACCCAATAGGTTCTCGTGACGTTGGCAATACACCTAAACGCTTTAGACACATAAGCAATGAGTGGCATCTAGCAATGCATCATTGCTACCCAAGTAACATGAAAAGTCGAGATCCGACTAAACCTCCGTGACTATGATAACGTATGATCTTGTCATTCTATCCTTGATATCTAGATTGACCAATAAGGCATAGACCGTGTCATTCTCGATCAATCTTTGTGTTTCTTGATCCCCGAATAGACTCACTCAAACAAAATGAGCTCAATATCTCATATTGACTCATTTGAGCATGGTCATGCGTTTTATTAGTCCTACTCGATCAAGGGGCCCACAGATATCACTCCCGTCATATGGGAGGGATAGATCCATCCACATCACCCACATCCCTTCGCATAATTCATTACATTCCCAGTGATCGCCTTTATAGTCCACCCTATTACGGGTGACGTTTGACAATACCAAAGTACATAACTCCTTATGTAGGGAACTGTGGTGACTTCAGGTCTAAGGACTATTCATACTAATAGTCACATGAGAAAGTTTATGACACTCATATGACAATCTATGAAACTTTCTCATGGAGGGTCAATTCAGTATACATTCTCTAACGTATACTCATGTGTCAACTTGATATCACATACCCATGACTTGTGAGCTCAAGTCATCAATTGACCTACATGCTAGTCTCCATGCATTAATATTGTCCTTGAATATTAATGCTTAACTAGGAATAGTTTAGTGTAGTGTTCTCTACATCATCTCACTATCGATTCAACTAATCGATATGATGTAGATAAGAACCTACTACCCAAAGACATTATTATACTTATTTATTTGGCACAAATAATAAAGTAAGTATAATAACCAAACATGTCTTTATTAATGATAGAATATGATACAAAAGTCCCTAGTCAATCATCACATAATTAGCTCTAGGGCTCCTACTAACAGTAATGAGGGATAGCGCCTCAAGATGTGCAACCAGCGTTGTCGATGTGCCCCGCTCCTATTGCTCACACGAGAACGGCTTCCCTCTATAAAACGGATGCAACAGTGCTCTTCCGCCTTCTTGCCTTACCTGCTGTCAACGTCCTTGCTCGCCCTCCGTTCATCTTACCGCTGCATCCCTTCCAAGTGTAAGTCTTCTCCTGCTGTCTTCTCCCTTCATTTACCATCATGGGTCCAGTAGGGAGGAAGAAGAAGACCCAAGGAGAGGGTGAAGATCACTCAGGGGAACAGACATATCACCCGGAGTGGTATGAGACCATCTCTTCTAGGGTTAGGTTAGAGACCCTCCAGGCCGCCCGCGAGAAGTATGGTATCTCGGCAGACTTGGAGGTGGATGTCCCTGTATTAGGTCAGTCACCCGTGAAACCTCCCTTAGGTTTCTTCACTTTTTTCTTAGGGCAGGTAGAGTTAGGGCTTCGTTTTCCTATTCCCCCCTTCTTCATGAGTATTGCTACGTACTTTGACATTCCCCTTTACCAACTGGCTCCAAACACCTTTGCTCAGATGGGCGGGGTGTTTGTCCATTTTAAACTTTTTGATATCCCTTTGACCCTCACTTTTTCCATTTCTTCTTCGTCCTAACTTTAACATCCAGGGGGCTTTTAGTTTTACTGCTCGCACCGGCCATAGGCTCTTAGGGAGTCTTCCTTCCTCCCACAAGGGATAGAAGGAACGCTTTTTCTTAATTCGACTCCCTCAACGCCTCTTCAGCCCTAGTCGCTGGAGTGAGGGTTTGTCGCCCATCCCGGACCTCAGTGACTTCCAGCAGGACGCAGGGTACCAAAGGGCTAGGGGTATCCTGGCTGGGATGGAGCTCCACACCCTTAAGCTGATACAATGCGAGGAGCTTCTTTACAGGGTTGACCTCAGCCCACGCGCCTTAGCTCCAGCCTCCGTAAGTTTCCTTTTCTACAAATAACTTTGTTGATTCTAACTAATACCCTTTTATCTTTATTTTACAGACGACATAATGTTTTCCCTAGCTATTAACCGGCTCCTGAAGTGGGAGCAAGCCAACGAGCAGGCCCTGGTTCCCATTTCAGTTCTTTCCATCCCGGTAGGCGTCCCGGATGAGGGCTTTGAGGAGGCGGCCAAATGGTCAAAAGGCTAGGAAGCCCTAGAGCCACCCCAGGTGTTAGGATGTATACTAAAAGTCTAGCTTTTGTATGAACATCTATATTTTGAAATAAGAATCATATGGTCATTATTTTTATTTTATATTTATTATATGTGTGCATATTGCCCTTTGTTTTACATTGTAGATAATATGGTGTGTGGTGCCATACAGAAGATCATGTTATCAGTCCCTTATGAAGTATAAGTAGTGACTCACAACCGAGATGATTTTGGATAAACCATTGGGATGGTTGTAGTGTAATTTGGTGTTGATCTATCTTGACTATAGAATTACACTAGTACACTTTGTGTGTATTGAGCAGGACCGATATAGAGGTGATTTGATTTATACTGACTATATAATCGAATTAGACCTCAGATATTATAATGTGCATGCTCTTAATCATGATATAATAACGGGCACATGTACTTAATATCTATTTCTTTGATTTACCAATTAGCATGATTTATTTGTTAAATCAATATGCCCAGTAAATTAGGAAATAATATTATTTACATGGTGTGTCGTTGATTATAGAAGAAAATCATGTCCTAATGCGTTAGGATGATGATGTCCCCTTGAGGAGCTCATAATGTTCATCATATAAATCTGCAGGCGGACTTGGTCCGACATGATGATAAGGTTGAGTGATACTACTCATAGAGTTAGATTTTAATTAATTAAATTGTCAGTAATTTAATTAATTAATAGACATGCGAGATCTTAAACACGGGGAGATTATGTACACATGATATGGTGGAGTCCATATTTATTTATGGGGGTTGGCGCGGTAGTTCAATGATAATCCTTTAGTGGACCGGGTTATCATTAATGGATCGGGCTTTGGATCCATTAGGAGACCAAAACCCAACTTTTTCTCATGGTCCCTATTGTATCCTATATATACCTCATGAGCCATCATGAACCAAGCCCTAAGTCTCTTATTTTTCTCTCCTCTTCCTCTCCCTCTCTCCTACGGTTCTTGGCGCCGGCGACCAAGGCTTGAGAAGGTGGTGCGCAAGGTTTGGGAGGAGGAAAAACTTTTGTTTTCTCCTCTCCTCCTCTCTTCTCTACCTTTTCTTTGGGTCGGCGGCATCAACAAAGTGTTGAGAGAGATTGGTGCACTTCTTGGTGGAGCCAAAAGCCAGCGGCAGCAGGAGAAGGAGTTGCTTCTTCTCTATACTCTTCCTTGGCCGGCAGCAGTAGGAGAAGGAGTTGCTTCTTCTCTATTCTCTTCCTTGGCCGGCGGCAGCAAGTGGAGGAGAGTATTGTCTCTTCCTTGGCCAGCGACAGCAAGTGGAGGAGAAGGAGTTGTTTCTTCTCTCTTCTCTTACTTTGGCCGACGACAGCAAGTGGAGGGGAGTTTGTCTTCTCTATTGGCCGGCGGCAGTAAGTGGAGGAGAAGGAGGTGTGTGGCTAGGTCAAGCAAGAAGGGAGGTTTCCTTCTTCCTTATTGGACGTGCAGCACCAAGAGTGGAAGCTAAGGTTGTGCAAGCAAGAAGATTCATCTTCTTGTGGTTGGCGCAAGTAAGAAGAAGGGAAAGGTGGTCTTCATGGCTTCGTTTTATCATCACCCACACGACGTCCAAGAAGAGGATAGGACATATGATAGAAGATCGCGAGGTAAACAAGAGATATAATTCTTGTTTGGTTCCTTCTTGTTCTTGTTTATATTGAATGTTAATTATTATCATGGACCCTGAAGATAAACACAAAAATCGACGATCAATCCATCATTTATTCCGCGACTAATCGATTAGATGAGTTAGATTGCTTGATCAACAAGTTTGTTCAAGCGATCACTCGAATCAATTAGTACGATGATGAAACGGTCGCATGGGAAATTTTTTTCCATCCGGATTTATTTTAATCAATAAAATTTTAATCCGGGGACATGGAAAGAATTCCCATGCATAACCGAAACCAACAACTAGTATCAGAGCCAAGGTTTCCGATTTTGTGTGTTTTAGATTCGGTTACTTTCATGCAATTTTCATATATAATTTTATGTCGGATAATAGTAGGATGTGCGTAGGCTAACTCTTTAGTTACAGGCATAAGATCCGACTATTATAGCTTAATGTGATTGTTGTAATAATTATTGTTTGAGGAATCAATATTATTTTAAAATCTAAAGTTTTGATCATTGTGATTCTTAGGATTTTTCCAAAATGGCTTTCAACCCACTTGTTGTTATTTTAAAAGAAAATAAACTTACTGGTTCCAATTATAGAGATTGGAAAAGGAATTTGGATATTGTCTTGACTGTTGAGGAGTACAAATTTGTACTCTTTAAAGTCTGTCCCCCTAAGCCTAGAGATGATTCTAGTGAAGAGGAGAAAGAGAGTTATAAGGAATGAATAAAACAGATGTGATGACACAGTGTTACATTTTGGATTCCATGTTAAATGTATTGCAACATCAGCATCAGGCTTTCACTACTGCCTATGACATGATGCTCAATCTTAGGAAACTCTTCGGACATCAGAATCGGGCTACTAGGCAATCTTATGCCTAAGTTGTTGAAACATGTTTGACGGTGTTATCTACCGATACCTAGTGTGTAGATACGGGAGCCACTGATCATGTCCGTAATTCTTTGCAGAGGTTCCAGGAAACCAGACGACTAGCTGAGGTTGAGATTACCGTCTACATGGGCAATGTTACGGAGGTGGCGGCTATTGTAGTGGGAGATGTTTATTTATTTTTTGATAGAAATAAAACTTTGGTTTTGAGAAATTGTCTTTATGTACCTACTTTTAGAAAGAATTTAATTTAGTTTCTAAATTATTTTTGGATGGATATTTTATTTCTTTTAATGACAGAGTTGTTATAAAAAGGAATAGAGAGATTATCTGTTCTGGTATATTGATTGACAATTTATACACTCTTAATCCAAAAACTCCCACTATGCAAATAGAAATTAATAACTCTTCGTCTAATCATAATAAGAGAAAAGAACCTTCGAAAATGAACCAAACGTATCTTTGGCATCTAAGGTTAGGTCATATTAACCTGTGTAGAATTCAAAGGTTGGTAACCGATGAACCTTTGGGTTCATTGGTGGTGGAAGACTTCCCAACTTGCAAATCTTGCTTGGAAGGTAAAATGACCAAAAGGCCTTTTAAGGCCAAGGGGTATAGAGCCAAAGATGTATTAGAGTTGGTTCATTCTGATTTGTGTGGTCCTATGTCTGTCCAGGCTAGATGTGGCTTTGAATATTTCGTCTCTTTTATAGACGATTATTCAAGGTATGGATACATTTACTTGATGCACCGCAAGTCTGAATGCTTTGACAGGTTCAAAGAATTCAAGGTTGATGTGGAGAAACGTCAAGGTAAAAGTATCGAGACACTACGATTTGATCGTGGTGGTGAGTACCTCTTGGGAGAGTTTAGGAGTTACTTATCAGAGGTTGGGATTCAATCCCAATTGTCTGCACCTGGTACACCCCAACAGAACGGTGTGGCAGAGCAAAGGAATAGGACTCTTATAGAGATGGTTAGATCGATGATGAGTTATTCTGAATTACCAGATTCATTTTGGGGATATGCTTTGGAAACGACAGTGTATAGTCTAAACTTGGTACCATCTAAATCAGTACTCTCTGCTCCCACAGAATTATGGACTGGGCTTAAGTTTAGTCTGAGACATATTCGGATTTGGGGTAGTCCAGCACATGTGCTAAAGGGTGATGCTGATATGTTGGAATCTCGTACAGAAGTACGCTTATTCATAGGCTATCCTAGAGGAACGAAAGGTGGTTTGTTCTATAGTCCTAAAGATCAGAAGGTCATCGTTAGCACGAATGCCCGATTTTTAGAAGAGGACTATGTAATGAACCACAAGCCCATGAGTAAGATTGTTCTAGAGGAAATGAGAGGGGAAGTTCCTACTTCAGTACCAATGGTAACGGAGGATATACCACAAGTGATTGCACCGGGTGTCACAGAGGATACACACGTAGTACCTCGTGGTAGTGGGAGGATTGTTAGACAACCTGACAGATTCATATTCTTGGGAGAGTCGTCGGACTTGGTCCCTGATGAACATGAACCTGATCCTTGGATCTACGACGAAGCACTCTAAGATAAAGATGTGGTATCTTGGCAAAAGGCGATGAATTCTGAGATAGAATCTATGGATTCTAATCAGGTCTGGGAGCTAGTGGAACCACCTGATGGTGTTAAAGCCCTTGGATGCAAGTGGATCTACAAAAGAAAGAGAGGATCAGACGGGAAGGTAGAGACCTTCAATGGAAGGCTTGTTGCAAAGGGGTATACTCAGAAAGAGAGTATTGTTTATGAGGAGACTTTTTCGCCAGTAGTCTTGCTTAAGTCGATCCGGATTCTCTTATCTATTGCCACTCATATGGATTATGAAGTTTGGCAGATGGATGTCAAGACAGCTTTCCTTAACAGAACTCTTGAGGAAAACATCTATATGAAGCAACTAGAGGGATTCATGGCAAAGGGCAAAGAGCATCTTATGTGTAAGCTTAATGAGTCCATTTATGGGTTGAAGTAAGCTTCAAGATCTTGGAACATTCGATTTGATGAGGTAATCCAGTCTTATGGATTTATTCAAAGTCCGTATGAGTCTTGTGTATACAAGAGATGTGACGAAAATGTAGTGGTATTTTTTGTACTAAACGCAGATGATATTTTGCTCATTGGCAACAATGTCAAAGTGTTGTTAGACGTAAAGGTATGGTTGTCTAAACAATTTGATTTGAAGGACTTGGGAGAAGCAAGACACATCCTTGGGATCAAAGTTATAAGGTATCGCAAGAAAAGGATGTTGTGCTTATCTCAAGCTTCATGCATTGACACTATCCTAGCTCGTTTTAGCATACAAAACTCTAAGAAAGATTTTCTACCTTTTAGGCATGGAGTACCTTTATCTAAAGAGATGTGCCCTAAAACATCAAAGGAGATAGAGGAGATGAAGGTGGTTCCTTATGCTTCGGCTATGGGAAGCCTCATGTATGTTATGCTATGTACGAGACTGGATATCTGCTTTGCTGTGGGCATGGTTAGCAGATATCAGAGTAATCCAGGTCAGGGACATTGAACTACGGTAAAGCATATATTGAAGTACCTGAGAAGGACTAGAGATTATATGCTAGTTTACCAGGCAGACCAATTGCTCCCTGTGGGTTATACGGATTCTGACTTCCAATCAGATAGGGATAACAGTAAGTCTACCTTGGGGTATGTGTTTACTTTGGGAGATGGAGTCATAGCATGGAGGAGTATCAAGCATAAATACGTTGCAGACTTCACTAGGGAAGCTAAGTATGTGGCAGCCTCTGAGGCAGCCCAAGAAGTTGTATGACTCAGGAACTTCTTAATGGACTTAGGTGTGATTCTTGGTTTGCCCAGAGCTATCATAATTTATTGTGATAACAGTGGTGCAGTTGCAAACTCGAAGGAACTACGAGCCTATAAGGCAAGTAAACACATAGAGCGCAAGTACCACCTGATACGAGAGATCGTAAAGCTATGAAAAGTTGTTGTCACCAAGATTGCATAAGAGGATAACTTAGCAGATCCTTTCACTAAGGTCCTTCCAGCGAGAGCTTATGATAGGCATGTGGAAGGGATGGGAATCAGATGTATGGCAGTTTGATGGCAGCATATTCTTTTAGTATAAGTGGGAGATTGTTAAGATGTATACTAAAAACCTTGCTTTTGTATGGATATCTATATTTTGGAATAAGAATCACATGATCATTGTTTGCATTTTATATTTATTATATGTGTGCATGTTGTCCTTTACTTTACATTATAGATAATATGGTGTGTGGTGCCACACAAATGATCATGTTATCAGTCCCTTGTGAAGTATAAGTAGTGGCTCACAACCGAGATAGTTTTGGACAAACCATTGGGATGATTGTAGTACATGTAATTTGGTATTAGTCTATCTTGATCATAGAATTACACTAGTACACTTTGTGTGTATTGAGCAGGATCGATATATAGGTGATTCGATTTATACTGACTATATAATCGAATCAGACCTCAGATATTATGATGTACATGCTCTTAATCCCTATATAATAATGGGCACATGTACTTAATATCTATTTCTTTGATTTACCATTGGGCGAGATTTATATGTTAATTTGATAGGTCTGGTAAATTGAGAAATAATATTATTTACATGGTACTGTGTCGTTGATTATAAAAGGAAATCATGTCCTAATGCGTTAGGATGATGATGTCTCCTTGAGGAGTTCATAAAGTTCATCATGTAAATCCTGCAGGTGGACTTGGTCCGACATGATGATAAGGTTGAGTGATACTACTCATGGAGTTAGATATTAATTAATTAAATTGTTAGTAATTTAATTAATTATTGGGCATGCGAGATCTTAAACACGAGGAGATTATGTACACATGATATGGTGGAGCTCATATTTATTTATAGGGGTTGGTGCGGTAGTTCAATGATAACACTTTAGTGAACCGTGTTACATTAATGGATCAGGCTTTGGATCCATTAGAGACCAAGACCCAACTCCTGCTCATGATCCCTATTGTAGCCTATATATACCTCATGAGCCATCATGAACTAAGCCCTAAGTCTCTTATTTTTCTCTCCTCTTCCTCTCTCTCTCTCCTAGGGTTCATGGCGCCGACGACCAAGGCTTGAGAAGGTGGTGCGCAAGGTTTGGGAGAAGGAGGAAAAGCTTTTGTTTTCTCCTCTCCTCTTCTCTACCTTCTCTTTGGGCCAGCGGCATCAACAAAGTGTTGAGAGAGATTGGTGCACTTCTTGGTGGAGCTAAAGGCCAGTGGCAGCAGGAGAAGGAGTTGCTTCTTCTCTATACTCTTCCTTGGTCGATAGCAGCAGGAGAAGGAGTTGCTTCTTCTCTATTCTCTTCCTTGGTCGGCGACAGCAAGTAGAGGAGAGTATTGTCTCTTCCTTGGCCGGCGACAGCAAGTGGAGGAGTTGTTTCTTCTCTCTTCTCTTACTTTGGCCGGCGACAGCAAGTGGAGGGGAGTTTGTCTCCTCTATTGGCCGGCGGCAGAAAGTGGAGGAGAAGGAGATGTGTGGCTAGGTCAAGCAAGAAGGGAGGTTTCCTTCTTCCTTGTTGGACGTGCGGCACTAAGAGTGGAACCTAGGGTTGCGTAAGTAAGAAGATTCATCTTCATGTGGTTGGCGCAAGTAAGAAGAAGGGAAAGGTGGTCTTCGTGGCTTCATTTCTTGGAAGATCATCGCCCACACGACGTCCAGGAAGAGGATAGAACATATGATAGAAGATCGCGAGATAAACAAGAGGTATAATTCTTGTTTGGTTCCTTCTTGTTCTTGTTTATATTGTATGTTAATTATTATCATGGACCTCGAAGATAAACATAAAAATTGGCGATCAATTGATCGTCTATTCCACGGCTAATCGATTAGACGAGTTAGATTGCTTGATCAACAAGTTTGTTCAAGAGATCACTCGAATCGATTAGTACGATGATGAAACGGTCGCTTGGGAAATTTCTTTCCATCCGAATTTGTTTTAATCAATAAAATTTTAATTCAGGGACATGGAGAGGATTCCCATGCATAATCGAAACCAACACCAGGATCCAAGAGTAGCCGAGCTGCCCACCAAGCCTGAAGGGGATTCCCCTTCCTCCCCCATCAAAACAAGAGATGGGGAGACCATGCCTGCGCTTCCCACCAAACAACCGGTGCCCAAGGTAACCGAGAAGAAGCTGCGGAAACGGCTTGCCCAGAAGCCGACCCCCTTGAAGAGGTTGAGGAAGATCACATCCTCGGAGCTTCCGCCTGCCGTTGATGAGGAGGACGTGGTGCCTCTGTCCCAGAGCATTCGAAAGACGCACTACTCTCCTTTTGGGATCTCAACTAATCTGGCAGCCCCTGATCCAGCCTGCCCTGATCGATACTCCAGCTACTCGGCGAGGCAAGGAGGTATTGCCCGGTGTGCCTCGCTCCCACCGGTAGGCCCCAGTGGCGAAGAAAGCGACGGCTAATGGTTTCCAGTCCATCTAAATAAAGGCCCCCCCCTCTGGAAGTCACGAACAACAGGGGGCGTCCAGCTCAGAGGAAGATGTCCCCGACCCCAGGAACGCCCCTGGCCCATCGACTCAGGCTGCAGAGGAACTTCATCCCCCTCCTGCCCAGCTAAGGAAGTTTGTTGGGCCAGCCAGGTCTCTGAGCATGCTACACCAGTCTTTGTTAACGGTAGTTGCACTGTAACTTTCTCCCCCCTCTCTTAAATTTTCTTTTTTCACGCTCTAACTATCACTCTTCAGTCAACCAAACCTCTAGTCAACTATCTTTTGACCAATCTGCATGAAAAGTTAGCACAATAATAACATATAAAAGATTAACCTTGTAAAATAGAATTAGTACAAATATATAATATGCATGAGTAAACGACAGTAAGACCTATTCTAATCTCAACTTAGATTAGTTTGATCATCGCCTCGAGACACGACCTCACAACACTCTCCTCTAGGAACTTACATTTATTCACCTGCCAAACATCTAGTCTTCCAGACATGTTTGGACTTACTCTGTTTAGTGTCTGATCACCTGATCCACTAAAACTTTCCTGCAATACTAAATTAATACAACAACAATAACAGTAAAATAGTATTGATAAATTTATAGTTAGATTTACCAAGATCCACTGGTCTGGTCGACTGCGTGCGGTCGACCGAAAACCTTCAGATCAAACTTGCTTAGAGTGCACTCCTCCAAGGCTTTTAAGCTTACCTACTTTAGGGTTTCCATTGTCTAACTTCACTCACCAGAACTTTCCACTTTCTGACTTCACTTACTAAGCCTTTCACCAACTTAGCTTCACTTATTAGGGCCCAGTTTCATTCACCAGGACTTCATCATCCTAGCTTCGCTAACTAGGGTCTGACCTTGCCTAACCTTCAGTTAGAACTAGTCACTTGGTAGACTTATTACCCCTTATCTAACTTACAGTTAGATTAGTCGTTTGGTAGACCTATCACCTCCTTGCCTAACCTCTAGTTAAAACTAGTCAGGCCTCACGGGCATGGCGTGATTGGTAATGGCTCATTTGGGTGATCTCTCACTTCCTGGGTTCGATTTCTCCCTGGTAGAGCGTGCAGTATGCTGACGGAAGAAATTGCCACAGGCTGCTGAGTGGTCGGGCCATCGGGTATCGATATCATCAGTGGTGAAGTCGCCAAGTGTCTCCATCCCGCGATTTACCCTCGTTGACCGGTGGAGACTCTCATTGAAGGATGCGAGGGCAGGACCGTCAGCCAAGCGAATTAGTCCGGCGCAAGCCTGGATACCCCTTGTAAATAAAAAAAAAGTTAAAACTAATCACTTAGTAGATTTATCACATGATTAGGTCAATCTTGACCAAACTCCAATAAATATATTATTAAACAAATATCAAAACTCTAGAGATCGATTGCACCAACAGATTCTGGAGAAAATCCCATCTTGTCATCTTGGTTTCTAATGTTCTTTCATGAATCTCCAAGGACTTTTCCCAAAGTTTTTTAGTGGAGTGGTAGACACCACTACAAGAAAAATGAGTTTTAACAACGACATGTTTATTTGGCTTAAATGTTATGAATTTTGCAAAAGACAACGATTTTTATCAAGACCGTTGTCTATTAGTAAACACTTAGCATCAAAAACAATAATTTTACTGTAACGCCCCAAAATTTCCATTTTTAATTCTTAAAGTCCTTAGAATTATTTAGAAATGGTTTAGAAATATTCTAGATATTTTTAGGAATTTTTAGAGTATTTTTATGGAATTTTCCGAGTCCGTTTGGTATTTTTGGAAAAAGAAAAAGAAAAAGGAAAAAGGAGAAAAAGGTAAAACCGATTTAGTGCAACGGGTGGTTCGAACCCGCGACCACACCGAAACAGCACAAGCGCCCAACCGGCTGGGCTAGGGATATCAAGCACAGAAACGGATGGAGAGAAGGGTATTTAAGCGATAGTTAGGTTGATCCGACCCTTAAGTATAAATAGCCAATTAAAGAGAGAAGTTTTATTTCTCTCCTCTCCAAACCCTCACGCCGACTCCCTCTTCTCTCTTGGGCGACGCCGACCAACATCAAGGCCAAGGAGGGCCGGCCGAGACCCTTCTCCAAGAGATAATCCTATATTCGGGATCCCCGCGACGAGAGGAACGCGTAGGCGTAAAGAATTCTCCGAGATCTCAAGTTTTCTCGAGCTCTAGTCGTCAATCTTGGTTGTAAGTCCAAGATATCAATGTAATTACTGCTCACCTGCAGTAAGAAGCAGTTTTTCCGCGAGAATTTCCTTTAAAAGTTTTAAAAAGAGCTGTTTCCTTTTTGTTTAAGTTTTTGCATGTTATCTTAGTTCATTAATTGTTGTATGCTTATGTATAAGTTTATTCATGTACCGTATATGAGTTTAGGGTCTAAGAAAGCTATGAGAAAAGAAAAGAGAAGATGAAGATAAGAAAAGAAAAGGCCAAGGCCTTAAGAAATCCCCAAAAGTCAAGACTTAGGGATTTTAGCACGCAAGGTGCTCCAGAAAATGCCAAGGCATTTACAGATAAGAAAGAAAAGTAAGAAAAGCTATTTTATTTTCTAAGGCCAGTACCCGGCGTCCAAGGGCGTCGTTAAAGAAATCCAGGTGTCCAATTCCAAGGTCTTGGCCCTGGTAGACCAAGGTCTGCTCTATTAGGATTGGTGGCTCGCTACCCCAACCTTTTAGGGAACGCGCATATCAGATGGTACTTACGTCTTCAGTGGATCCAAGTGATTATTATTTTCAAGTATATGCTTTAGCAAAGTTTCAAAAGTTTTCAGAAAGTTTTCAAAAGCAAAAGAATAGCTAAAGTTTCAATTTGAGCCAAGAAAAGTAAAATGAGATTTATTATTGCTTGAGTATGCATGTTTTGAGCTATACATGTTCTTAGTTTTCTTTCAAGCATATTAGTATCTCATATGATGTTCAGTTTGATCTAGAAGCATGTTTGCACATTTCGAGTTTTTGTGAGCTAGATAGTACTTACTAAGCTTTTCGCTTATAGATGCATTTCCTCTTATTGCAGATAAAGATAAAGGCAAGCAATTCTGAAGGAAGACGACGAGGCGGTGCTGAGTAGAGTGTGTGTGTGGTGGCTGATTATGGAGAGATCTTTGGCGCAAGACAATTTAGTTATTAATTTATAACGTTTAAGTTTATTCAAATTACAAGTTCTTGCTTTATGGAGATTATAGAGTATTTGAGTTTTGGATAGTTTTGCATGCTCAATTTCCTAGAGTAAAGATTCCATGTCATTTCATTTAGCTTATATATTCTTATGTTTGCATTGGATAAGTAGAAATGTGAGTAGTTGAGAATATTGATACTTTGTTGGAGAAATTGATGTTTGTGTCAAGATAGTACTAGTTTCCTTTTGAATCAAGTTTATCATGCATGACCATTAAGTTAGGATGTCATTCTTAAGATGGGTTGCATAAAGTTCCGCATTTTAGTTCTGCATTTTTAGTCGCGCAGTGGAGGACGACACAGGCTGGCCGTGCCATCCAGCACGGGCGCACGGCCGTGCTCCCTCGAGGCACGGGCGTGCTCTTAGGAGGAATTATAGGCACGGGCGTGCTCTTCAACACGCCCTGGGCGTGCCGTCCACTGGCGAATCTCGGGTGACCCGCACGGGCGTGTCAGTCAACACGCCCTGGGCGTGTTCTCCCCTGTCCAGAGATAGCAGGATTTGCCAAGAAGTTGCATTAGAGTTGAGAAGTAGAGGAAAGTAACGATCCGTCTAAGGTAGTAAGAAGGCGGGTCGCTACAGTTGGTATCAGAGCAGTTCCCATTCTCCAGCATCACACACACATCAGCATCAACCTTGCCGTCTTCAAGTAAGAAAGCTCTAAGTTCAGTTTTTTTTTCTATTGCTCCTTTATTTAATTGCAGTATAGAGAAATGCTTAAGTACTACTCACATGTGCATAGAACAAGGAAGCATGTTTAATCCCTTAGTATCACGGAATCATGTTTAATCCCTAGAATGGATATTAGATTTCTAAGTAAGAAGACAAGTTTATACCTAGAGATGTAGTAGTGATTTTCTTGTTCCCTTATGCATTATTAGATGGCAAGAAGAGGCCGAGCTCCTAATGCTAATAACAGAACTCCAGTTCAAGAGAACAATGGGCCTGGCACAGAACAGCCAAACCTGATGGCAGTCATTGCTCAAATGCAAGCTCAGATTACAGAACAACAGAAGACCATCGCCACACTGATGGCGAATCAGCACCCAGTGCCCCCTACACCACGCACAGCAGGAGTGGGAACCCCAGTAGTGGCTGAAGTTCCACCAGTCCCACAGGAGACCCCTGCTGTGAACCGAAGACAAGAAGCATACCTCGTCCAGTGGCAGAGGCTGAAACCCGAAAGCTTCTCAGGCACGACTGAGCCCTGGGATGCCCAGGCTTGGTTCAAGACTTTAGAGAGCACGATGGAGCTTCTTGACTGGCCAGAGGTCGAGAAGGTCAAATGTGCCTCCTTCTGCCTAACTGGAGATGCTCGTATATGGTGGGAGCGAGTCAAGAGTAAGAAGATAGTCAACCAGATGAGCTGGGCAGATTTTGAGCACGAGTTCTATGAGGAATTCTTCCACATGAAGGTTACCAACAAGCACTTCGAGGACTTCATGGAGTTCAGACAGAGTAGCCTACCAGTGGGAGAAGCAGTTGCAAAGTTCAACAGACTAGCTCGCCTCTGCCCAGAGCTAGTCAGCACAGAGAAGGAGCGAGTCAGACTGATGCTTCGCATGCTGAACCCGGAGATAGCACTCAACGTGAACAGCGGGATGCACCGACCCCAGACCAGCGAGGAGTTGGTCAGTAGTGCCCTAATCTCAGAGCACTACCTGAATAGCATCAAGGCACAGCAAGCACAGCAGAAGCCAGTCCTGATTGAGAACAAGACAATAGGAGGCCAGAAGCCTCAGCCAAATAGCCAGAACTGGAAGAACAAGAACCACAAAAGGAAGCAGTGGCCTGGCAGCCAGAAAGGAAAACCAGAGAATAAGCAAGCTAGGTATCCACCTTGTCCTAAGTGTGGGAGGAACCATCCAGGGACATGCCTTTTGGGTGTAACTGGATGCTATGCATGTGGACAAGAGGGACACAGGTCCAGAGACTGCCCAAACAAGTTCAAGGTACTTCCTCAGCAGTCCGTTCAGTATGGAGGCCAGCCTCAGTTACATTACATGCCTACTATGCTGGAGGGACCTCAGATCAGTCAGGGAGGGTTGGAAGCAGCACCAGTTCCAACCAATGCCAGAGTCTTTTCCCTCACGAAGGAAGAAGCTGCCAGCGCCTCCACGGTCGTAACAGGTCAAATAGTTATTTTTCAGCATTTAGCTACTACACTGTTTGACACTGGGGCGACCCATTCTTTCGTATCAGTACCATTTGCTAGTAAGTTACAGGTGCCTACAGAGAGTTGGGAGTCTAGATTCCTGACAACTCTCCCTTCAGGGGAAATCATGGAATCCACCCAGAGGCTCCGGGCTGTGCCAATCAAGATTTCAGACCGAGAGCTATATGTCGATCTGATAGTCCTTGCGATGCAGGACTTCGACATCATACTGGGCATGGATTTCCTCAGTAAGTACAGCGCTTCAGTGGACTGCCGTAGAAGGAAGGTGGTTTTCAGCCCAGAAGGAGAACCCCCATTCGAGTTTCAAGGAACCCCAAGGAGGAAGACTCAGAAATTTCTCTCAGCCTTGGCAGCCCACCAGATGCTAGAGCAAGGGTGTGCTGGTTTTCTTGCACACATAGTGGACTCAGAAGCAAAGGAAGAACTCAAGCAGGAGGATGTACGGGTAGTCTGCGAATATCCAGAAGTGTTCCCAGAAGAATTACCTGGACTACCTCCCAACAGAGAAGTGGAATTCGAGATCGAGCTAGTGCCCGGTACCGGTCCGGTCTCGAAGGCCCCATATCGTATGTCTCCAGCAGAGTTGAAGGAATTACAAGAGCAACTCCAGGATCTACTAGACAAGGGCTTCATTCGCCCGAGTCATTCACCCTGGGGAGCTCCTGTACTTTTCGTCAAGAAGAAGGATGGGTCTATGCGTCTGTGCATAGACTACAGGGCTCTGAACAAGGTGACCATCAAGAACAAGTACCCCCTTCCTAGAATAGATGATTTATTTGATCAACTCAAAGGGGCTACAGTGTTCTCGAAGATAGATCTGCGTTCTGGGTATCATCAGCTAAAGGTTAAAGAAAGTGACATCCCCAGGACGGCCTTCAGGACAAGATACGGCCACTACGAATTTGTGGTAATGCCTTTTGGAGTAACCAATGCTCCAGCAGTCTTCATGGAGCTGATGAACCACATCTTCAGGGAGTATCTCGATAAATTCGTCATTGTATTTATTGATGATATTCTCATATACTCACAGACTCCAGAGGACCATCTACCCACTTGAGGATAGTGCTGCAGATCCTTCAGCAGAGAAGCTCTATGCAAAATTCTCAAAGTGTGAGTTTTGGCTAGATCAGGTGACCTTCCTAGGTCACATTGTATCCAAAGAAGGCATTCAAGTTGATCCAGCCAAGATAGAAGCAGTCAGCAACTGGTGTAGACCCAAGAATGCCAGTGGAGATCAGAAGCTTCTTAGGCCTGGCAGGATATTACAGAAAATTTGTA
>JAGFNQ010002771.1:194510-452212 GCA_024364735.1 Boesenbergia rotunda
ATGTTTATTTGGCTTAAATGTTATGAATTTTGCAAAAGACAATGATTTTTATCAAGACCGTTGTCTATTAGTAAACACTTAGCATCAAAGACAATAATTTTACACTATCCATTGTCTTTAACATAATGGTTTTTATAAATAACAGTGGATTTCACAATGGTTTTTCAAATCGTTATCTTTTAGAAAGATTTTTTTATCTTTAACAACGGTTGGGACAACAATGCATAAAATTGTTGTTATTTTAATAATAAGACAATGATTTTAAATCGTTGTAAATAAAAATTCGATCGTTATCTTTTTCCTTGGCTGAAAATCATGCTAAAACCCTAAAAAATCCTCGCTTGCTCTCTTTAACTTCGTCTTCTCTGTTTCAACCCCTTATCCATCGTATGGAAAAACTTATAGCCCTCTCCTCCTTCATGAAACCCTAAAACTTTCCACATTCTTTCTCCCTCTCCTCCTCCTCCTCCACCTCCTCTCCTACTCCTTTCTCTCCCTCTCTGCCTATTGCATCACGCCCTCTGTCCTTGATGTCGTTGCCAAGCTCACCCCTCTCTTCAAGAGCCCCTTCCCCTTCTTGCCCTCCCTCCTGTCCCTCTTCTGCAACATCGAGAGCGACTTCGGCACCATTACCTGCATCGCGTCCCTTGCCCGCATCAAAGGAGATATAGCGGTTTAGCCGATGTCCTCGCCCACTCGGCCTATGGCGACGCCGAATGCGCCATCACCCTTGTCCCCCACGATGCCACCCTCTACGTCCTCAACACCCTCGCCCTTGACCTCCCCAGCCTCCACCTTCCCGCCCTTCGATCTCTCGATGCCGCCCTCTCCCCTCTGGATTCTAAGTCTCTCAAGCCCCGTGAGCGCAACAATGCCCACTTCAACATGCCAAGCTCCACCTCACCATTTACAACCGAAAGCACCTCAATCTGGCCCTCGTCGACCTCCTTAAGGCTGTACGGCTCAACCTGAGAATGCCAAAGCCTTCTGCCTCCTAGGGGAGTGCTCGTGTAGGGTCTCGCAGGAGCAGCACAGACAAACATGAGGAAGTAATATATTCCATCACTCTTATTCTTTTTCTTCTTCAATTTCACTCTGGCGTTTCTAGGTTCTCTGATCATAGTTCTCTTAATAAGGAAGAAGAAGAAGAAAGCGAGTGTTCTTGATTAATTTCGCAATGGTTCAATTGTTGATTTAGAGAAGTGGCAGGTTCCAAAGAGATTTTTTTTCTTTTATTTCTTAAGACATGATGTTGTTAGTTGAATTTCTTTCTGCTTTAATTGTTATGCTCTTTCTTTGTTTGAAGGATGCTTAGAGAAACTAGAGAAAGCTGGCTTTTAAATTCGAAGAATTTCAGATTTATTCGTCCTTTGGCGATTCAGATCTATAATAATCATTAAGAATTTGCATCGGAGTAGTTTCATTTCGAGCGCATAGCGTTCTATATACACGGAAGAAGTTAAGCAACAATTTAAAAGTCAACTGCTATGGTGTTAAAGGCTGGTCCTTTCTGTTTTTGAGAATGATGAAGAGGAGCAATTTTATAATTTTTGTAAGTACCCCAGGTGAGTTTTGATGCGATCAATTGAGTCAAGTTAGATCCTGTTGTGTTTGATCCCTATGTCTAAGTGTGCAGGAGCTTAGGACCTTAGTAAGTCGAGCGGAAGATGCAATGGTCGAGAAGGATGACACGGGAAGGGAGCCAACAAGCCAGGTGTATCCGAAGGACGTGGAGGTTTGCGAAAGAGTACGCCGGTGGAGCGAGAAAGAAGCACGTGACGTCCGAGGGACGAGAAGCGGGCGGGAGGGGGGGGTGAAGCACGCTTTAGGAGAAGGCTGGAGGACGGTTCTGGAGAGCCCAACTCTGGAAGGCCCGTGATCACCAAAGAAGTCCCATTGGAAGCTTGGTCAACAAAAAGCTGACCAAAATCAACTCGGGCGCCCCTATGCACTCGGGAGCCGAAAACTCTCCTTCCTTCACCTTGTGCCGGCGCAAGCCATAGGAGAGAGAGAGAGAGAGAAGGGAGGAAAATTAGGTGTTGGTCTCATGACTCATGAGGTATATACATGCTACAATAGGGACCATGAGGAGGATTTGGATCTTGGTCTCCTAATGGATCCAAAGCCCGATCCATTAATGATAATCCAATCCACTAAAGGATTATCATTGAACTACTGTACTAACCCCCATAATAAATATGGGCTCCACCATATTATGTGTGCATAATCTTCCCGTGTTTAAGATCTCACATGTTTATTAATTAATTAAATTATTGACAATTTAATTAATTAATATCTAACTCCATGAGTAGTACCACTCAACCTTATCATCATGTCAGACCAAGTCCACCTGCAGGATTTTACATGATGAACTTTATGAACTCCTCAAGGGGACATCATCATCCTAACGCATTAGGACACAGTTTTCTTCTATAATCAACGACACATCATGTAAATAATATTATTCCCAATTTACCGGGCCTATCGATTTAATAAATAAATCTCGCCCATTGGTAAATCAAAGAAATAGATATTAAGTACATGCACCCGTTATTATATCGGGATTAAGAGTATGCACACCATAATATTTGAGGTTTGATTCGATTATATAGTCAGTATAAATCGAATCACCTCTATATCAGTCCTGCTCAATACACACAAAGTGTACTAGTGTAATTCTATGATCAAGATAGACCAATACCAAATTACACTACAACCATGTCAGTGGTTTGTCCAAAACCATCTCGGTTGTGAGCCTCTACTTATACCCTACAAGGGACTGATAACATGATCTTCTGTGTGACACCACACACCATGTTATCTATAATGTAAAATATCAGACAATATGCACACATATAATAAATATAAAATGTAAACAATGATTATGCGATTCTCATTCCAAAATGTAGATGTTCATACAAAAGCTAGGTTTTTAGTATACATCCTAACATGAGCCACGTGTTAGTCGCCCCTAAGTACTCGAGCACCTGTATAGGGTCGCGTCAGCAACCGAATAATCTTCATTGGGACTATAAATAGACCCCAGAGTTCAGTTCTTTTTATTAATTCATTGTACACGAATTCTATTCTGAGTTTCTCTTCTACTCTTTGAGTTCTAGATTTGTGTAAAAGTTTCTCGACCCCAAGGAGTTAATCAGGAGTTCAAACTTCACTTTGCCTTGGATTAGCAATCTTCCTGGTTGCAAACTAAGTAAATTGTCCGTCTCTTTTATTTCTATTATAAATTCCTCTAATGTTATTATTGTGCTTGTTAAACTAATCTTTATCTTTTATAGCAAAATAAAAGATTTGTTTATATTTTTTAGGGGTAATTCATTCCCCTCTTGCCAACCGCATGATCCCCAACAATTTCCTGTGTTCCCCTTCTATTGAAGTAAAATAATCAAGGCTGGTTCCTCTGATAAGCTTCAAATTCAAATTAGGTGTTGCATTCCATGAAGTTATCCAGGTTGGTCCCTAGGGATTTATAGAGGAGGCTAGATTCTGAGTTGTAATTAATGTCGGAATCAGTGTGCTTTTACGAGTATTTATGTTGTCTTTTACGCTTAAAGGAATAAGAGATACTGACCAACATTGTTTTTCCTCGGCTTTAAACTCCTTTCCTTGGCGATGAAAGCTTTATGATGGAGTAGTGAATCCAGAAGCAGTGGGGTTTATGCATTGATCTAAATTCGATTCGTTTCTGATAGCACTATCGAAGATAGAGTTTGACGTATTCTCATGGTAGTGGCGCTTGCAAATAGCTCACCAGGTGGTTAATTTTATTCACCTGTCCCAATATTTAAATAAGCATTATGATTGTGTAATGATTATTTCTAAGAACTAAATTTACATGGAAGGTTATCTCTGATAGTTCTTACATTTCAGTCATGAGTTAGCTTGTTTGATTTCATTTTTCTCTCTTGCTTTGGTGTTTGGTGACGAAAGCCTTATGCAAATTAATGTTTGGTAGAACTACATAGAGTTTTTGAGTATGATTCTAATTTTTCTTCTATTTGAATTTGTCTTTTCATTTTTCTTGCTCGATGCCAGTGGCTTTTCCTACCTTCTTATTTTGCTACTAAGTTCTATTATACTTCATTCTGTTTATTTCTTCTAGGTAGATAGAATGCTGTTAGGATTCCAAGATTATTCCACTTCACTAAACATTTTGCTACCTCTATTTTTATTCCAATGGAAGGAAATTTATTATTGCCTATAGTTGCATCATGAAGTATTCTTAATAGTGCTACCAGTTTCAAAACTGTGATGATGCTGCAGTAATTTTTTCCAATCTTCAGGGACTTCTGGTGATGCATTATATAAGGAATTATGGCATGCATGTGCTGGGCCCTTGGTTATATATTACCCCGTGAAGGAGAGCATGTTTATTACTTGCCTCAAGGTCACACGGAGCAAGTTCTTGTAATGCTTTTAATTTTACTTTTATCTACTTCTAGTTTATTATACTTAAGTTTATTTTTTTATCTGAATAATATTTCTAATTTTATATTTATATGATTTACTCTATAATAATAATAATAATTATTATTATTATTATTATTATTATCTGTTACTACAGACCCATATTTTATTATTATATCATATTTTTATTATATTCATTTTAATTTTATTATTATATTATATTTATTATATTATATTACCTTTATTTTATTTTTATTCTAATATTATATATATATATATTTATTTATTATATTTATGTCGGTGCAAGATGCATCGGTGATGTCCTTCTCTAGTGTTTCAATGTTTAACAATATGCTTAAGTTAGTGATACACTAGACAAAGGAAGGGTTAGTCAAGAAATCCGGTTCAAGATAAAATAAAGTCCTAGTTAACCTAGGCAATAAGTCCTGGTTCGAGGAATTGGGCACTAAGTCTTGATTCGAGGAATTGGGCAATAAGTCCTTGCCGAGGGTTGGACACCTAAGTCCTGACATAGAATTGGGCAATAAGTCCTGGTCGCGGACTGGGCACGAAGTCCTGATTCAAGGAATTGGCAATAAGTCCTGGCCGAGGGCTGGGCACCGAAGTCTTGGTGAGTGAAGCTGGGCAAAAGTCCAACCGGAGGAGCCGGTTGGCAAACTTCTCCTGAGAGGAGTAGACGAAAAGTGCGTTCCCCAAAAGGGAACATAGGCGTCGGTTGACCTAGGGTTTCGCGGGAAATCCAATGTCAGAACCAAATCCTTAAGGTTAAGATTATCTGCATATTTGTCTTGTCTTTGATTGTATTGCAGGTACCTACAGTTGGAGGCAAGAGAGAAGAGCAAACAAAGGAGAAATCGCTGCCTGGAAGGTCATCCAGGGCGCCTGTATCAATATAGGCGCCCCAGACCTCAAGGGCGCCCCAGCTTGGGCAGGCCCATCCCAGGCGCCTGTTAACACATGCACCTGAGGGCTCCCAGGTGCCTGGGAAGGAGAGTTTATCCCTGCTGCGAGTTCAGTGCGAAGATAAATTTGACCAGCTTATAGAGGTGCCCTACAACCTTACAGGCGCCCTGGACATGACTATATAAAGGGGTTCGACTCCTCAACTCAGAACATCAACTGCTACGACATTCTAAGCATTCCAAGCAAAGAAAAAGTGCTAGAGACGAAGCTCTACGATCAAGGAGGCTCCAGGAGGAAATGTGCGGCACTTCGGAGTTCCAGATTGGCCGGGATCGTCGACTCTTGTTTGGTTTGATTTATTTTATGCACTTAATTTCCTTATCATTTTGACTGTAAAACTTGAATTGTAAGATGAGTTTCTCTGCTTCCTAAAAGTCCGGAAAGGAGACCATTAGTGGACGGGCGCTTCCCGTGCTTAGGCCTTAGACGTGTTAGTAATATGAGAGAAGTGTCCTAAGGCAATCGCCTTATGATTGTAATCATTTACTTTAATAAATGATATTCACTATTGATATACATGTCCACTTTTGTTGGCGCACAATAAAGGAAGAACCAATTGTTGGTTCAAATTTAAAAAAACGGCGCGGTTGTCTTATAAATTATGATAAGAATTTGTATAAAAATTTATATAAAGAAATTTATATAAAGAGATTTATTTATCATGGAAATTAAAATAAACCTTGGAATGATTTATTTTATTTTATAAAATCAATAATGGATTGATTTACCATGATAAAGAAATTTATATAAAGAAATTTCTTTCCATAATAAAAGGGGAGACATGGTTGTTTTTATTATAAATTAAGTTATAATAAAAACTTGGCATAACGGAATAATTCATAGAAAAATTTATAAGATAAATTTCTTATGAAAAATTTATTTCGTTAAGAGGAGACTTGGCGATTAAGAGGCTACTATATAAAGATACCAAGGCAAGGCTTGGAAATTAATCCAAGAGATCAAGGATTCTTGCCTAGCCTCTCTCCCTCTCCCTCTTCTAGTGCCGCCGGCCCTAGAGCCCTCCCCCTTTGCCGTGAGCTTCCACCACCAAGAAGAAGCCGAAGAAGAAGAAGAAGCGGGCGCGACTCCTTCCTTCCTCCCGGAATCTTGATTCCGTTCTTCGTTTGGTGGTTAGTTTTTCATCTCTCTCTTGGTATTCTTGTCATGCCTTTGGAGAATCTAGTAGTTCTTGTCGGCACGAAACTCGTGGCTTTGCGAAGTCATCCCGAAGAAAATCCGGCATGGACGCGAATAGAGGCGGAGCTTCCAAGGGACGGTGATCCGTCCTTTACGAGTCCGAGTATAATAATTAGTTACTTCTCAATTTATGTTATCATGTTACAACATAAGTTCATGCTAGATACGTGTTATATTTAGTTTTTATTTTCGCTGCACTATTAAATTTAATTCAAGTATATTCAAATGACGTCCCCTACTGACCTGGGGGGTTGGAATCAAGTAAACCCGCTTGTCGTCTGTGTTATTCTGGTTTTCGTTCTTTCTATTTTCCGCTGCGCACTAATCTTGTCTAGAACGAACGAACCTCGAAAGTTTACGACAAGTTCCCGACGAAATTTTTAACGAGTCGATATTCACCCCTCTCTATCGACGGCACTGATCCCACAATTTATTCTATTCTATTATATTATCTTTATTTTTATTATAATATTTATATTTATAGTTATAATATTATATTGTTTTTTATTATATTTATAATATTATATTATGTATATTTTATTTTATTCATCTTTATATCTTTCCACCGCTTAGGAATAAATAGACCTTTGTAGCCACTACAACAAATCTTTGTATTTAGTCTACTACACAAGTTCAGATAAGCTTCTTCTGGAGATCTAATTAGTTTATTTATTCAATTTCTATTCTTTAAATAAAGTCAGACATAAAATTCATCTTGTCTTGTATAGTTATTATATTGTTCCTCAAATAGTTGGGACTCATGACTAATTGATATTTTTGGATTAAAATGGAATGGTGATTAATGAATTGGAACTGTAGTGAATTTTTGCTCCATACAAGAGTATGGGAATGACATATAACTATTGGTGTCGGAAACACTAGATCGAACCTAGTTTTGATAATAACAAAGGGTTCAAAGTTAAGTATACTTTTGTATCTAACATGTTTCACTAAATGTGCATGAAAGTCCTAGTTTACCTAGGCACGAAATCTTGACATGCAGGGTTGAGCACGAAGTCTTGGTCGAGGACTAGGCATGAAGACCTAATCGAGGATTGGGCACGAAGACTTGGTTTGCAAGACTGGGCACGAAGACCTGACCGAGGGTCAGCATCAAAAACCTGATCCGTAAGATCGAGCAGGAGTCTTAGTCAAGCAAAGACAATGGACAGAAGTAGGGACGGGTTGAAGTACGAACGTCTCGAGATTCAGAAGCTTCGGAGGCCAAACAAAAGTCTAACCAGAGATGTCGGTTGGCAACATGTAACTTCTCCAGAGTGGAGTAGGTGAGGATGTTCCCTATAAGAGGGAACAGTAGGCGTCGGTCGACCAAGAATTTCATTCCAAATCCAAAGTCAAGATTAAACAGCTTCGGCTGTCGCACATGCATTCATATTATATGTTATTTGTATTTCGGACTAACCCTGTGTTACAGCTGAAGAAAATGAAACTGGCCGCATCTGGGGCGGCCAAGAGGACTCAAGCGCCCAAGTACACAGGCGCTTGAGAGATCTCAGCCCCTACAACACAGGCGCCCGAGAGTTCTCGGACGCCCATTCGTGTGACTCAGCCTGGCGAGGATGAGTTGTCGGAAGTTGATTAGATCGTCACGCCATTAACACAGGCGCCTAAGAGCCTCTTAGGTGCCCAAAAAGGATAGAATTTGCCCAATCAGCGGATGAGGACGCAGCTGGATCGCAGCGATTGGGAGTGCCCCTATAGGCACTTGAGCGCCCGTGTGCCTATATAAAAGGGGTTTCGACCATAGCTTTCAACATCAACTTTCTACACCATTTGACCTTAAGTTTGCTATGCAAAAATAGTCCAAAATCAGACAAAACGCTGCTCCGACAAAAACACTTTCTTTTATTTTAGTCAAGAGTTGCCGGTATAATTTGTTATTTCTTCTGTACTTAAATTTGCATATTTGTAACAACATTTTACGACTAATACAATTGGCCAACATAAATGGTCAAGGACCGTAGGCCTTGGAGTAAGAGCCATCACAGACTCCGAACCAAGTAAAAATAAACGTATTAGCGTTATGTTTTTCTTTACGTTGCGTATACTTTATCAAAATCCGAGAATTTTTAGAAACCGATATTCACCCCCCTCTATCACTCTCAACAATCCCACAGGAAATAGTTGTAATAGGTAAGAGATAATTAAAAAGATATAAGTTAATAAGATTGATCATACAGTCTTATCATTCCTATTTTTACTTATATAGTTTTATCATTCCTATTCTTAATTATAGAATATGATGTTAATGTAATATTTCACAAGTGTTAAAGTTTCAGTGCCAGAACTGGTTTTGGTCCCAACCTAGAATGCTAGTGTATAACAGTTGTGATCCTATTCTTCTATCATTTGGTTGGATCAGATGAACATTCCGTTGTGCTCAAGTAGGATCTATGTCCTAGCAACCTTAGCAATAACCTTCCCACAGCTTGCATACATAGGAGGCTTGGACAGGGTAACCTTCTGTGTCAAGTCAATATAGAAGACTACTATTATTTTGATATTTTTTTATTTGTTCATACTATTGATCTGGCTACATTTCACTAGTAATTTTTTTTATCAAACTGCTACATATATGTTATAGCTAGATTAAGATGCATGCTTGCTTTATAAAATTATGGGAAAAATATTATCAGTGGTTGTTTAAAATAGATTGCTTCATGAAACTCCACATTATGATTCAGAATATGGTTGTATAGAAGTACTCTGTTTATAAAATTTTCATTTTTATATTTACATTTCTTTTCTTCATTCATTAAGTTCATTATTCTTTTGCTACTCTTTAATAAATATGTTGTTAGATTTCATGTCTGACCTTATCAGGTGCTTTGTGATTTTATGTTTAGATAAAAGTCCTTTTTATGGTTGTAAAAGATTTTAATGTTGAAAATGATAATGCTGCTTATACCATAGGGATAGTGGACTTGCTACTTGAATGTGTTAAATTATAATATAGACCTGGTAATTTAATTCCAAACCATTCTATTTTCTTGATGTGTAAATTCAACATTTTCTAAACTCAAATTGTTTCTCTCTGCAAAGGACAAAATTAGTAACTATTGTAAACTGCACTCCTAAACATGATTGATCTGGAAGCATGGGAAAGATTGGGTTTTTATTTAGGCGAAAAAGATATGGATATTCATCCTTCTTAAGTGGAACAAAACATGCTATGAGAACTTGGCAGGTAACCGTTAGTAGTAGTAAAAAAACATATGTTGTATTTGTTGGGGTAATCAACCCAAGTATGATCTGGAGGATCATGGTTTTGATGTGTGTGGTCAATATGAGTAAGTTAGGGTTTGTTGTTGGACTAATATGTGTATGTGAGTGTGCAGGTGTGCAGGTACACATAGACTTGGTTGATGTCTTCAGGTGAAGGGTGGCATGGAGGCAAGCTGGAGGCTTGTGTGCGCATCCGAGGGACCGTGGATAGCAGGGACGATGAGCCAAGGGACACGGACTTCGAGGCGTACGTGAAGGATGACATGGAGGCAAGCTGGAGGCTTGTGTGCGCATCTGAGGGACGAGAGCCGAAGAGGGCATGAAGGCAACAGTCGAGGCTGCATGTGAAGAGTCGACCAGGTCGTGAGGGTCCAAGTGTGAGTGATTGTACTCAGGGACTAAGCCGGGAGGGTTCGAGTGCGGAGAGAAATGTACTCGGGAAGGATAACCATAGGCCTAGGGAAGGACCAGTCGATTGCTCTGGGAGCAGTCGACTGGTAATGGCTGGTAATTCTAACGTTGGCTGTAACGGTCGAATCTGAGTGGGACCATTCGACTGCCCCAGGGTTTAGGAACTTTAGTACTTAGCCTGGAGGTCTAGAGTTCTGGGCGTCATATCTGCATTGCCACGAGTGCTGGGCGTCATATCTGCACTGCCCCAGCTCACTTGGTTACCAGGATTCAGGAACTTTAGTACTTAGCCTGGAGGTCTAGAGTTCGAATCCTGGGGAAGGCAAAAACTCACTGCCAGGGGTGGGAAGACCGTAGGGTCGCCGGCCTAGAGGGTTTCCTGCAGGGACCATAGAGGTGGGGCCACTACATAAAAAAACACCTTTTATGTAGCGACATGGCCCCTCTAGCCCCATCAGGCGGCTCTCTAGGTCATGCCCTACGGTCTTCCCACCCCTGGCAGTGGGTTTTGCCTTCTCCAGATTCTAACCTTAGACCTTCAGGATAAGTACAAAGGTTCCTTGAATCTGGTAGCCAAGTGAGCCGCAAATAAATTGTCACGCCCCGAGACCTAGGAGCTGCTGTTCCAATATAAAATCAGACAGCATCTCCCCTGTCCGGCGGACAATTTACACATTCAAACAACACACGCAATAATAATTTGGCCTCAGGCCTCAAAATCAAGACATAACATAATCATGACACAAAGTAAACCATACCTGACTGCGGACCGGTCCGACTTACAACAAAAACAACAAACACATAGTCCATCAGAGGACTTAAAAATACAATACCAAGACAAATAAAACGTGATACAAGTTCCACGACATAAAACAAATACAAACCAAATAATACGATGTAAAGAAAACATAACTACGCGGAAGCACCCATCATTGGAGTCGTAGGGACCTGGGACTGGCAACTGGGGCTCTCCTGGAGACCGATCTACCTGGAAACAAAAATATGGGCAACGGTGGTGAGTCCAAATAAACTCAGCGGATACCAAAATATATATGTACAGCAAGCTATAAATAACAATAAGAATCACGCTGATACAGTCTCGAATATAGAGGATAAAGCATATCTAAAGACTAAGGGTGAAATGCATACCAGAGTCTGTCTATCCTACAGGTAGGTATAATCAATCCTCTATATAACCTCAATGATATACAATCTAAATGTGTATGTCACCTGTAAGTGCATGTCAAACATATATAGCACCCAAACTCAACAAGCACCAACCAAGGCGCAATGCATCCCATACACATAGTACAACGATCTGTTCTGTACGCACCTCAGCCACCACCAGATCGGCGGTCGAGTGAACAGGAAACAGATATGCCAACCACTCGTGGTTGCATAAAGAAGCCAAACACTTGTGGCCTACAATATATGAAGTCCAACACTCGTGGCAATGTAGATATGACGCCCAGCATTCGTGGCGATGCAAGTATGTAGCCCAGCACCTATGGCAATGCAAATATGACGTCTAACACCTGTGGCAGATGCAATATGTAGCCCAGCACCTATGGCTATGCAAATATGATGCCCAGCACTCGTGGCAATGCAGATATGACGCCTAGCATTCGTGGCGATGCAAGTATGTAGCCCAGCACCTGTGGCAATGCAAATATGACGCCTAACACCTGTGGCGGATGCAATATGTAGCCCAGCACCTGTGGCTATGCAAATATGATGCCCAGCACTCGTGGCAATGCAGATATGACGCCCAACACTCGTGGCGATGCAAGTATGATGCCCAACACTCGTGGCAATGCAAGTATGACGCCTAGCACTCGTGGCGATGCAAGTATGTAACCCAGCACTTGTGACTATGCAAATATGACACCCAACACTCGTGGCGATGCAAGTATGTAGCCCAGCACTCGTGGCTATGCAAATATGCAACCTCAAGCATGACTAGGGACAGGCTCAGACCTCAAGGGAGTGATAAGGCTCACGTGTCCTACCGCGAGTATCAAATACAATTTAATTATCGAACTCCTCTAAATTAATGTAGCATAGAGTAACTCGAGTCGTCTCCTAACGAATGTAGTTGGTATAAGATAAATCTCAGAATCGTAAATTATTACTTTTGGGTTTTTGATATCAAAATGGGGTTTGAATTTGTGCATTAAGACTACGAAAAGACATAGCAAAGCAGGTAGGGAAATCTAATTTAACCTAACTACAATTGCAGAAAACAAAAGCACAACTTGAAATAAAGCATCAATGAAACCTAGACATGGAGCAAAACCTATAGCATTAAAGAAATCAAATCTGATCTAACTTAATTGGATTTAAATGAAGACATGAACATTAAGCAATTGAAAGAGACAAGATAAGCAAGAACTTAAGCAACACAAGAGACATGAAAATTAAACCAATCTATAGAAACATTTTGTCGAACAACTTGCGAGCATGAATTAAAATGACAAAGGTACGTGCCATTCGAAAACATGAAAGATCAAACTTGATACAAACATTCCTCAATTGACACAAACTGTCATCACATAACAAACAATCAAAAGTAAACACTAAGCTGCAATCGAATTTGGAATGATCTCTGTAAAAGAATGGATCGGCTGTGAAGGGATGTATCTGCTGTGAAGGAATGAAACTGTTGGGAAGGATCTTTGCTAGCTACTGGTGTAAGGATATGCTGTGAAGTAAAAGAAATTGCTGCCGTAATTGATGAAAGGAGCTGATGAAGCACTGCCTAAGAAAAGATTGAATTGCTGAGATTCGAATTGCTGAAACTGCATTACTAGCTGAGAAGAAAATCTGATGTGAAGATAAAGCTGGAAGAAATAATATGCTGTGAAGAAAATAAATTGCGAAGAGGGAAGAAACTTCCTAGATAAACTGCCGAATCTGAAGAATCGCTGTAAAGAAATGCTATAAGGAGATGGATTGCCGGCGGTGGAGATGGATGGGCGCTTCCCTCAACCCGAAAGGAAACACTGCGACGAAGATGGAGATCAGCTAAGGTTCGATACCTCGAGCCCTAGCTGTGCGATGATGGTCCGGCGATGAAGGTGGAGTGGCTGAGTTGAGACGGGAACCCCTCGTCTCAATCGCCTCTCCCCGATCGCCTCTCCGTGGAGAAGATGAAGTCGATGCCCTAACTCTGTGTCCGACCGATTCCTTTTGTTTGGCTCAGCGGTTTGGTTCGGTCCAGCAGCTCACAGCTCAGCTTGAGTTCATCCAGTCTTTGATTCAGCCCTGAGTTCGGCTCAGCTTGAGTTTGGCTCAATAGCTGGGTTCAGTCAGCCTTGGGTTCAGTCACATGATGATGGAAACAACAGACGGCTGAGATCAATTTAGCTTCATCCAACGGTCAGATCTCTTCAGATCTGGCTGAAATTTTCAGATCTTGATCTATATGGTCATGATTGATTCTATCTTGAACTCAGATTGACCAAAAGTTGACCGATGGCTCAGATTTAGCCGTTTCCTGGAATAGACGACTCCTATTAATCCAATGCTTGATCCCTTTGATCTGGATCCAATGCTGACTTAAGTCTGACCCGATTTGATCTAGGTCCATGATCATTTAAAGCCTACAAAATGATATTCAAATTTAGTGTCAAAAATATCCCAAATATACAAAGATTGGAATTAAAAGCCAAAAAAGGGAAATACATGAAACCTAATACAATTGCGAACTTAAGCATATAAAATGTGGATCACACATGGATTTTAGAGCCTAAAATACTCAACAAAATAGTGGTTATCAGGGAGTCGATGGTCTCCATCATGATCATAGCATCATGCTAATAGCTCAATCAAACCAGAAACCTGTCTGCGCGACGGGCTCAAACCCTAGGGGAGCCGATGATCGCCAGCATGCAATCATGCAGAGCCTATAACTCAGTATACAACCTAGAGGGTAAAGTATGCTAACGACACCCTCCTCACTAATCAGATCCTCAACCATAGGCCGGTAGGAAAGGTATAGGTCTAACACATGTATCCAGATCTAACCATTCTACCCTAGGTATCCATCCAAGGTATATCTAAGAATCAATCCAACTACAGATACAAAGTGACCTATTACTGTATTTATGCACATAAGCACGCAAGACAGATAACGAGACTGTATGAAACTAAATAGGAATTATCTAAGAAGAGTAAGCAACAGATATCGGATCATGATATACAAAGGCAGGTATAGTGTAGAAACCTACTGCTATCTATAACAAACTATGCATAATAGTAGGACAGTATCTAAAAAGATAAGTCAGGGGTACCCGCCTCAAAGTAGAAGTAGTCTGTATCAAATAAGAACCTACCGTCAAACAATCCAAAAGCAATCAATGTCCTGTACCAAAAGATATAGTTTAGCTATCATACCAACTGATACTAATCAAACTAAGTACTCAGTCGTATTAGGATTAACCCAACTATCTCAATTAGGTATAATTCCACAAAGTTAAACCCAAACCTAACCTCTCTAAGAACCATTCTTGGAACCTATCATAGAACATCATATAAACCCACAACACATATCAAAGCCACCAATTCACCATAAGAATCATCTATGATCAGTCTACCAAATAATCCATATCACTTTGTATCAAATTAATCACCCTAGCCACTCCAACCGATCTCCATGTAGATCAGGACACTAGGAATAGACCATGCTCACAACATGTAGGATTCAAGATGGATACAATGTAGAGGAAATCTACAGCTTCACCACTCACGACAGTTTTCAAGAACTCACGACAATATCAAGATTCAAACCTAGTTAGCCCTATTCACAAATCACTTCAACATTTATCCAAGAAATACCAACAACCTCTAACAGAACATTAGAGGTCACGGTAGGATACCAAATCAACCAAGTCACAAAACAAAGCTCACGGCAGTAACAAGAAGCCTAAAAACAGAACACAACTACTCCTCTAAACACTAAATCTGATACATCACAGAAGGAGAAACCCAAACAACACTACATTGATCTAATCCAAGAAAACACACATCCAAGAATTTCCAATGGCAAACCAATTAGAGGTGCACAGCTCCACACATCTACGGATTTCCTACTATCCCTATCAGACTACACAAGCTCACGGTGGGAAGAAATACTCACAACACAAGCCTACAATAAAAAAAAACAATCTCCAACATCAATTCAACGACGCTTACCTGAGCTCGACAGGTCTCGACCGAGATCACTCTAGCCGATTTGATTTGGCATCACTAGAGAAATCCACGCAAGGCCAAGATCGAGAGCAAGCCCTAGAATCAAACTCCGGCGATGTTGTAGAGCTCGAGACTTCTCTGCCTCCTTCCGATTGACCCACCTCCAATCGGGTTGCCTGTTGTACCGGCGATGCCTCCTCCAATGCTCAGAACGTCTGCCCCAAATCGCTCGAAGCGAAAACCCTAGCTCCCGTTCACGAGAGGGCTTGAGGATTGATGGATGGAAACTTCGACGCTGGTTAAATCTGAGGTTGCGGTTCGGGTTCGTCAGCTCCGGTGGCCGGGTGGAAGAGGCACCATCGATGAAGGAGCAGCGGATCTCAGAGAGGGAGGTCGTTGGCTGCATTCGCGTGAAGTGAGGGAATTCGGCCGAGCGTGGGATTAGGTTAAGGTATTTAAGAGAGAGATCATTTTGCACTTTAGTCCAACACTTTTGTCAAATGGCAAGGCTGCCCCTGGTTCTAAACAAAATTACATATTAATCCTTATAACTGTTTGTTTTATTACAATTAGGTCCCGAAATTTGTGTCCAAGGACTCGAAAATCCTGGAACCTACCTGATAACCCTCCAAAAATTTTCGGAACCTGCTCAAAAGTGTCGGATTTAACAACAACGATCTAACAAGTGGTATCAGAGCGAAGGACCGCTCTTGTTGGTATAACTGCCAAAGGAGCACAAGCTAGAGGAGAAAACGATGGAAGACATGTTGGGTGACGACATCAACACTCCACCTCCATATAGTCATGATGATTTCGACTATTTGAGGGCAAGGATGAAGACTTGGTTTGGAATGGAGTGGGAATGTGTAATGGTGCTAGAAGAGTCCTTCGAAATTCCAAAGGATAAGCACGGGAAGAAGCTTAGACCTAGATATTGGGATAAGGAGTAACAAGCACACTCTAGGGCAAATGAGATGGTAATTGGTATATTAGTAAATATTTTACCTAATAATGTTTTGAGTGGTGTAGGTGAATATAAATATGCACATGAGTTGTGGAACAAGTTGGAAGAATTTCATAAGAACCCTACGCAAGCTCAAATAGTTGAAAAGTCCAAAGAAATAAGTTCCATGGTTCAAGAAGATCAAAATGATGGAGAGTTGTCAACATCATCGATTGAAGTGGTACAATCAAGTGAGAGATCATCCACCTCATCAAGAGAAGAAGAAGAGGAGTCAACTTCAAGGATTGAGGGGGAGGAGAGACCCTCATCAATACTAGAACAAGAAAAAGTTCAAACCTCCACCAAAGTCAAATCAAAAGAGCACATCATATGCTTTGGATGTAACAAGAAGGGGCACTACAAGGACAAGTGTCCACTAGGTAAAAAGTAGGTAATCCCTAAACCCAACTCAATTCATTTTAAATCTAATGTGGGTTGTAGGGAAAAGAAAGAAAAGAAACACATTAGGTGTTATACTTGTGGGGAGCTAGGACATTATCACACTCAATGTTCAATGATGGGGCTGAGTAGTCTGGGCCGAACACGAGGATGAAGAAGCTAGAGACGCGACATGACCTCCCCTCTCGGGCCCCGGGACCCCCTTTCAGGGGCGCACTCGAGAAGGTCAGTTCGAGGGTCCCCCTCGGGAGGCCCCCGATAAGTGGGGCCCCGAAGAGTACCTCTGGAGATATCACACCCAGAGATCCCCGAGCTCACCTCGTGGGGTCGGGTCCTCGCAACGACCGACCTCAGATACGGACTAGAAAAAGTCCACGCACCCCCCCAAATGTCTCAACGGGGGAAAGAATGGTAACAGCGCTGACGGTTTCAAGGGATATCCCTTCATCGTCGTAAGCAGGGGGCGTGGATCAAATATCGAAGTCGTGGCACTGATAAAGGGGCACGACTAGTCTGCCGACACCAGTATAAAAGGTACTTCAACCCCTCCGGTACAGGGGTTACGATCTCCCGTCTTTACATATTGTCTTTCTTCTCACCCCAATTCGGACAATCTACTAACTTGAGCGTCAGAGTGGACTCCACCAGACCCCTGCCGGCGTGCCCCCCTAACGCTTGTGTTACTTTTACAGGACCCCCAAGTTCCTCCTTGACGTAGTAATCTCCACAGGGGCTAAGCCTCAGTGACTGGCCATCGTCGACGACTCCTTCCGGAACAAATTTGGCGCCGTCTGTGGGAATTAACAAAGCACCTAAATGAGCACCGATGGCGGAAGTAGACGATCTCGCTCATCCGCGGGAGGATGAAGGGCCTAAGTAACAGCGACGAGAAGTTGAGAGTGAAGAGGTGCAGATCCATCCTTATAGCGAAGGGGGAAATACGCGCATCGCTCTTGAGCTCGCGCCAGCATTACGAAATCTCCTCATCGAATGTTTACGGAACCATAGAGACGTGTTTGCTTGGGCCGCTGAAGAAATCAAGGGGCCCCCCAGCGCTGGCTATGCATCACCTACATGTGGCGCTGGAGGCCCGTCCCATGAAGCAGAAGAGGAGGCACTTCTCCCCTGAGCAAGATAAAGCTATTCGGGATGAGGTTCAGAAGCTATTAAAAGCTGGACACATCAGAGAAGTCCGGTTCCCAGCTTGGCTGGCCAATGTGGTCCTTGTTCCCAAGCCTGGGGGAAAATGGCGAGTCCGTATCGACTTCAGAGACCTAAACAAAGCTTGCCCGAAGGACTGCTACCCCCTGCCCAGGATAGATCGGCTGGTGGACTTAACAGCCGGCTGTGAATTCATCTCAATGTTAGACACTTACCAGGGCTATCACCAAGTCCCCCTTGCCCCCGAGGACCAAGAGAAGGCTAGTTTTGTGATGGCTGACGGAACGTACTGCTACAACGTCATGCCCTTCGGCTTACGGAACGCGGGCGCCACGTACCAACGGATGATGGACAAAGTCTTCTGGCACCAGATCGGGCGGAACATTGAGGTGTACATGGACGACATCCTGGTCAAGATGGAAAGGGGAGGTGACATGATATCTGACCTGGAGGAGACATTCGCCACCCTGAGAATACACAGGTTAAAACTAAACCCAGCTAAATGTTTGTTTGGGGTCAAAAGTGGCAGGTTCTTGGGACACATGGTGACGGAGAGGGGGATCGAAGCCAACGCAAAAAAAGTAAAGGCCATTTTGGATATGCCACCCCCGCGGAACTTCAGGGAAGTCCAGCGGCTGAATGGCAGAATCACAGCACTATCACGGTTCATCTCCAAATCAGCAGACAAAGCCCTCCCCTTCTTCAAAATTCTGAGAAAAACTGTTAAATTCGAATGGGATGACCAGTGTGAGAAGGCATTTGAGGAATTGAATACCTATCTGGCAGATCTCCCGACCCTACATAAGCCAGTAGAAGGGGAGACATTATTCGTCTATTTATCAGCAGCCGAGCAAGCGGCAGGGTCGGTGCTTGTCCGAGAACAAGACCGGATACAACATCCCATCTACTTCTTCGGACACCTACTAAAGGACGCCGAGATGCGGTACACCATGATGGAAAAACTGGCCTACGCCTTGGCCTTGATGGCTTGAAGGTTACGACCATACTTCTTAGCGCATCCCATCGTGGTCCTCACTAATAGCCCACTCGCCCGAGTCCTTACTAACCCCCAGGCGTCATGCAGGTTAATCAAATGGACGACGGAGTTAAGCGAATACGACATTGAGTATCAGTCTCGAACCGCGATCAAAGCACAAACTCTTTCCGACTTCATGCTAGAGACTGCCCCGGAGGCAGAGACTGAAGGTATGTGGAAGGTCTATGTGGATGGATCCGCCAATAGCCAACACAGCGGGTGGGACTGTTATTGATCACCCATAGGGGAGACACGTTGCATCTGTCTATCCGACTTCACTTCAAAGCTACCAACAGCGAGACTGAGTATGAGGCGATCCTAGCAGGATTACAGGCGGCTCGGCACTTGGGAGCCCGTCGAATCACTGACTATTCGGACTCACAGTTGGTGGCTCAGCAAGTTGCTGGTGGTTTCGAAGTCAGATGTGAGAGGTTGCAAAGGTATGTAGCCCTCTATGAACAACTAAAAACCACCTTCTCGGAGGTCATTCTGCAGAAGATCTCCCGATTGGACAATGTGCGGGCAGACGAGTTAGCCAAGCTGGCTAGTTCCATATCTACCTGGTAGCTGGAGAGGCCTAGCGTGACAAAAACAATGGTGGCCCAAGTTGGATGAGAGGTCAACATGGACAAACCCACAGACTGGAGGGATCCCTACATAGCATTCCTCTGGGATGGATCCCTGCCGAGGGGGGGGGGCAAGAGAATCGGCTGTTTCGCCGACAGGTGGAGAGGTTCACGCTGGTGGGGGATCAGCTATACATGAGAGCCTATGCCCGACCCCTCCTAAAATGCGTCGGGCCGGAGGAGACTGGCTACGTAATGCGAGAGGTGCACGAGGGCATCTGTGGAAGCCATATTGGAGGAAGGGCCTTGGCCCGCAAGATCCTTTTGGCTGGATACTTTTGGCCCACCTTGCAGGTCGACTCACTCAACTTTGTGGCCAGGTGTAAGGCTTGTCAGAGGCATCAACATGTGTCTCACCGCCTAACGGAGCCATTGCGAGTTTATACAGTATCATGCCCGTTCGACCAATGGGGAATGGACATTGTGGGCCCCAGTAGAAGAAATTTCTATTGGTCCTCGTTGATTACTTTTCTAAATGGGTGGAAGCCGAACCTCTGGCCAACATCACAGAAGGGGCGGCGATGAAGATTCTATGGAAAGATATTGTCTGCAGGTATGACATTCCTCATAAGCTGGGATCGGACAACGACAGACAATTATCCGGACGTAGGTTGAAGGAATGGTGTGAAGGATTAGGTATTCAGTAGGCCTTCACCTCCGTCGCATACCCACAAAGCAATGGACAAGCAGAGGTGGTCAATTGGGAAATCCTACGAGGGCTCAAAGTAAAGTTGAACCATGTCGGAGGCAGCTGGGTCGAAGAACGTCCCAGCTGGACCTCCCCTCTCGGGCCCCGAGACCCCCTTTCAGGGGCGCACTCGGGAAGGTCAGTCCGAGGGTCTCCCTCGGGAGCCCCCTGATAAGTGGGGCCCCGAAGAGTACCTCGGGAGATATCGCACCCAGAGACCCCCGAGCTCACCTCTGGGAGCGGGGTCCTTGCAACGGCCGACCTCAGATACCGACTAGAAAAAGTCCACGCACCCCCCCTAAATGTCTCAATGGGGAAAGAATGGTAACGGCGCCGACGGTTTCAAGGGATATCCCTTCATCGTCGAAAGCAGGGGCGTCGCTCAAATATCGGAGTCATGACACCGATAAAGGGGGCACAACTAGTCTGCCGACACCAGTATAAAAGATACTTCAACCCCTCCGGTACGGGGTTACAATCTCCCATCTTTATATATTGTCTTTCTTTCTCACTGCAATTCAGACATCCTACTAACTTGAGCGTCAGAGTGGACTCCGCCGGACCCTTGCCGGCGTGTCCCCCTAACGCTTGTCTTACTTTCGCAGGACCCCCAAGTTCCTCCTCGACGTAGTAATCTCCACAGGGGCTGGGCCTCAGTAACTGGTCATGCCGACGACTCCTTCCAGACATCCATGAAAAGGAGAGCTCAAGAAGATGGAGCACTTAAGAAGATGGGAAAATGAAGAAAAGAGGAGAATCTCACATCAAGGTGGAGCTACAAGGGTAAGGGAGGTAATCCCTAACTTTACTATTAGAAGAGAAACTAAGTAAATAAATCCTTTTTATTAATGTCTGTTTACTATATATTCTAACCAACTACAATATAATATCAAAAATAGAATAAATGACATAGTTTTAGCTAGTATTTTAACTGTCGCTTTGTTATGCTTCTTTAGCTGATACTGTTTGCTTACTTTGTTATTCTTGAAATAGGTAAATTAATTGTGGTTTTTGATGCTTCTTTAGCATAATATGCTTTATAGATTTTTTTTAAGTTGTTCATATCTCGTTACATAAATGCAGCCAAAATTTCATTTTTTAAGCTATAATTTCATTTACTTTCCAGATGCACATGCTTTGCTACATTTTTTTAAAGTTGTTTATAACTTGATTCACAAATGCAAGACTTCTCTTTTCTAGATTTGCATGCTTTGCTGCTATTACCGATAGGAAAAAAAATCCATTCCAAAAAGATGGGCTTGCTTTTGATACTTGACCAAATATTTTGCATTGTTTGCTAACTTGCTAAATATGTAGGGCATTCTCCACAAACAATTTGTTGTCTATTAGAATTAACTGCAAGAGCTTATATCTGGATTCGAAAATCAACGGAAAGCTATGGATGTAAGTTTATTCATTATGAATATGTTACTATGATGATGTTATCTTAGTTTTTTTTTATTTGTGGTAGGATCTTGCACTTCAACATGATCTTCAAAGGGATGTTATCTTAGCCTTTTTTTATTTGGAGACGTGACTCACTTGGTGCTAGGATGCGCGACTCTAAATTAAGTGATTATTACTGGCAAAAGAGTGTCAAAATAATTGAGTAAAATCTTCAGGTCAGGTTTTTTATTGCCGTGATATATATTTCATATGATCTTGTGCCAATTATTTACATTGTAAGGTAGATATAAAGTTCCATTTGTTTGTTTAGGAAGACCAGCAAAAACTCAAGCTTTATGTCTTTGAAATGGAGGCTGAAATCACTTGTTTGAATAAGGCTTTGTTGTGTGCATTTAGTAAAACGGAAGAATCAGTCTCAAGAATGAATTCAGAAATGGAGTTCCTTTTGGAGAAGTTAGGCGTTGCAGGTTCTAAGATAAAGTAATTGGAGGAGATGGTAGCCATAGTGTGTCTTACTTTAGATAAACATTTTCCTTCAAAACCTAAATAAGGTACTGAAACTCTTTTGGTTAGGTGTTGTAATCTATAAGTGTTTTGGTTCGTGTAGTACCGAGTCTTATTTGTAGTTTGTTTTGTTACATGTTTTATAAATGATCATGGGGTGATATATTTGTGGACAAATGGTTTATTGTAATAAATAAAATATTTTTTAATTTGGTTTATTATTTTGTAATTATTGTGTGTTGAGAAATAATAATAGTTAAAATCTTTTGTCTTTGCAATTGAAATACAATGATTTTTTAAACTGTTGTAAAATACTATTTTAAATTGATACGTTTAGAAAGATAGTGATACTCAAAGACAACGGAATATAACTGTTCTGGAAGGAATTGACGTCGATGACCCGTCACCAGAGTTCAATCCACCGGGATGATGACAAGAGAGGAAAAGCTCGCCCACGCGGATGCTGACGCTAGGGGAGGAACTCCTATCTTGCGAGATTAACACGAGCGTTAATGGGAACACGCCGGAGGTTGTCTGGCGGAGCCCACTCCAACGCTCAAGTCAGTGCCTCAGTATAGGAGATGGAAGAAAGCAAGGAGAAGATGCTTAAGTTAGAGAGTGTGTAACCCCTTTACCGGAGGGGTTGAAGTACCTTTTATACCTGAGGCGGCGGTCAGACGTGTCTCCACGATCTTTGCCATGTCCCCCGAATTGTCAGTTACGGGATCATCTTTGCAATGGTCCATGCAACCATTAAACCTAGACTGTTGCAATAATTATGGGTTATGATTATCCCATAATAATCGGTGATGATTATCCGCAGATTCGAAGAAAGGGGGACCATTACTTGAGGTCGAATGCTCCTTGGGCTCCGCTACCGTGAGGTGATCTCGAGGTCCTTTGACCCGGGGGGTTCTGGGTGTTTACCTTCTTAAGGTGGTCTTGGGGACCTGACCTCCCGAGGTAATCTCGGGCGTGCGTCTTCCCGGGTCAGTCTTCAGGGTATGCTTGTTTATGGTGTTCTCGGGAACCCACCTTCCCGAGGGGGCCTCGGGCACCACGTAAAGAGAATCGCCCAGACTCGGTAGATCTTGCCACATGGTTTCTTTAGTCCACGTGTCAGTCACGGGGTGCTCAACCCCCTCACAAGTCCTCTCTTCAAGTCTAATTGAAGGAAGAGTTGCTGACTGATTCAAGGGTTGGTAAGTTTGACCAAGGGATTAAACCAAACCGGACTTGAGATTTTGAATTATATTTACTTGAAGATTGGAGGAAGTCTAGTCAGGATTAAGATGACTAGCAAAGAAGTGATTATGTTGAAAGAAACCCTAGTGAGTGAAGCCAGGTGAACTAAATCCTGATGACTGAAGCTGGGTCCTAGCAAGGGAAGCTAGGTGGAAGAAATCCTAGTGAGTGAGGCTAGGTGAACTAAATCCGGGTGAGTGAAGCTGGGTTCTAGTGAGTGAAGCTAGGAGGACTAAGTCCTGGTGAGTGAAGCTGGGCATGAAATCTTGGTCCGGGGGACTGCGCACTAAGTCCTGGTCGGAGATCGGGCAACAGAGTCTTTGCCGAGCGAGAATAGAGGACAGAAGTAGAGGAGAGTCGAGGAAGGATGTCTCGAGATCCGAGTTCTCGGAGGCCGAGCAAAAGTCCAGCCGGAGGTCCCGGTTGGCAAAAGCTTTAGTCAAGCGGGAATCGCGAACAGATGTAGAGACGGGTCGAGGTTGGATGTCTTGAGATTCGAGTTCTCGGAGGCTGAGCAAAAGTCCAACCAGAGGTTCCGGTTGGCAAAGGTAACTTCTCCAGTGTGGAGTAGGTGAGGACGCGTTCCCCGGGAAAGGGAACATTAGGCGTCGGTTTGACCTAGGGTTTCGGTTGAAATCCAAAGTCAGAACCAATCTTTAAGGCTAAGATTATTTGTATGTTTGCCTTGTGTTTGTTATCTTGCAGGTACCTGGAGTTGAAGGTAAGATATGAAAGCAAACGTAGGAGAAAGCACACCTGGGAAGACCCTTCCTGGGCGCCTGACTTAAATCAGGCGCCTAAGATAGGTTGGCGCCCCAGTTGGGGCAGATCCCTCCAAGGCGCCTGGCAAGCGCCTGGGAAGATCCCAGTCGCTTGGGAAGAGCAGCCTTATCCCTGCTGCGATTTCAGTGCAACGGATGAAGTTTGACCATGACATGGCAGGCGCCCATGGTCTCAGAGGCGCCCGAGAAGGTTGTATATAAAGGGGTTCGACCCCTCATTCTAGAATATCAACTTTCACATCGCTAAAGTATTCCAAGTAAAGCAAACGCGCTCATGTCGAAGCTCTGCAACCAAGGAGGCTTCATGAGGAAGTGCGCTGCACTTCGGACTTCCGGATTGGCCGAAGCTTCTTTTTCTATTTGGTTTGCATTTTATTTACGAGTCATATTTACTACATTTTATGCTTGTAACTTGAACTGTAAGATGAGTTTCTCCACCTCCGGAAAGGAGACCACTAGTGAACTCACGATTGAGTGCTTAGGCCTTGGATATGCTGACCTTGGGGGGTTGGGAACCAAGTAAAACCTGCGTGTCACTTGTCTTTTGTTTTTCTTTATTATTATTTCCACTGTGTACTAACCCTGATAGAAAGACAAAGGACGAGTTTTTCGACGAAATTCCGATGAGTTTTTTGAGTGGATATTCACCCCCCCCTCTATCGATCGGCACCGATCCTACAGGCGGAACTCATGCAAGCGGGAGTCAGCAGAGCTCTCCGTGCGAAGGTAGTGCATCAGCTGGACACCCTGCTATTTATGGAGTCTTCTCTACAGAGTTCCCAATGTCAGGAATGTTTGATGTCCCAGAGGGCTGTGGTCCTAACAGATGACCTGCTCCGGGCGACTCAGGAGCGGGACCGACTTCAGACGTGGGAGGAGAAGCTGTCGGGGGATATCCGACACCTAGAGACTTCGGCCTGGCAGCTGAATGAGCGCAACAAGGACCAAGCGCACCAGTTGGCCCAGAAGGAAGACGCCCTCATGGAGGCAGCTGATCGCTTGACAGACTTTGAGGAGGACACGACCTAGGCACGATTGGAAGCCCGGGCTACTTCAGAAAGACTTAGAGAAACCCTGGAAGACCAGGATGTTGGTGCAAAATGCATCAGTGATGAACAGTCATCCTCTGGGATTTTGATGTTTGACAATATACTAAAGTTAGTAACAATGTATGTTGGAGAATATAAGGTGTTGTCAAAGTGATCACGGGTTAAACCAAACAGGACCTTATGTTTGGTAGGGTAAACCCATGTTTGATCAGGTTGACAAAGGGTTAGCTAAACAGAATCTGATGTTTGGCAAAATGAGCATAACCCACGGTTGGTCAGTTTGACCAAGGGATTAAACCAAACCAGACTTGAGGTTTTGGGATTATATTTACCTGATGCTTGGAGAAAGTCTAGTCAAGATCATGATAACTAGCAAAGGAGTAATTTTGGTGGAAGAAACCCTAGTGAGTGAAGCTAGGTGAAAGAAACCCTGGTGAGTGAAGATGGGTCCTAGCAAAGGAAGCTAGGTGAATAAAATCCTAGTGAGTGAAGCTAGGTGGACTAAGTCCTGGTGAGTGAAGCTGGGCACGAAGTCTTGGTCTGGGGGACTGAGCACTAAGTCCTGGTCGGGGATCGGGCAACGGAGTCTTTGCCGAACGAGGATAGCGGACAGAAGTAGAGACGGATCGAGGTCGGACGTCTCGAGATCCAAGTTCTCGGAGGCCGAGCAAAAGTCCAGCTGGAGGTCCCGGTTGGCAAAAGCTTTAGTCATGCGGGAATCACGAACAGAAGTAGAGACGGGTCGAGATCGGACGTCTCGAGATTCGGGTTCTCGGAGGCTAAGCGAAAGTCCAACCGGAAGTTCTGGTTGGCAAATGCAACTTCTCCAAGTGTGTAGTAGGTGAGGACACGTTCCCCGGGAAATGGAACATTAGGCGTCGGTTCGACCTAGGGTTTCGGGGGAAATCGAAAGTTAGAACCATTCTTTAAAGGATAAGAATATTTGCATGTTTGTCTTGTGTTTGTTGTCTTACAAGTACCTGGAGTTGGAGGCAAGATAGGAAAGCAAATGCAGGGGAAAACGCACCTGGGAAGGACATCCTGGGTGCCTGACTTGAATCAGGCACCCCAGGCATGTTGGGCGCCCCTGTTTGGGCAGCCCACTCCCAAGCGCCTAGGAAGACTAGTTTATCCCCTTCCGTGATTTCGATGCTGGATAAGGCTTTGACCGCAATGTGGCAGGCGCCCAATAAGCCTCAGGTGCCCGTGAAGCCTATATATATAGGGGGTTTAACCCCTCATTGCTGGACATTAATTTCCACATCCGCTGCAGCAGTCTGTGCGAAGCAAACACTCCCAAGTTGAAGCTCTGCGACCAAGGAGGCTCCAGGAGGAAGTGCGTGACACTTCGGACTTCCAGAGTTGGCCGAGTTCTTTTTTGGTTTGTGTTTCATTTACGAGCTGTATTATTTTATTATTTCTTTCCTTGTTATTCGAACTATAAGACGAGTTTCTCTGCCTCCGAAAAGTTCGGAAAGGAGACCATTAGTAGACTCACGATTGAGTGCTTAGGACTTGGATGTACTCACCCTGGGGGGTTGGGAACCAAGTAAAATCCCGCGTGTTTATCTTATCTTTCTTTAAGTTTTTTTTATTTCCGCTGCGTACTAACCCTGATAGAAAGACAAACGATGAGTTTTCCAACGAATTTTTCGAGTCGATATTCACCCCCTCCTCTATCGACTAGCACCGATCCTACACAGGACAAACTGTCCTCCGAGGTAGCTCGGCAAGGATAGCCCAGGAAGCAGCTACGACCGAAATCCGCAATCTCCGGGTGGTCGAGGACTCCCATCTCAAGGAGACTGAGGTGGAATTCAAGGCCATGTTTTTGGAGTCGGATGAATTTGGCGATCTCCTAACCGGCCAAGTAATGAAGCGCTTGAAGCAGGGGTTCCATGGAGCCGTTGACCAGCTAAGGAAGGCCCAACTCCTACCGCCGGATGCTGACCCGAGCTTCATAAGTATTGGCCAGGTCTGGGAGGATTGATAACTAGCATTTTGACGGATAAATTTTGTGCAATTAGTGAGGGAATTTGAGGCTTTGGGGTGTATTTGTTTATGAAATGATGCATAATTATGAATAGGATGTATTTTCATTGGTTAATTAATTTTCTTGCATTTTCACACTCATATTTCATTCTATTGGATTTTTGGACCGATTGTGCATCATCGAATCAAAAGGGGCACATCCGGGGCGAAGACGGATCCAAAAAGAATGACATCAGACTCCAATCTCATTCTGTTGAAGGCCTGATTGGTCACCAGACCAATCAGGGGAAGACCTGATTGGTCACTAGACCAATCAGGGAAAGGCCTGATTGGTCACCAGGCCAATCAGGGAAAGGCCTGATTGGTCACCAGACCAATCAGGGAAGGCCTATCAGGGGTCCATGATAATAATTAACATACAATAAACTCAGAACAAGAAATAAGATTATACCTCTTGGTCTTCTACCGTATGTCCTATCCTCTTCTTGGACGTCGTGTGGGCGACGATCTTCCAAGAAACGGAGTCACCAAAGCCCATGCTTCTTCCTTCCTTGCTTGCGCAAAACACCCTTGCTCTCCACTTGGTGCTGTCGGCCAAAAGGAAGAGGCGTTTGCTTGCGCCGGATCCCAGAGATGAAGAGGAAGAGGTAGATGAAGATGAAGAAGAAGAGAAAGCCTAAACCCTAGCTTCTTCGTCCCTCTTCTGCCTTGCGCCGGTAACACTTCACCAAGAAGTGCACCGCCGACCTTCCTTTGCTTCAACCTTGCGCCGTCGGCCCCTCAACCACCTTGTATGGATGTGTCGACCACAGTTTGAAGAGAAGAGGAAATAGAGGAAGATGAAGAACCTTTCTCCCACTCTCTTTACTTCCTTGTTGCCACCGGTCACCCACCTTGGAAGGTTGCGGTGCTGCAACCCTAGGAGAGAGAAGGGAGAGAGGGTGAGGAGAGGAGAGAAAAGCATAGTGTTATTTCTTGTGGCCTTGGTCTCATGACTCATGAGGTATTTATAGGCTACAATAGGGACTACGAGGAGGAGTTGGGTCTTGGTTTCCTAATCGATCAAAAGTCCGATCCATTAATGATAATCCAATCCACTAAAGAATTATCATTGAACTACTGCACCAACCCCCATAAATAAATATGAGCTCCACCATATTATGTGTATATAATCACCCCATATTTAAGATCTCGCATGCCCATCAATTAATTAAATTACTGACAATTTAATTAATTAATATCTAACTCAATGAGTAGTACCACTCAACCTTATCATCATGTCGGACCAAGTCCACCTACAGGATTTTACATGATGAGTTTTATGAGCTCCTCAAGGGGGTATCATCATCCTAACGCATTTGGACACGGTTTCCTTCTATAATCAATTACACACCATGTAAATAATATTATTTCTCAATATACCAGGCCTATCGATTTTGTTGGGTATGTCTTGGCGGGTTTCCTAAGCGTATACTTGGTCGTCCTTGAGAGATCTCTCCATGTCTACGGATTAAAAAATTAATCTGAATGGAGACCCGTCTCCCAAACGACCATCTCGTCATCGTATCGATTGGTTCAAATTACAACTTGGTCAATCTCAAAATCAAGCCTTGTAATTTGCCTAACCGTTCGACCACGGAAAAGATTACGAGTGGATCGCCGATTTTTGTGTTCATTATCGGGGGTCCAATAATTAATTATCATTAATTAACCAATAATTAAACAAGATAATTAATTATCACATGCCACATAAAATGATAGAACTTAAAAAAAACCAAGAGAGAAATATACCTCTCTTTACCTCGCAGTCTTCTACCTTATGACCCTTCCCTCTTGGACGTCGTATGGGCAACGAGTTACCAAGATCCGGAATCACCAAAGGGCACCAAATGATCTCTTCTTCTTGCCTAGCAAAACCCTAGCCCTAGGGTTTGTCACCGTCGTCCACTCCACCCACTTTCCTTGCGCCGCCGGCCACCGAGAGCCACCCAACCCTAACCGGCCACAAGGAAGACCTAGGGAGGAACTTGAAGAAGATGATGAAGAAGAGAAGAAGACTCCTTCTTAACCCAACCAACCGGAACTTCTCCTTCCCTCACCTTGCGTCGTTGTCGCCGCAAGTCCCTTGCGCCGCCTCCTACCAGCCTCCGGCCCACTCTTCCTCTTCGCCAGACACCACAAAAGGGAGAAGTGATCTCTCCCTTTATCTAGTGGAAGGCAGCCACCAAGTGGATGAGAGGAAGAGAAGAAAAAAATAGGAGAAGGAAGAACTCCTCCTTGCCGTGACCTAGGAGAGAGAAGGGAGAGAGAGGAGAGAAGCCTTGGGTTGATGATTAATTGGATTAAGCCTTGGTTTCTTGATCCCATGGGGTATATATAGGGCTAAGGTAGAGACCATGAGGAGGAGTTGGGTCTTGGCCTAGTAATGGATCTAAAATTGATGCATTAATGAAGATCCATTCCACTAAAGGATCTCCATTGAACTTCCTCACCATCCCCCATATTTTCATATGAGCTCCACCTATTATGAGTACATCCATCTCCTCGTGTTTAAGATATCGTATGTCCGTCGATTAATTTAAATTACTGACAATTTTAATTAATCAACTTCTAACTCCTTGACTAGTACCACTCAACCTTATCATCATGTCGAATCAAATCCATCTGCAGGGTTTAACATGATGAACCTTATGAGCTCATCAAGGGGGCATCATTATCCCGACTCACCAGTGTTGGGACCGGGTGCATGTTGACAAGGATACGGGTTCGTAAAATTTTAAATTTTTACGTGCAGCGGAAGAATTAGCATAAAATAATTTCTCAAATTATTTTAACCACGTATCTAGCATGCAACCTTATGATGTGTGGACATGATCATAAATTAAAATTTTACAGAAAGTAAACTAATTTACTCGTTACCTCGCGTAACTCGAAGTAAGGGACGAGATCCAACCGTAGCGTCCCTTGGAAGCTCCGCCTCTATTCGCGTCCACGCCGAGTTCTCTTCGGGATGACTTCGCAAAGCCACGAGTTTTGTGCCGACGAGAACTACTAGATTCTCCAAAGGCACAACTAGAATATCAAGAGAGAAAAGATAGAAACTAACCACCAAGTAACGGAATCAAAATTTCGGGAAAGGAAGGAAGGAGTCGCGATCCGCTTTTTCTTCTTCGGCACCCTTTTGGTGGATGAAGCTCTCGGCCACCCTTGGGATGTGCGCCGGCCCTAGGGGAGGAGAGAGAGCCGGCCCTAGAGAGAGAGAGAGGGGCGCCGGCCCTAGAGAGAGAGAGAGAGAGAGGGAGCTACTAATCTCTTGATAACTCAATTGTGGAATTCAAGCCTAACCTTGGTTCCTTTATATAGTAGCCTCTCCCTTGCCAAGTCTCCCCTTTAACGGAATTTTTCATAAGAAATTTATCCTATAAATTTTCTTATGAATTATTCCGTTTATGCCAAGTTTTATTATAACTAACTTTATAATAAAACAAATACATATCTCCTTTTATTATGGTATAAAATTTACAAGAAATTTATAAATTTTTCTTATCATGGAAAAATCAATTCATAATTGATTTTATAAAATTAAAATAAACCGATTCATGGTTCATTTTAATTTCCATAAAAAGAATAAATTTCTATAAATTTCTTTATATAAATTTCTTTATATAAATCTCTTTATATAAATTTCTTTATATAGATTTATTTATCCATAATTTTATAAAACAAATCGCGCTTGATTTATTTTATAAAATAAACCAAATAAATTGGTTTTCTCTCCTTGTAGTGGCCGGCCAAACCAAAGAGGGTTGGCACCCTCTTTGGCCGGCCAAACCGAGCCGAACCCATCGCGAATTAAACTCATTTAATTCGCCCAATAAGCCTTCAAAAGACTTAGCCATTTTTAGCTTCCGTTGCGCCTCTGATTAACTCAGATTCGACTTATTTCTCTTGATCGGAAAATTCAATTTTCAACTCGTTTTAAATCCCTCGGATTACTCGTAGTGCGTGTGACTAAATAGGCTTTCGATTTATGTTGGTCGTCTATAATCAACTAATTATAGAACGATCATGAGTGACACCTAGTAGTACATCATGACCCCCAATTAATCGAATGATCAATGGTTGACCTCAGAAGTAATTCTGAAACCCTTCAGCAGCTCTAATGAATCGTGCCCCATTCCCTTCACCATCTTATACCCACTTGGTTCAGGACATGGTCTGTGTGTGTCAGTCCCCACTAGGCTGACTACGTCACACCTAGCCCAAGTAGTGTCTTTCTCGTCCTTTGGATTTCTAATTACTCTCATGTATTTAAGAGACTCATACTCTAAACATGACATGCTCTGGCCAGAGGCTTTGAGTAACAATCCGACGATAGGCCTGGGTATACATCTCCTCGCAAGGAGTGGTGAATCCTTTGTAGGCTGTTCAAACATCTTCGGGCACTTCGGCTTATACCCAATCATCCTGGGTCCACACCTCCTTGGAGATGCTTGCTTAAGATGTTAAAGTATAAGTCTCCATGACCAAGATGACTTGAACACCGCAAGTCAAAGGAACATCGCACTTAAGCTGCAGTAAGAACTTCACTGACATATCTATATAGATTACTATATGAAGTTTTACAGCTAGTCACTCCAATGAACTAGTTCCCTTAACTAGCATCCATGTTTATCTCCGGGCATCCCAATGTCACCAGCCAGTGAGAATCAGCTGATTAGAGAATAACCCATGCTAGTCTCAACAGAATTGATAGTGTCCGTTTTTATCAATTCATCGACTAGGGATATTTTCAATACTTCACAATTGCACATGTAGAGATAATCACTAGTTGTGATCTCATCACAAATTCTCTTATGCTATGAATTGTATTGCGGACATTCAATAGATGAGTTTAAGATCCCAATCAAATACACAAACATGTATACTCAAATAGTGAATTTTCATTTATTAAAATAAATGTTTACAATCATAAGGCGATTGCCTTAGGACACTTCTCTCATATCACTAACAACCAGGACACGGATTCCATCAATAATCAACGACACACCATATAATTAATATTATTTTCTAACTTACCGGGCCTATCAATTTAACAGAATAAATCTCGCTCATTGGTAAATCAAAGAAATAAAATATTTACTATACATGTCCGTTATTATATCGGGATTTAGAGATTGTACTCCATAATAATCTGAGGTCCAATCCAATTATTAAGTCAGTATAAATTGGATGACCTCTATTTTGGTCCTGCTCAATGTACACAAAGCACACTAGTATAATTCTATGGTCAAGACAAACTACACCTAATTACACTACAACCATCCCGATGGTTTGTCCAACTCCCCCTCGTTTGTGAGCCTGTACTTATACTATGCAAGGGACTGATAATATGTTCTTCTGTGCGTTACCAAACACCATGTTATCTACAATGAAGAGTTTGTGACTGTTTATGCATATACTAATTTAAACATGCAATTGTGTTGTTGTGATTCTCTTTCAAATTGTAGATGATCATATATAAAAAGACTAGTCTTTTAGTATACACATCTAACAATTTATCAAATAAATCTCACCCATTGGTAAATCAAAGAAATTGATATTAAGTATATGTGCCCATTATTATATCGGGATAAAGAGCATGCACACCATAATATCTGAGGTCTGATTCAATTATATAGTCAGTATAAATTGAATCACCTCTATATCGGTCCTGCTCAATACACACAAGTGTACTAGTGTAATTCTATTATCAAGATATACCAATACCAAATTACACTACAATCATGCCAATGGTTTGTCCAAAATCATCTCGGTTGTGAGCCTCTAGTTATACCCTACAAGGGACTAATAACATGATCTTTTGTGTGACACTACACACCATATTATCTACAATATAAAGTATCAGACAATATGCACACATATAATAAATATAAAATGCAAACAATGATCTTGTGATTCTCATTCCAAAATGTAGATGTTCATACAAAAGCTAGACATTTAATATACATGCTAACAATCTCCCACTTATACTAAAAGGCTATGCCGCCATCAAACTGCAATACATTTGACTTCCATCCCTCCACATGCCTATCAAAAGCTCTCGCTAGAAGGGCCTTAGTGAAAAGATCTGCCAGATTATCCTTTGATGCAATCTTAGCGACAGCAACTTCTCCTCGCTTTACGATCTCTCGTATCAGGTGGTACTTGTGCTCTATGTGTCTACTTGCCTCATGGGCTCATGGTTCCTTCGAGTTTGCTACTGCACCACTGTTATCACAATAAAATGTGACAGCTATGGGCAAACCAGGAATCACATCTGAGTCCATCAAGAAGTTCCTGAGTCATACAACTTCCTTGGCCGCCTCAGAGGTTGCCACATACTCAGCTTCCATGGTGGAGTCCACAACGCATTTTTGCTTGATACTCCTCCATACTATGGCTCCACCACCCAAAGTAAACACATACCCCGAGGTAGACTTACTGTTATCCCTATCTGATTTGAAGTCAGAATCCGTGTAACCCACAGAGAGTTATTGATTTGCCTAGTAAACTAGCATATAATCCTAGTTCTTCTAAGGTATTTCAATATATATTTTACCGCAGTCCAATGTCTCTATCCTGGATTACTCTGATATCTGCTAACAATGCCCACGACAAAGCAGATATCCGGTCTCATACATAGCATAACATACACGAGGCTTCCTACAGCCGAAGCATAAGGAACTGCCTTCATCTCCTCTATCTCTTTTGATGTTTTAGGACACATCTCCTTAGATAAAATACTCCATGCTGGAAAGGTAGAAAACCTTTCTTGGAGTTTTGCATGCTAAAACGAGCTAGGATAGTGTCTATGTATGAAGCTTGAGATAAGTACAACATCCTTTTCTTGTGATTCCTTATTACTTTGATCCCATGGATGTGTCCAGCTTCTCCCAAGTTCTTCATATCAAACTGTTTGGACAACCAAGCCCTTATGTCTGATAACACTTTGACATTGTTGCCAATGAGCAAAATGCCATCTACGTATAGTACATGAAATACCACTACATTCGTCACATCTCTTGTATACACAAGACTCATCCGGACTCTGAGTAAATCCATAAGACTAAATTACCTCATTAGACCGGATGTTCCAAGATCTTGAAGCTTGCTTCAATCCATAAATGGACTGATTAACTTGCACACATGATTTACTTTCCCTTAGCAATTAATCCATTTGGTTGATTCATATAGATGTTTTCCTCAAGACTTTCATTAAGGAAAGCTGTCTTGACATCCATCAGTCAAACCTCATAATCCATATGAGCGGAAATAGACAAGAGAATCTGAATCGACTTAAGCATGGCTACCAGCAAAAAGGTTTTCTCATAATCGATACCCTCTTTTGAGTATACCCTTTCGCAACAAGCCTTGCTTTGAAGGTTTCTACCTTCCCGTCTGATCCACTTGTTTACACCATCGGGTGGTTCTACTAGCTCCTAGACCTGATTAGAATCATAGATTCTATCTCAGAATTCATTGTATTTTACCAAGATACCACATCTTTATCTTGGAATGCCTCGTCATAGGTCTAGGGATCAGATTCATGTTCGCCAAGGACCAAGTCCGAAGACTTACCCAAACACATGAATCTCTCAGGTTGTCCAACAACCCTCCACTACGATGAGGTACTACCTGTGTATCCTCTGTGACACATGGTGCAGTCACTTGTGGTATGTCCTCCTGTACTGTTGGTACTGAAGTTGGATATTCCCCTCTCATTTCTTCTAGAACAATCTTACTCATGGGCTTATGATTCATCACATAGTCCTCCTCTAATTATCATGCATTCGTGCTAACGATCACCCTCTGATCTTTAGGACTATAAAATAAACCACCTTTCGTTCCTCTAGGATAGCCTACGAACAAGCATACTTCTGTACGAGATTCCAGCTTATCAGCATCTCCCTTCAGCACATGTGCTGGACTACCCCAAATTTGAATATGTCTTAGACTAGACTTACACCCAGTCCATAATTCTATGGGAGTAGAGGGTACTGATTTAGACTGGTCAACAAGTTGTTAACCTAGTCATCTGGGTGCCCGAGTTGACTCGAGCACCCGGTTGGACTTGGGCGCTTGTATTCCCAGGCGCCCGTATTGACTCGGGCGCTCAAGAATCCATGGTTATTTAAAAAGTAGTTGCTTTACGGGCGTTGCGAAGTGGATAAACACCGACGATGTGTCAAGCATATGTGTGCACTCGGGCGCCCAAGAAGTGTGTTAAATACAGCAAATCGGACTTGGTCCAGAAAATTTTTGAGAATTTTCTAGGAAATTATTTATGGTTTCCAGGACACAAATCAAAGTTAGGTGTTTAAACTAAATTCGGGGGACTAAATTACATTAAGCCATAAGGCTAGGGGACTATTGGTGGAATAGCAAAGTTATGGGGCCCAAATGCAAAATACTAACTCTTATAATGTTGAGTTTGCCCTTTTCCCTTCGCGTCCTCCACCCAAGCCACCATCGCCCCCCGGTGCCCACGGTTGTCGACGATCCCCCTTCTCCAAGCTTGGAGAGCTCAACAGAACTAAGGGGCAGAATGGTGGTGCTCTTCAGCTAGATGAGAGGTGCTCGTTAGATTACTTTGGCCCTTCAATTTGTTCATGTGTCGATGCTTCAGATCACCTTCATGAGGCAACTATCATCGGTGACCTAGAGGGGAAGCGGTGGTGGTTTGAGGGCTGACCGGATTAAGGTAAGGAGTTGCTACCTGCATTTGGGGTAGAGAGTCAATAGATACCTTGGGTTACCGAACTCAATATGGTCGATACCTTTCAATCCAACTCCCCCGTTGCTCTGGCAAGGATAAACCTTAGTGTTGGAAGGCAGATCCAGGAGCTTGGGGGTAGACATGCGAGGAGAAGGAGTTTTTCTCGGAGAAGGCTATTTTCATTCATCAACTCGAAGCAAAGGGGATCCGGGTGGTGCCTACGATTGAGTAAGATTCAAATTCTACCTTATGTTAGTCTTGATGGATTGATTGTTGTGAAATGGCGTTGCATGGTGTTGATCGGTATCAGATCAGTATATTGGTGGGTTTCTATTTCCATTCCTTATGGATGTGTCATCAGATCAGTTTTCTGGATTGTGTTGGTGTAACGCCCCAAATTTTGGGCTTGCTTCCGATTGTAAAAAGGGCACAAAAATGTCGATATATATTATCAGATTGTATGACATTTATTTCATAAATAAATAAAATTACCTTTTTGTGATTTCATGATTTAATGTTATGTGATTTCATTAGAAAGGATTAGGAATATGTAATTGCATAAATTAGAATATGTGATTTCATGAATTGGAATATGTGATTGCATAAATGTGATTTGAGAATATGAGAGTGAATTGGGCTAATAGGCTTTGCAAAAGTGAAAAACCAAAGAGGAGCAAAAAAATATGCTCTTGCCGAGGATCGAACCTTGGAACTCTTGGTAAGCAAAGCCTTGAAAAGCAACGAAGTAACCAATTCACCCAGCAGGGGATTGCTGAGAGGAAGAAAGGGAAATTCTTGTTAAGGGTTAGGGAATGTGAAAGGGTAGAGGAAGAGACTCTTGATGAGAAACCCCTTGGTGAAGGGACACTTGGAGAAGAGACACTTTGTCTCTTCCCTTAGTATAAATAAGAGGGAGTGCTAAGGGGCTAACCATCATTGTTGCAAACCCCTCACTCACTCTCCCTCTTCAATTTTCGAAATTCAAACTCCTCTTCCTCCTTGAGATTTTCGAAAATCCAAGGGAAGGGTCTCATCCCAAGGGACACTCCCAAGACCCCATTGAAGGTTTGAATCTCTTGCAAGGCAAGAAGAAGTCAAGAACCTCAAGAGCAAGGACAAGCACATCCCCTTCGAACTAAGGGTATACCTTAAGGATATTTAGCGAAAGAAGTAAGTGCCCCTCACCTGTAGCATAATTGTTGTGTATGATTTCCTTCTTCTTGTAGTTTGCGAAAAATGGGGATTTGCCCTAGGTAAGTTTCGGCCACCCCTTAAGGGAAAGCCTTGGTTACTTTTTGATACATGAGAAGACCCCTTGGAACTTAGGGTACACCTATATCTTGATTTCCTTCAAGTTGTGATTAGGGTTTGCACCCCCTACAAGTTTCGGCCAAGACATGGAAAAATTAGGGATTCAAGGGTTGAATTACTCTATGATGTATCTTATGTTAGTGTATGACATGATAGTGTAGATAAGGTGTTGTATAAATGGTTGTATGAATGTTTGATTTCAAAAACCCTAAATCCCCCACCCTTAACTTTCGGCCAACCCTAGAAGAATTAGGGTTTAGGGTGCATGATTAACCTATGATGAAATCCATGTTTAATAATGTTGCATGATATGTATGTGAGGTGTTTGTGTGAAGGTTTGATTTCCAAAAAACCCTAATCCCCCTATCCTACACCATTCGGCCAACACCCTAAAGTTAGGGTTTGTAAAGGATAAACTACCCTATGAGATATGCTTATGTTTGAGATGATGATATGTATATGCAAGTGATGTTTAAATGGAATGTTTGATTGGAAAACTTAATTTTTCCCTAGCATGTGATATTCGGCCAAAGCATGGAACATTAGGTTTATGAAGGTTGATTACCCCATGATGTATGCTATGCTTAGTATGATATATGATGTATATATATATGATACTTGTATGGGATGTTTGAGGTCAAAAACCTAAGCTACCTCCACCCTTAACTTTCGGCCAAAGGGCCCTATACTTGGGATTAGATTAATAAATACCATGCATGATAATGATCTTGTGTAGGATAGGACATGCCTGTGTGATTCTTGATATGTTGATTGGAATGCATGCTAGCCAAATTACAACTTTCGGCCAAGAGAGAACTCTTGGACCCTAGCCTTGGTTGCTCCCATGAAATGCATGCTTTATACTATGCTAGTTATCAAGATTATGAATGTATATATATGTATAAAAATGAGCCCTATAGGGCATGGACGAAGAAGGCTTAGGGCCTAAAGAATGCTTCCCTAGAAGGTTGGGACTAAGAGCATACTTTATGAAAATGAAGAACATGATAACTATTTTATTTTGTAATGGCTTGTACTATAGACTCTTAAAGCGAGTCAAATGATTATGATACTAGGCTGAAGGACTTTTGAGAAGGCCTAGTAAACCCTAGTGGTTCGGGATTAGCTACCTCGTTCCTATTCAGGGGCGCGCGCAAAACATGAAGTACAAGCCGGGCCCTAATGATTATGCTATGTTCAAGTATTATGTTTATATGTTTTCAAAAGAACCTTCCTATGAAGTTAACATGCTTAGATGTTTAAGCATGCTTAAATGCTTACCATGCTAGCATGTGATATGTTCTCTTACCTTTTCATGATATCCAGTTTTGTGAGTAGGACAGGGTCTTACTAAGCTATTGCTTATCGTTTAGTGTTTTCCCTTATGCTACAGATAAAGGACGCTAAGCCATGGAGGCTGCGGGAGAAGGGCAAGTGTGTGTGTGATAGTGCTGGTGGATAAAAAGGATCTTGCTCTTAGTTGCTTCAAGTTTTGGAACTTGTCATGTTAAACTCATGTTATGTTTGCTATGTTTGAAGATGAATAAAAATAATCATGCTTCCGCTACATGAACCTTCCATGCTAAAATGATACATATGCCCACGTATAGATTAGATAGAAAAATATGAATGCATGCGTGTAGTTGTAATGTATGAAAGTTTAAAGTAGCGCCACCGAATCCCTAGGGGATTAAGGGCGGGCGTTACAGTTGGCTCTCACTCTAATTTGAATTGGAAACTAGATATAGATCTTGGATTGAATCGGTTCTGCGTTAAGATTTAGACTATTTTCTTTTCCTATTTTGGGATTTTGCTTCCTATTGTGTAGTTTCGGAACTGAGCAGGGATTTTTGGACCTGTAGTGCGTGAGTTATAGCGAATGTGGATCTTTGGATTTTGATTTGAACTATGGATTGAATGGCGTGAGTTGAGAATTGGTATTTATCTGCTTAGATCAGTTTCAATTAGGTTAGCTACTAACTCATAGTTGATCTTGAAAATAGTTAATGTTGACATTGGAGATTTGGTTTACTGTGGATGGTTTGTGCCTATATACAGATTTGAACTTATGTGATCTATCTATTGAATTGCTGGAATTGATTATGTGATTTGGGATTGGGTTTTGATGATTCCATTTCTACCGTGAGCCACTTGAATGTGTAAGTTTGGGTAAGGATTTGATCTAATGGTGAATTGAAACCTTTTTTTTATTTACAAGGGGTATCCAAGCTTGCGCCCGACTAATCCACTTGGCTAACCGGCCCTGCCCCACAGCCTTCAACGAGAGTCCCTACCGGTCAATGAGGGTAAATCACGGGACGGAGACACGTGGCGACTTCACCACTGATGATAACGGTACTCGATGGCCCGACCACGCAGCAGTCTGTGGCGATTTCTTCCATCAGCATACTACGCGCTCTACCAGGGAGGAATCGAACCTGGGAAGTAAGGGATCACTCAAGTGAGCCATTACCAATTGCGCTATGCCCACGGGGGCGAATTGAAACCTATTAGGTTATAGCTTGGATAGTGCTAGCTTTGATGAATAATCCTTGATGCATGAGCTTTCCTTGGAAGTGTTGTTGACCTTAACCACCTTGCCGTGGGCAAGAGGGTATGTTGGTGCCATGAGTTGAGTTAGGTAGTTGAGTGTAAGTAAGAAGATCAATTGGGTTTAAACTAGATTAAACCCAAACTCAAAACCTAACCGGGATAATTATAATAGGTTATGAATACTATTTGGTATTTGATTAGCTTCTTAATAATTGTTATGATAGTTATTTAAATATGTCTTTTGATATAAGACATTTATTGGGATTTATAGTTGTGGATTCTTTGGTGGGCGGTTCTCTACGTATACGAGTGCTTTCATTAGAGATGGGTACTTCTTGCTTGTCTTCTTTAGATCCACGTTATCTTTATGTTGTTGGAACTTGGATGGCTAGAGAGGGGGGGGTGAATGTAGCCAGACACAAAAATCGCTTTCACTTAACAAATTTCTGCACTTCAAGGGTTAGTAGCACATCGGAAGAAATGCAAAACAGAGTAGAACTGCAGAAATGAAAAGCAACCCAAAAACGCTAACAAGGAGGGTTTACAAGGTTCGGGGATAACTTGCCTCTACTCCTTGGCGTGCCCGTGAGGTGGGCCATCCCTTGATCGTCGACAGATAAAACACGAAAATCCGGATATCAAATGTAACCTCCTTCTCGGTGGAGTAACCTCTCCACAACGGGTTCAATAGAATAATGAAAATAAGCACAAGAACCACAAAGGAAGCTTACAGAGCACTTAGGACAGAAATAACACAAGCGAACACCTCACCAAGCTCCACTCAGCACAGATCTCACGCAAGAACTCCCTCTTCCTGTCTTCTTGCTGATGGACTCGCCAAGCTCCTTGTTTCTTCTTCCAGGCACTCAAGTATGCAATGTCGCTCAAAGCTTCAGCTGCTTCAAAGTGATGCACAACTGATGGAGAAGCAGCTTGTCGCCAGAATCAGAGAAGTGATCAAGTGTCCTTCTGAGGCTACATCGCTACCAAGCCCTTAAGCCTCTCCCACTGATCGCCAGGTCACTACGTCCTCTCTGAAGCTCCTAGTTGCTCAACTGCAACTGCCCGCCTACCACTGAGCTCTCCTGGACTCCCTGAGCTTCCCTTAGACGAGCCCCAGTCAGCAGCTACAGCAGCGCCAACATCCGTTGCAACATGAGATGGATACCTGCCAAACCTGATGTAGCAAAAGCCTCTGTTTGACTCTCCTTGTGTAAACCTGATTCATCTGCACACTTAGCAGCTCATTAGAATAGCAAATCAACAGAAGATCAAAACATCAGAACATATCAGTGGTGATCAGAAGAGAAACAGAACGCAACCAGAATTCTGACAACGTTTTTGAATTAAAGCTGCCAACTACTGATCGGTCACCGGACCGATCAGAGGGACTCCTGATCGGTCATCAGACCGATCAGGATGGGCTCAGACTGATCAGGCTCCAGCCTGATTGGTCCCTAGTGAGAAATCAGAAATCGCGACTTCTTCATGATCGATCACTAAACCGATCCTAGTCTTTCCAGCTTCGCAGTCCAACCCTCCTGATCGGTCCCCAGACTGATCAGTGTGTGGCCTGATCAGACTGGTGACCGATCAGGCCACTCTCCGACCGATCAGGCTCTAGCCTGATCGGTTATAGTGAGAAGCTCGTGACAATTGATCATTCACCAGAACGATCTGAATAGTATCCCTGATCGGCCACCAAACCGATCAGGAGTCGATCGGTAAGGTTCCCAAACTCACTGTATGCTCCCTGATCGGTCACCAGACCGATCAGGAGCCGATCAGTAGGGTTCCCAAACTCATTGTATGCTCCCTGATCGGTCACCAGACCGATCAGACATAGCTGGATCGGTCACCAGACCGATCCACGAGGGAACTTCGTGCCAACTTCCTTGATCGGTCACCAGACCGATCCAGGCAAGGTCAAATCTCCTCTAAGTCACGAGAACAAGCTTCCAGCCCTTCTCTGACTCGTTCTTAGTCCCCCTGACCAAGACTCCGTGCCCAGTCTCACTCACCGGGACTTCAACCTAGCCCTCCAAGCTAGGACCTGGCCCTCCAAGCTAGGGTTTTATCCAACCTAGCCCTCCAGGCTAGGACTTGGCCCTCCAAGCCGGGATTTCATCCAACCTAGCCCTCCAGGCTAGGACCTGGCCCTCCAAGCCAGGATTTCATCCAACCTAGCCCTGCAAGCTAGAACCTGACCCTCCAAGCCAGGATTTCATCCAACCTAGCCCTCCAAGCCAGGACCTGGCCCTCCAAGCCAGGACTTTTCCACACCTAACCCTCCAAGTTATGACTTTTCACACCTAGCCCTCCAAGCTAGGACTTTTCCACACCTAACCCTCCAAGTTAGGACTTTTCACACCTAGCCCTCCATGTTAGGACTTTTCCACACCTAACCCTCCAAGTTAGGACTTTTCACACCTAGCCCTCCAAGCTAGGACTTTTCCACATCACCTAGTCCCATTAGGTGTGCCTAGTCCCACTAGGTCTTTTCCACTGCCAGCATGCGATCTCCCGATCCACCTGGACTTAATCCGAATTCAACCAGACTTAAATCAAACTTAAATCGATGTTAACACCAAAACAACAATCAGGGTCAGACTGCATCAACATATGCATGGTTATTTATATTTGTGCAGGAAGTTTTATTTACCTTATATCTACTATCGTTATTATCCTGTTTGATACTTATTACTTGATCTTTGATATAATATAATTTTTGTCTATACAGTCTCATTTTATTGATATATGATTCTGTATAGTATTTTATGCAAGCATGTGTATGTAGATATAGTAGCATGCCACTGTTTGTCTGTATTGATTGATTCTAGTTATACTTGCATGTGTACCTAGATGTATGATGGTTAGGTTATGATATGTATTCGACCTATATATGTTAGGTTGAGTTATGTATTGATGACCTGGTAGGGGTTGCATGTGTCAGAGTCATGCACCATCCCTGTATTGTTGTATGCCGGCAATCATCGACTCCCTTATAGTCTGAGCCCATTTTTCGTACATGATCTGTACACATGACCACTCATGGGTTAGTGGATACTGTTGGGTGTGTGAATTTGCACTATACTGTTCTGTTTGACCGCTCATGGGTAGTGGTTCCGGAGTATGGCAGCAGGTAGGGATCCCTTCTCTTTTCAGTGATCTAAGGAGATGAGAGAGATATCTCCCTCATATGACACGGGGCGGAGTGTTCACTCCACCAGAATCCTATCTACTCGGTCACTTAGGAGCAGTGATGGCAGAGTGCGTATAGTGTCACACTCCTACCCACTCGGCCGACACATGCGACATGTCTCGGTGGCTTAACTGGTGTCAGGGGGGACAATGTCATTATATTATGTGTATATAATGCATTGTGCATGTAATTGTGATTGTTGTATTTGTTTGTTGTATATGTTTGACATACACATACAAGAGATATTATGTGTTTGATTCAATGACCATGCACCTGCTCGTATGATACGAGCTTTTTATGATCATGATTGGCAAATTTCTGGTATGTAAATTCATTTGGTACTTTTAGTTATGCATATTCTGATATTTCCTTCAAGACTGTGTCATGTTGTTTCTTTATAGCTTATACAGTTGTTTATTATATCATGCATATATATCTCTATACCCACAGAGTCGACTTGGACTCAGCACTTGTCACCATGTTTCTTTATAGCCCAATTGCCAGTTCCATGTCTCGACGACTTCGGCTTGGGTTCTTCCACGTGTTTATGTTTTCGATTTTAGTATACTTCGTATTCTGTATTTGTTTCATGTCTTGGACTTGTATTGGGTTGTATTTGACTCGTGGTTTATATTTTTGAGTCCTTTGTTGGAGACTTTATGTGATGTTTTGCTGCGCGCCTGCTCGGAGGGTAGCTCAAGTGAGTTTTATGAATTTTATAGCTATGGATGCACTTTTTATATGTTATATCCTTATTTGAGGCCAAAGACCATATATATTGCGTGGGCATTTGTATTAATATTTCAAATTATTCGTTGTACAGGGGAGATGCTGTTTGATTGTATATTAGACCAGCGACTCCCCTCTCTCGAGGCGTGACAAAGTGTCACTTCATCATTTTGATAAACTTTCACAGGGGCTATAAATAAACCCTTGAACTCAGTTCGTTTCATTAATCTAATTTGCATACAAATTCTATAATCTTTTCTCTGTTTGTCTCTGAGTTTAAATTGATGTAAGAGGCTTTTTCACCCCAAGGAGTACATCTAGATATTGAGTATTTATTTGTCTTGGATTAGCAACCTTCCTAGTTACAATCAAGTAAATCTGGTTGTCTGTGCCTTTTTCCTTTTAGTAGTTAATATTTTTTTTATGTTATTGTTTTGCATTTGAACTAATGTTTATCATTGTTGAGCAAGACAAAAGAATGATTTAATTTTTCAGGGGCAATTCACCCCCTCTTACCGATCGACCAATCCTAACAAGTGGCATCAGAGCAAGGACGCTCTAGAAGGACTAACCGCCATTTGAAGCAATGACAAAATGGTCGGACCAGTTATTTAACAACCAAAATTCGAAGGGTAATTCGCTATGTGGAAGGAGTAGGGTATGCGCACCATCTCCCTCTTTCTTTCCTTCTCCTCTCTTCCTTGGCCGGCACACCATCTCCCTTGGAGTAGGGTATGCGCAAACTAGGAGGAAGGAGGGCCGGCGGCACTAACTTGGAGGAGGAGCTTTGGCCGGCGGCGCAAGGTGAAGAGAGGAAGATCACCTTCCTTCTTTGGTTGGCGCAAGCTGTTGGGGCAATCTATGGTCCGAAGTGACCATGTGTTTTGATGTTTAGACAAAGGGTTTAAGTTAAGTTTATCCTTGTGATTTGATGTGTGTGATTAAGTTTGCAGGACTTGGTGAGTCACACATGGAGGACGTATCCGAGAGACGAGAGCCAAGGGAAGAGGACTCCAAGGGCAAGCCGGAGGAAGTGGACTTCAAAGGGCACACATGAAGGGCGGTATAGAGGTAAGCCGAGGGCTTGCGTACGCATTCGAGGGATGATAGCCGATGGAAGAGAACTTCAAGGGGCGAGTGATGTGAACCCGCGTGTCGTACCACGAGTATCAAATACAATTAAAGTGTCGAACTCCTCTAAACTAATGTAGTATAGAGTAACTCGAGTCGTCTCTCTCAAGGAATGTAATGATAGGTTAATAATCTTAGGATTCCAAGTTATTGCTTTGGATTTTTGGATATTAAACTGGGGTTTGGATTTGAAGGCTATGACTACGAAATGAAATAGCAAAGCAAGTATAAAATCTAATCCTAATTAATGAAAGACAATGCGAGTAAGGAAGATCTAATCTAATCTAAACTATACTTGCGAGAATTAAAAGCAACATAAAGTAAAGCAATTAACAAAACCTAGACTAATCAAACATAATTGCATCCAAATAAAAACAAGAACTCAAAGCAATTAGAAGAGATAAGACAAGCAAGAATTATGCAAAACAAAATACATGAAATTAAACCTAACTATGGAAGCATTTTGTCGAACAACTTATAAGCATTCTTCCAAATGACATGAGTGCGTGCAATTCTAAAATATGGGAGAACAATTGGTACAAACATTCAACATCCAACACTTGCAAAGGAATAACCAAATACTAGGAAATCAACCCAACACAAAGAGGACATCATCCGAGTTTCGAATGGATCTTGCGGATGAGCGGCGAACGGATGATGAAGGGTCTGCCGGAAGGCGTTGTGAAGGGATGCTGCCGGAGAATGAAGTGGTGGCTGCCGGAGAGCGCTGTGAAGAAGAGCTGCTGCAAAGAGGTGGCTGCCGGAAAATGGATGAAGGAGCTGTCGGTTGTGAAGAAGAAAGAAGAAGTGGAAGGGGAAGAAGGAGGTGGATTAGGGAAGGTTGCGCATGAAGAAAAGAGGGAGAAGAAGAAAGGAAATGATCGACCGACGACTGTGAAGGGCTGCTGCCGGCCGGAGATGGTGAAGAAGAAAGAAGAGAGATGGGCGGCGCTAGGGTTTTGCGGATGAGAGCTCAGCCCTAGATTTGTGAGATCCCCATTTGTGATGGCCGGAGGTTGTGGAGAAGAAGATGGAGTCCCGGCCGGCGGTTGTGAAGAAGTGGACCGCCGACGGTGAGGGTGGAGAAGGAGAGATGGAGTCGGGATCTAGGGTTTTCGTATATGTCATCCCCCTTGTGCGCGTGAGGTTTTTGTTTCTTAATGGGTTTGGATTTTGGGTTGAAGATAGGAGTAAGAAAACTTAGATCCAAATCCAATAAGGTTTGTAATTAGGCTTATTGTAATTGGGCTTAAGGATTGGATGATGTTGATTGACTTTTGGATGGGTTAGAGCCTTCCTCTTCTTGGATCCAAATTGGTTTGAATGAAATAAACCATCTTCATTTGAATTGAACCAAGCCTTCAAATTAGACCATGCTTAACTTGAACCAAGCTCCTCAACACTAGCATTGGGTCCAATTACTTTGATCCAAGCCTTGGTTCAAGGTTCATCTTTAATTCCCTACAAAAATCATGAAATAATGCCAAAATTTAGAGGAAATTATAATGAGCTCCAAAAATAAATCCTAATCGTAAAATATGATATAAACATGATTTAAATGTACGAGAGGATAAAAATTGCTAAGTAAATGAGCAAATATAATGACATAGAATGCTAGTTATCAACGAGCCAAGGGAGTGGACTTGAAGGCATACATGAAGGAGGGTCTTCGAAGTGAGGGAGAGTGAGATTGTAAGTTGGGCATTCGACTGGGGATTGATCAGTCGACTGCCAACAAGGAAACTCAAACTCACAGAGACATCAGTCGACTGGTAATAGACCAGTCGATTGGTGGTCAGTCGAATGCAAATGGGGCAGTCGACTGGTAGGCTGGAAATTCGAACGTTGAGTGTTGCAATGGTCGAATTCTAGTGGAACCAGTCGACTGGTAATGTACCAATCGACTGGTAGCGGGTTTTCAGCCTTAGACTCTTTTTAAGAGGGCTTTGTTTTGGCTGGGACTCTTGACAAATTTGGCTTGGGTTAAAGTCCAAATAGTAGTCTAACAGCTCAGAGACGTGTTCGGGATTGTGGCGAGGTTTCTCCACCCATAAAGAGCTACACGAGCTAGTCGGAGGGCATCCGGGGAGTGATCCACAGAAGGCTCGAGGGATCGTCCACCTTACGGATAGCTGTGGAGTAGGAGTGTCATCTCCGAACCACGTAAAGGTTGGTGTTAGCGTTGTTTGTTTTATTGTTTAGTTTTTCGTTTGCACAAGCTAACGTTGTAGGTAGAAAGAATCAAACGAAAAGCTATTCACCCCCCTGTAGCTAGACGAACACGGTCTAACCCAAGCAAGAAAGGAGGAAAGAAGGGTTTTGATGGCTTCATTTCTTGAAAGATCGCCCACACGATGTCCAAGAAGAGGATATGAATACGATAAAAGATCAAGAGGTAAAATAAGAGGTATAATCTTGTTTTTATTTTATTCTTGTTTAATTGTATTTGTTATCATGGACCTCGAAGATAAACACAAGAATCGGCGATTAATAATTCATTATCTATTCCGCGGCTAATCGATAAAGGAGTTAGATGACTTGAACAACAAGTTTGTTCAAGCGATAACTCAATCGAATAGCACGATAATGAAAAAGGTCGTTCAGAAAGTTTTCTTTCCATCCGGATTAGTTCTAATCAATAGAATTTTAATCCAGGGATATGGAGAGGATCCCGTTCCGCAATGAAACCAACAATTTGATATCAGAGCTATGGTTTCCTGTTTTGTGTGTTTTGGATTCGGTTACTTTCATGCATTTCATATATAATTTATATCGGATAATAGTAGGATGTGCAATAGGCTAACTTTGTGGTTGCAGGCATAAGATCCAACAATTATGGCTATGTGTGATTGTGTATGATGTTGTGTGTGATTGTATATTTTATTTGAATCATCGGGGTTGATGAGACTATTAGTATTTAATTATAATTAAATATGGCAAATGTGGATGGCTAGAGGGGGGGTGAATATAGCCAGACACCAAAAATCGCTTTCACTTAGGTAGATTCTGCACTTAGGGTTAGTAGCACACAGCGGCAGCAAATACAAAGCAGAGTAATGCAGAAACTAAACCCTAGTCTAAGCACATTCACAAAATGCTAACAAAGAGGATTTACAAGGTTCGGGGATAACTTGCCCCTACTCCTTGGCATGCCCGTGAGGTGGGCGATCCCTTGATCGTCGACAGATCAAGCCCCGGAAAATCTGGATAGAAAGCAACCTCCTTCTCGGTGGAGTAACCTCTCCACAACGTTTCAAGATAAATGAAGTATTAAGTATAGGAAACACAAGAAGGAATCTTACTGAGCACTAAGAACCGCAAGAACACAAGCGAACTCCTCACCGAGCTCCACTTAGCACAGATCTCACGCAAGAACTCCCTTCTTCGTGTCTTCTCGCTGATGGACTCGCCAAGCTTCTTGTTTCTTCTCAAGTGCTCAAGTAACAGAAGGTTGCTTCAGATTCACAGTTGCTTGCTCAAGAGATGGATCAAAGTTGTCGCAAGAACACAAGTGTTGTAGCCAAAGAATTGATCTGATCAAAGAATTGTTGAGACTTCTTAGCCACCAAGCCCTTAAGTCTCTGCTCACTGATCCCAGGTCCCAGGCGCACCTCTGCAACTCCCAGCTGCTCACCAGCTTCTCTGCAACAACCTCAGCTATCCTGACCACCTCTGGACTCACTGAACTCTCCAGCCAAGCCCAGGTCAGCTCGTCAACTTCCTGCCGTTGCAAGCTCGTGCCATCCATCGTGACCTAAGAAGGAGAAACAAACAAACCTGCTCCAAGAAAAGACTCCCATTGACCCTCCTTGAGTGTTTGAATCCATCCCTGTCATCTGCACACTTAATCAGAGGTTTAGCAAATGAAATCAAAGTTACATCAGTGATAGCAGAGAAAATCAGAATGAAATCGGAATGCAATCAGACGTCTGACACCGCTTTTGAAATAAAGCTGTCAGCTAATGATTGGTCACCGGACCGATCAGAGTGACTCTTGATCGGTCACCAGACTGATCACGATGGGTTTAATCCGATCAGGCTCCAGCCTAATCGATCCACAGTGAGGAAAGTGATATCGCGAGCTCATCTTTGATCGGTCACCCTGACCGATCAAGTACTGTGGATCGGTCACCAGTCCGATCCATCAGCTGAGTGCAAACCTTTAGCTTTCGCTTGCCAACCCCACTGATCGGTCACCAGACCGATCAGAACACTCCTTGACCGATCATGCTCCTTCCTGATCGGTCATAGTGAGGAGCCCGCGACATTTGAACGGTCCAGCAAACCGATCAACGGTTTCTTCCAAGGCTACTGACCTCTCCCTGACCGTTCACCAGACCGATCCAGAGCTCTCCCTGATCGGTCACTAGACCGATCAGGAGACAATCAGTAGCCTAACAAAGTTACTGTATGCCCCCTGATCGGTCACCAGACCGATCAGACATCGCTGGGTCGGTCACCAGACCGATCCACGAGGGAACTCTATGCCAACTTCCCTGATCGGTCACCAGACTGATCCAGGCAAGGCCAAACCCACTCTAAGTCAAGAGAACTGGCTCCCAGCCTCCCCTGACTTGTGGTCAGTCCCTCGGACCAAGACTCCGTACCCAGTTTCACTCAGCGGGACTTCAACCTAGCCCTCCAAGCTAGGACCTGGCCCTCCAAGCCAGGGTTTCATCAACCTAGCCCTCCAAGCTAGGACCTGACCCTCCAAGCCAGGGTTTCATCCACCTAGCCCTCCAGGTTAGGACCTGACCCTCCAAGCCAGGATTTCATCCACCTAGCCCTCCAGGCTAGGACCTGACCCTCCAAGCCAAGACTTTTCACACCTAACCCTCGAAGTTAGGACTTTTCACACCTAGCCCTCCAAGCTAGGACTATTCACACCTAGCCCTCCAAGTTAGGACTTTTCACACCTAGCCCTCCAGGCTAGGACTTTTCACACCTAGCCCTCTAAGCTAGGACTTTTTCACACCTAACCTTCCAAGTTAGGACTTTTCACACCTAGCTCTCCAAGCTAGGACTTTTTCACACATAGCCCTCCAAGTTAGGACTTTTCACACTGCCAGCATGCGATCTCCCGATCCACCTGGATTTAATCCGAATTCAACCAGACTTAAATCAAACTTAAATCGGTGTCAACACCAAAATAACAATCAGGGTCAGACTGCATCAACAGTGCAATAGGCTAACTTTGTGGTTGCAGGCATAAGATCCAACAATTATGGCTATGTGTGATTGTGTATGATGTTGTGTGTGATTGTATATTTTATTTGAATCCTCGGGGTTGACGAGACTATTAGTATTTAATTGTAATTAAATACAGCAAATGTTAGCCTCTTGTTTTAATTTATTTCGATTTAGATTTGTGTACACTCCTTTTGTGGAATATAGGATCGATGGATGTAAATTAAAATTAAAGTTTTTTCTCGGCTCGGGTCTCTTGCTTGCACGGCTAAAGGAGGAGGAGACGAGGTGGCATGATCAACTGGGAGCGTATTGGAGAACGACAGAATCTACAAAGCCATAATAGTTGGAAATTTAGAATTTTCGTATTTATTGCTTGCCATTTTGATATGTTTGTTGTGCATGCTTGAAAATTCCTTATTTTAAATAACTAAGTGGGAGAGAGAATCTTTGAGTCTCGTGACCTCTATTACTAGTTTGATAAGTGATGCAAACAAACTTACACGTTGGCTCTGAGTGTCTTCCTCCACATCGGATGAGTTTGTTTTGTGGATCACTAGTTCAAACTTCCATCAAATGATTATAGGAAATTATTTAGGAGCATGTGATCTTACCCATTGGAAGGGACATAATCCTAGATAATGGACTTAGTATCAAGTAATGGTGTACACTTAGATGCAATTAATAGTATCCTCTCCATCGGAGTCACTGCTATTATTTGCATGGTTGATGATAAACTAACTATTAATTTTATTTGTCAAAAAGTAAGGTTGACAAGATAATAAAATTAATGGGTAAAAACTCCTCTTACAAATGTTTGAATTAGTATACGTCCACACTATCGTGGCATGTTAAATTCATGGTGTTTTGAGGTGTTGATGAATTTAAAATTTTATTGTTTGAGGAATCAATATTATTTTAAATTCTAATGTTTTGACCATTGTGATTCTTAGAATTTTTCAAAATAACTTTCAACCCACTTGCTGTGATTTTAAAAGAAAATAAACTTACTGGTCCTAACTATATCGATTGGAAAGGGAACTTGGATATTGTCTTGACTGCTGAGGAGTACAAATTTATACTTTTTGAGATATGTCCCGCTAAGCCTAGTGATGATTCCAGTGAAGAGGAGAAAGAGAGTTATAGGTGTTGGATTCGGATGGCTAGAGAGGGGGGGTGAATATAGCCAAACACTTGGGTTTTAAGCTTTCCAAACTTCTACACTCAGTTTGTTAGTAGCACAGCGGAAGAAATAATGGAAACTAAGAAGTGCAAAAATGCAGAAGACAAAAACTAACTAGAACAAACAAACAAGATCGTTAACAAGGAGGGTTTACAAGGTTCGGGGATAACTTGCCCCTACTCCTTGGCGTGCCCTTAAGGTGGGTGATCCCTTGATCGTCGGCAGATCAAGCCCCAGTGAACACCGGATAAAAAGCAACCTCCTTCTCGGTGGAGAAACCTCTCCACAGCGTTTCAATCAAGGATATAGTTTTTAAGCACAATGAAACACAAGAAAGATCTTACTTAGCACTTAGCAAAGACAAGAACACAGCAAGCTTTTCCCGAGCTCCACCCAGTGACGATCTCACGCAAGAACCCTTTCCCCGTGTCTTCTCGCTGTCGGACTCGAAGTCTCTTGTTCCTTCCTCCAAGTGCTCAAGCAAGGGATGGTCGCTTCACTGATTACAATTGCTTGCTCAAGATGATGGGATCACAGAACACACAAGCAAGGATGTGGAGAACACAATCGCGCAGCAAGAACAAGCCAAAAGTTGATTTAGCGAACTCTGCTTCTACGAAGCTTTCTTGCGCCATTTTGTTTCTCCACTCAGCACCAGGTGACGCCATCTCCTGCAGCCTCCAACTGCTCACCTGCCAACGCCAGCTACCACTGAGCTCTCCCTGGACTCCCTGAGCTTTCCTCAGCCAAGCTCTAGTCAGCAGCTCCGGCCGTTGCAACCTGAGATGGAAAACGGACAAACCTGCTCCAAGGAAAGGCCTCCATTAACTCTCCTTGAGTGTTTGAATCCTTCCCTATCACCTGCAGCTTAATCAGAGCATTAGAGCAGTGTATCAATCAGAAAATCAAGCATCAGATGTTAAGCGCAGAAGATCAGATACGGTCAGACGCGATCAGAGCGTCTGACAATGCAATTTGAATTAAAGTGATCGGTCACCGGACCGATCCAGGACTCGTGGGTCGGTCACCAGACCGATCCACCGCTTTGCTGGGACTCTCAGCTCTCGCGGCAACACAAGCCTGATCGGTCACCGGACCGATCAGAGTGAATCCTGATCGGTCACCAGACCAATCAGAGTGAAGCCTGATCGGTCACTCAGACCGATCAGATCTGATGAACAGTAATCCCGGAAATCAGATCCTAAGTCTCTGATTGGTCACCGGACCGTTCAGGAGCTGATCCGCGGGGGAACTCAACTCACTGTTCGCTCCCTGATCGGTCACCAGACCAATCAGGAGCAAGGCAGTGAGGAAGCTGCCTGCTCCCTGATCGGTCACTGGACCGATCAGGAGCCAAGCAACAAGGCAACAGCCTGCTCCCTGATCGGTCACCAGACCGATCAGGAGCCACACAGTAGGTTCTCAACCTCACTATACGCTCCCTGATCGGTCACCAGACCGATCAGTCATCGTTGAATCGGTCTCCAGACCGATCCACGAGGGAGCAGCGTGTCAATCTCCCTGATTAGTCACCAGACCGATCCAGGGACGCAAACCTAGCCTTCCAAGCTAGGGTTTCACCCAACCTAGCCCTCCAAGCTAGGATTTTTCCATCTAACCCTCCAAGTTGGGACTTTTCACCTAACCCTACAAGTTAGGACTTTTCACCTAGCCCTCCAAGCTAGGACTTTTCACCTAACCCTTCCGAGTTAGAACTTCATCCAACCTAGCCCTCCAAGTTAGGATTTTTCACCTAACCCTCCAGTTGGGACTTTTCACCTAACCCTCCAAGTAGGACTTTTCACCTAACCTCCAAGTTAGGACTTTTCACCTAGCCCTCCAAGCTAGGACTTTTCACCCAACCTTCCGAATTAGGACTTTTCACCACCTGGCTTCACTCACCAGGACCCGGCTTCACTCACCGGGATTTCCAACACCTGGCTTCACTCACCAGGACCCGGCTTCACTCATCGAGATTTCCAACACCTGGCTTCACTCACCAGGACCCGGCTTCACTCATCGGGATTTCCAACACCTGGCTTCACTCACCAGGACCCGGCTTCACTCACTGGGATTTCCAACACCTAGCTTCACTCACCAGGACCCGGCTTCACTCACCGGGATTTCCAACACCTGGCTTCACTCACCGGGATTTCCAACACCTAACCCTCCAGGTTAGGATTTCAATCATCCCATGCCTAATCCCCGATCAGGTCATAATCATAATCATAATCATAATCATAATCAACCTAAACTAAAATCGATGTCAACACCAAAACAACAATCAGGGCCAGACTGTATCAATAATAGGAAGTGGATAAAGGCAGATGAGATGACGCGGTGTTACATTTTCACTTCCATGTCAAATGTACTACAACATCAATATTAGACCTTCACTACTCTTATGACATGATGCTTAATCTCAAGGAACTCTTCGGACACCAGAATCAGGCTGCTAGGCAAGAGGCTATGAGGAACTTGATGACGATCACCATGGCTGAGGGAACACCCGTGAGGGATCATGTTCTTAAGATGATGACTCATTTAAATGAGATGGAAGTCCTTGGAAATCGATAGGGAAACCATGTCGATATCATTCTCCAGATGCTACCCAAGAGTTTTGAGCAATTTCGCCTGAATTACAATATGAACAAAAGGATGTATTCATTGGCGGATCTTCTGACAGAACTACAGGCAACAGAAGGGCTATTTCGTCAAAGTGCTCAAGCTTACTTTCTTGGAAACGTTTCTACTTCTAAGCCAAAAGGTAAGAAGAAGAAGAAACATGGTGGTTTGGCAAAGAAAGCGGCTGGATCTCAAGGACCTCAGGCTGGAGTGAAGAAGCCGAAAGGCAAGAGCTTCACATGCAAGCAGACTGGACATTAGAAGGTGGGCTATCTCCGTCGAAAGGAGAATAATAAAGGTATATTATTTCATTAGTTATTGAAACATGTTTAGCAGTGCTATTTACCAGTACCTGGTGTGTAGATACAGGAGCCACTGATCGTGTCTGCAATTCATTGCAGGGATTCCAGAAACCAGACGACTAGCTGAGGGCGAGATTACCATCTACATAGGCAATGCTATGTTGGATCGAGAGAATACGATAGAGGGGGGGGGTGAATATCGTAAATCATTTTCGGATTAAAGATAAGAGCATACGCAGCGGAAAATCAAATCACAACAAAAAACATAAGTAGTTTTACTTGGTTCGGAGTCGCGGTCGGCTCCTACTCCAAGGCCCACAGTCGTTGACCGTTTACTGGGGGCAATTCTATATGTGCGCAAAGAGTTTTATAGAAAGATTATAGTTGTAGTATAAAACAAATGAAATGACAGCTCCTCGTTATCGACGTGCGGTGTAGAATGTTTCTCGGAGTAGAGGGACGTCGTCGGCGCTTGTATCTCGAGTTGGGAGGTATCTGGAGCAGAGCGCTTGAGTAGAAGAGCGTATTGGCATTGGAAGCAGTGATTAAGAAGCCTTGGGGGTCGAGGGCTTTATATAGCAGATCTGGGGGCACCCGGGACGTTGGGGGCGCCCTCCACGTGGCCTTTGATCCGCAACAGTTTCGGTCAGCTTTTTATCCCTCCAAAATAGGGATCGAACCTTGACGGGGGCGCCCGGGAAGCAGGGGGCGCCCTGGTTGACCTTTCAGCGAGCTTCTCGGCTGGATGAAACTTTATCCGCTTCGTTGGCTTAAGCGCGGGGCGCTCGGGACGCTGGGGGCGCCAGGGAGCATGGGGGCGCCCCGCCCAGTAAGCTACCGAAGCACTTCTTTGCTTAACTTGTTTTGTATTGGCCTTGGGGGCGCCCGGGACACTGGGGGTGCCCTGCTCAGCTACTTGCCTCTCTCCTTTGGGCATTCTGAGCTGCAGACACACGTTCCTTTGGTCCTGCATCCAGGGTTAGTCCAAAACAATATGAAGCAATAGAGTATTAGGTTTATACAGCCTTAGCTGTCTTGGTTCTGACTTTGGGTCTCCAAAATGGAACCCTAGGTCGAACTGACGCCTACTGTTCCCTCGACAGGGAACTCATCCTCACCTACTCCTCTCAGGAGAATTTACCTGTTGCCAACTGGCTCCTCCAGTTGGACTTTTGCCCAGCAGTCCTTACCAGGTGCCCAACAGTCCTTCGTCAGGTCTTCAGTTCCAAGCAGTCCTTCACCTGGAGCCTAGCTGTCCTTCGCTAGGTCTTTCGTTCCAGGCAGTCCTTCGCCTGGTGCCCAGCAGTCCTTCGCCAGGTCTTTGACTCCTAGAAGCCCTTTGCTAGGTGCCCAGCTGTAGGGTTTTTCGGGCCACGAAAACCGCTTTTTCGCGTCGCGGAAACCCCGAAAGCCCCAATAGCAAGGATCCGAGCGAAGAAAGCCATTTCAAAAAATTACGAGTGCTCGTTTACATGCTTCAAAACCCGATCTACTCCTAGATCTAAAGAGGGATAAACATTTTACCTTTGATGCGTGCCCCGTTTAATCCCGTTCGCTCCTTTTGGATGTCGAATATCTAGGACGTCAAGTGCCGTCCCTCTAGAAGTATCCACGCGAACAAAAGTAGATGGATGAAATCCTTTAGGTGTGCTAGCACCTTGTAGGATTCGGCCAAGAGGAGTAGAAGAAGAAGAACTTCAACCATTGGAGAGGAATAAGAGAAGACACACACTTAATGGAAAAATGGAACAAAAACCCCTTTTGTTCTCTCTTGTGGCCGGCCAAGCCATTAAGTGGCTGACCATAATGGCCACTAATAGCCATTAGGTGGCCTTCCATAACCCCCTTTCAATTTGAATTCAAATTCAAATGGGGGGGAAACCAAGCCAAGTCATCACTTGGTCAAGTCAAGGTGAGGTGGCCTTTTGGTCAAGTCAAACTTACCTTTTCAAGTCAAACTTGACTCCTTTTCTTCTCCCATGTCAAGTCTAACTTGAAGTGGAACCAAGTCAAGTCAAACTTGATTTGGATTTGGGTCAAGTCAAACTTGCCTTTTATGGACTTTCCATATTTAGTCAAGTCAAACTTGACTCCTTTTCTTCTCCCATGTCAAGTCTAACTTGAAGTGGAACCAAGTCAAGTCAAACTTGATTTGGATTTGGGTCAAGTCAAACTTGCCTTTTATGGACTTTCCATATTTAGCCAAGTCAAACTTAACTTCAATTTTTCTCCATCTATTTGTTCTTTGCGTGTGACCCTATAGGTTCTTGTAACGTTGGCAATGCTTCTAACCTCTTAGAAACATAAGCAATGAGCGGTATCTAGCAACATCATTGCTACCCAAGTTACAAGAATGTTGAGATTCAACATCACCAATGTGACTACTAATTATGACTTTCATAATATGTGACAATGTCCTTCTATCGTCGATATCTAGATTGATCTTATATGAAGCATAGACCGTGTCATCCTCCAATCAATCTATGTGTCTTGAACTCCAAGTAGACTCACTATAATCAAATAAGCTCAATATCTCATATTGCCTTATTTGGGCATGGCCATGCACTTAGTGGTCTCACTCTATCAAGACTATGATATCTCTCCCGTCATATAGGAGGGATAGATCCCATCTACATCACTCACATCCCTCCGCATAATTTGTTACATACCCAGTAATCGCCTTTATAGTCCACCCAGTTACGGGTGACGTTTGACGAAACCAAAGTACATAACTCCTTATGTAGGGAACTATGGTGACTTCAGGTCTAAGGACTAATAGTCATACTAATAGTCACATGAGAAAGTATATGACACTCATATAACGATCCATGATACTTTCTCATGGCGGGCCATTCAGTATACATTCTCTAATGTATACCCATGTGTCAACTTGATATCTCATATCCATGACTTGTGAGATCTAGTTATCATGTTGACCTACATACTAGTCTCTATGCATTAACATTGTCCTTGAATGTTAATACTTGACTAGGAATAATTAAGAGTAGTGTTCTCTATATCATCTCACTATCAATTCAACTAATCGATTGATATAGATAAGAACCTTCTACTCAAGGACGTTATTATACTAAGTTATTTGGCACCAATACACATAAGTACAATAACCATAAGAAATGCCTTTATATATAAGAAATATATATACAAGAATATGATACAATGAGTCCAAAAAGTAATCATCATATGATTGGCTCTAGGGCTCTCACTAACACCAGCAGCCCTTCGCTGGGTCTTAGGGTTCCGATGCCTAGCAGTCCTTCGCTAGGTGCCTAGGAGTCCTTCGCTAGGACTTTAATCTGCACACTCAAGTAGTATGTTAGAAAACATAACATCTTAACTTTTGAACCCTTTTGCCATTATCAAAACCCAGGTTCGACTTAGGTGCTGTCTGCACCAACATGCTACAGAGGTGTCGGTTATTGTAGTGGGAGATGTTTATTTATCTTTTGATAAGAATAAATGTTGGTTTTGTGAAATTGTCTTTACGTACCTTTTTTAGAAAGAATTTAATTTAAATTTCTAAATTGTTTATGGATGAATATTCTGTTTCTTTTAATGACAAAGTTATTATCAAAAGGAACAGGGAGATTATTTGTTCTGGTACGTTGGTTGATAATTTATATACTCTTAATCCAATTTCTCCCACGATGTAATTAGAAATTAATAACACATCTTCCAATTCTAATAAGAGAAAAGAACCTTCGAAGATGAACCAAACATATCTTTGGCATCTAAGGTTGGGTCATATTAACTTGAGTAGAATTCAAAGGTTAATAGTCGATGGACCTTTGGGTTCATTGGTAGTGGAAGACTTCCCAACCTGCGAATCTTGCTTAGAAGGTAAAATGACCAAGATGCTTTTTAAGGCCAAGGTGTATAGATCCAAGATGTGTTGGAGTTGGTTCTTTCTGATTTGTAACTCGCTAAACCAATTGGTCGTGGAAAAGACGACAAGCGGATCGTCGGTTTTTGTGTTATTATCGGGGTCCAAAATAATTAATTATCAACAATGATTAACAAATAATCAAGAACATGATAATTAATTAACATAACATAAAATGACAAGAAAATCAAAGGAGCCAAGGAAGAGTTTATACCTTCCGTTACCTTGCGATCTTCTATCGTATGACCCTCCCCTCTTGGTCGTTGTGTGGGCGACGATCTACCAAGAACCGAAATCACAAAAGGCCACCCAATCACCACCTTCTTCCACTAGCCGAAACCCTAGTGCTTGGTCTCCACCTTGCGCCGACGATAAGGGAAGAAAAGATCTTGTTAGTAATATGAGAGAAGTGTCCTAAGGCAATCGCCTTATGATTGTAAACATTTATTCTAATAAATGATAATTCACTATTTGAGTATACATGTTTGTGTATTTGATTGAGATCTTAAACTCATCTACTGAATGTCCGCAATACAATTCACAGCATAAGAGAATTTGTGATGGGATCACAACTAGTGATTATCTCTAAATGTGCAATTGTGAAGTATTGAAATTATCCCTAGTCGATGAATTGATAAAAACGGACACTATCAATTCTGTTGAGACTAGCATGGGTTATTCTCTAATCAGCTGATTCTCACTGGCTGGTGACATTGGGATGTCCGGAGATAAACATGGATGCTAGTTAAGGGAACTAGTTCATTGGAGTGACTAGCTGTAAGACTTCATATGGGAATTTACATGTAGATATGTCAATGAAATTCTTACTGCAGCTTAAGTGCGATGTTCCTTTGACTTGCGGTGTTCAAGTCATCTTGGTCATGGAGACTTATACTTTAACATCTTAAGCAAGCATCTCCAAGGAGGTGTGGACCCAGGATGATTGGGTATAAGCCGAAGTGCCCGAAGATGTTTGAACAGCCTACAAAGGATTCACCACTCCTTGCGAGGAGATGTATACCCAGGCCTATCGTCGGATTGTTACTCAAAACCTCTGGCCAGAGTATATCATGTTTAGAGTGCGAGTCTCTTAAATATATGAGAGTAATTAGAAATCCAAAGGACGAGAAAGACACTACTTGGGCTAGGTGTGACGTAGTCAGTCTAGTGGGGACTGACACAAACAGACCATGTCCTAAACCAAGTGGGTATAAGGTGGTGAAGGGAATGGGGCACGATTCATTAGAGCTGCTGAAGGGTTTCAGAATTACTTCTGAGGTCAAACCGTTGATCTTTCGATTAATTGGGGGTCATGATGTACTACTAGGTGCCACTCATGATCGTTCTATAATTAGTTGATTATAGACGGCCAACATAAATCGAAAGCCTATTTAGTCACACGAACTACGAGTAATCCGAGAGATTTAAAACGAGTTGAAAATTGGATTTTTCGATCAAGAGAAATAAGTCGAATCTGAGTTAATCAGAGGCGCAACGGAAGCTAGAATTGGCTAAGTCTTTTGAAGGCTTATTGGGCGAATTAAATGAGTTTAATTCGCGATGGAAACGGCTTGGTTTGGCCGGCCAAAGAGGGTGTCCACCCTCTTGGTTTGGCCGGCCATTAAAAGGGGAATAAACCAATTTAATTGGTTTAATTAATAAAATAAATCTAGCGCGATTTGTTTTATAAATTATGGATAAATAAATTTGTATAAAGAAATTTATATAAATAAATTTATAGAAATTTATTTCTTTTTGGGAAATTAAAATAATCCGTGGAGTGGTTTATTTTAATTTTATAAAATCAATTATGAATTGATTTTTCCATTAAAAGAAAAATTTATAAATTTCTTATAAAATTTATTCCATAATTAAAGAAGAGAATAATTTGTTTTATTATAAAGTTAGTTATAATAAAACTAGGCATAACGGAATTATTCATAAGAAAATTTATAAGATAAATTTCTTATGAAAATTAATTCCGTTAATTCCGTTAAAGAGGAGACTTAGCAAGGGAGAGGTTACTATATAAAGGAACCAAAGGCTAGCCTTCAATTTCAATCAATTAAGTTGATTAAGAGCTTCCTCTCTCTCTCTCTCTTATTCTCTTCTTCCCTCTCCCAAGCTAGGGCCGGCGCCCATCTTCCAAGCTAGGGCCGGCGCAACCTCAACCTCCCTTGAGGTTGCCGTGAGCCATCAAGAAGAAGGAGAAGCCAACCAAGAAGAAGAAGAAGCGGATCACCTCTCCTTCCTTCCCGGAATTTGGATTCCGACTCTTGGTGGTGAGTTTCCTATCTTTTCTCTTGAACTTCTAGTTGTGCCTTTAGAGAATCTAGTAGTTCTCGTCGGCACAAAACTCGTGAATTTGCGAAGTCATCCCGAAGAGAACTCGGCGTGGACGCGAATAGAGGCGGAGCTTCCAAGGGACGCTACGGTTGGATCTCGTCCCTTACTTCGAGTTACGAGAGGTACTTAGTAAATTAGTTTACTTTTCCGTAAAGTTATAATTTATAATTATGTCAACACATCATAAGGTTGCATGCTAGATACGTGGTTAAAATAATTTAGGTAATTATTTTATGCTAATTCTTCCGCTGCACGTAAAAATTTAAAATTTTACGAACATGTATACTTGTCGACATGCACCCGGTCCCAACAGATCTTCCTCAAGCTTGCGCCCCTGGTCCAACCGCCTCCTTCATGGCCTGCCGAAACCTGCTCGTTGCTCAAGAAGCTTCCAGCTACAAGAGAGGAAGCAAAGGAAGAGGAAAAGGGTGAAGAAAACCGAGACCTAACTCCTCCTCCTTCTTCTTCCACTTTGCGGCGACAACACCACAACTTGTGCCCTTTTCTCCCTTGTTCCACCGGATCCAGCTAGCTCAGGGAGTGCTCCGGCGAAAGGAGAGAAGAGAGGAAGAAGAAACCGAGGGAGAAGAGCTCTCTACCTTCTCCTTCTTCTCCTTGTTGTCGCCGGCTGCTAGGGTGGGTGCCGCAACCCTAAGAGAGAGAAGGGAGAGAGGAGTATTGGGTTTTTGGCTTATGGATTGATGGATGATTAATTCCTTGGTTTCATGACTCCATGGGGTATATATAGGGCTACAATAGGGACCACGAGGAGGAGTTAGGTCCTGGCCTGCTAATGGATCCAAACCCGATCCATTAATGAAGATCCATTCCACTAAAGGATCTCCATTGAATTACCTCACCAACCCCCATATTTTCATATGGGCTCCACATATTATGAGCACATCCATCTCCCTGTGTTTATGATATCGAATGCCGTTGATTAATTTAAATTACTGACAATTTTAATTAATCAACCTCTAACTCCTTGACTTGTACCACTCATCCTTATCATCATGTTGGACCAAGTCCACCTGCAGGATTTAACATGATGAACCTTATGAGCTCATCAAAGGGCATCATCATCCCGACTCACCAGGACATGGATTCCGTCTATAATCAATGACACACTATGTAAATAATATTATTTCTCAACTTACCGGGCCTATCGATTTAGCAGAATAAATCTCGCCCATTGGTAAATCAAAGAAATAACTCCTAAGTACATGTGCCTGTTATTATATCGGATTTAGAGCATGTACTCCATAATAAACTGAGGTCCTATTCAATTATAAAGTCAGTATAAATTGGATCACCTCTATGTTGGTCCTACTCAATGCACACAAAGTGCACTAGTGTAATTCTATGGTCAAGATAAACCACACCTAATTACACTACAACCATCCCGATGGTTTGTCCGACTCCATCTCGGTTGTGAGCCTCTTCTTATACTCTGCAAGGGACTGATAACATGATCTTCTATGTGTCACCACACACCATGTTATCTACAATACAATGTATCAAACAGTTATGCACATACTAATATAAACATGCAACAGTGTTGTTGTGATTCTCTTTCAAAATGTAGATGTTCATAGAAAAAACAAGTCTTTTAGTATACATCCTAGCAGGAAGTTCGCTTGTTCGTAGGCTATCCTAGAGGAACGAAAGGTGGTTTGTTTTATAGACCTAAAGATCAGAAGGTCATCGTTAGCACGAATGCCCGGTTTTTAGAAGAGGACTATGTAATGAACCACAAGCCCATGAGTAAGATTGTTCTAGAGGAAATGAGAGGGAAAGTTCCTACTTCAGTACCAACGGTACAGGAGGATATACCACAAGTGACTGCGCCGCGTGTCACAGATGATACACAGGTAGTACCTCGTCGTAGTGGGAGGGTTGTTAGGTAACCTGACAGATTTATATTTTTGGGAGAGTCCTCGGACTAGGTCCCTAGTGAACATGAACCTGATCCTTAGACTTATGATGAAGCACTCCAAGATAAAGATGCGGTATCTTAGCAAAAAGCGATGAATTCTGAGATAGAATCTATGGATTCTAATCAAGTCTGGAGTAGTAGAACCACCTGATGGTGTAAAAGCCATTGGATGCAAGTGGATCTACAAAAGAAAGAGAGGATCAAACGGAAAGGTGGAAACCTTTAAAGCAAGGCTTGTTGCGAAAGGGTATACTCAAAAAGAGGGTATCGATTATGAGGAAACTTTTTCGTCGGTAGCCATGCTTAAGTCTATCCGGATTCTCTTGTCTATTGCTGCTCCTATGGATTATGAGGTTTGGCAAATAAATGTCAAGACAGGTTTCCTTAACGGAAGTCTTGAAGAAAACATCTATATGAAGCAACCAAAGCGATTCATTGCAAATGACAAAGAGCATCTTGTGTGCAAGCTTAATCGATCCATTTATGGATTGAAGCAAGCTTCAAGATCTTGGAATATTCGATTTGATGAGGTAATCCAGTCTTATGGATTCATACAAAGTCCGAAAGAGTCTTGTGTATACAGGAGGAGTGACGGAAACGTAGTGGTATTTCTTGTACTATACGTAGATGACATTTTGCTCATTGGCAACAATGTCAAAGTGTTGTCAGACGTAAGGGTATGATTGTCCAAATAGTTTGATATAATGGATTTGGAAGAAACTGGACACATCCTTGAGATCAAAGTTATAAGGGATTGCAAGAAAAGGATGTTGTGCTTATCTCAAGCTTCGTATATTGACAATATCGTAGCTCATTTTAGCATGCAAAACTCCAAGAAAGGTTTTCTACCTTTTCGGCATGGAGTACCTTTATCTAAGGAGATGTGTCCTAAAACATCAAAGGAGATAGAGGAGATGAAGGCAGCTCCTTATGCTTCGACTGTAGGGAGCCTAATGTATACTATGTTATGTACGAGACCGAATATCTGCTTTGCCGTGGCATGGTTAGCAGATATCAGAGTAATCCAGGATAATGACATTGGACTGCGGTAAAGGATATATTAAAGTACCTGAAAAGGACTAGAGATTATATGCTAGTTTACCAAGCAGATCATTTGCTCCCTGTGGGTTACACGGATTCTGATTTCCAATCAGATAGGGATAACAGTAAGTCTACCTTGGGTTATGTGTTTACTTTGGGAGGTGGAGCCATAGTATGGAGGAGTATCAAGCAGAAATGCATTGCGGACTCCACCATGGAAGCTGAGTATGTGGCAGCCTCTGAGACAACCTAAGAAGCTGTATGACTCAGGAATTTCTTGATGGACTTAGAGGTGATTATTGGTTTGCCTAGAGCTTGTTGGGACCGGGTGCATGTTGACATGGATGCGGGTTCGTAATTTTAAAATTAATTACGTGCAGCGGAAGATTTAGCATAAATAATTTCTCAGATTATTTAACCACACATCTAAGCATACAACTTTATCTTGTGTAGACATGATCATATATTTAAAATTTTGAAGAAACGTAAACTAATTTACTTATTACCTCGCGTAACTCGAAGGAAGAGACGAGATCCAACTGTAAGCGTCTCTCGGAAGCTCCGCCTCTATTCGCGTCCACGCCGAGTATCTTCGGGATGACTTCGCAAAGCCACGAGTTTCGTGTTCTCGAGAACTACTAGATTCTCCGAGATCGCGACAAGAAAAACAAGAGAGAAGTAATCACATCAGAAAAACTCACTACCAAGGTTGGCCGGAATCACAATTCCGGCGATAAGGAGGAAGATGACTTGCGCCCAATCCCAAGGTGATGATGGCCGGAGAGGAAGATCGTCCCAACGGAAGAACTTCGTCGCCTCGGTACTTCTCCTTGTGCTCACCGCAAGAAGAAGGGAGAAGAACCTTGTGGCCGGCCAAGAGGAAGAAGGGAGGAGAGGGAGAGAGCCTAGGCAAGAATACTTGGATGGATCATCTTTCATGGCACCCCTTGGGTCCTTTATATAGGGAGCTCCTCCTCAATCAAGCCTCTCAATTTTGGCATAATTTTTATATCAAACCATAATTGATTTTTGTCTCATGATTAAAATCAAATTTTAATTCATGATAAAAAAACAATCAAGCCTTTTAATTTTGGCATAATTTTTATATCAAACCATAATTGATTTTTGTCTTATGATTAAAATCAAATTTTAATTCATGATAAAATCAATCAAGCCTCTTCCATCTTATGGAATAAATCTCCAATCAATCCATGATTGATTAAAACAAAACAAAAGAGAAGGAGAGAGAGGGTCGGCCAAACCAAGGAGAATATTCTCCTTGGCTGACCCATCTTGGTTCAAATAAATTACGGGCCAAAATTTACACATAAGAGAATTCAACTCAACTGATCGGCTAAGTTTTCATCCAAACAATAGGTCCATGGTTCAAAACCCACCAATGTATTAAATTTTGTCATCTTTAATTTATTATAAATTTTTATAAAACAAACCAACTCTTTGGTTTATTTAATTCAAATAGTCCCATGGATTATTTTAAGCTTATAATAAAACATACCACCTTGGATCAAATCCCTTAATAAATTAACTTATTTAATTCACCCATTAAGTTTTTAAAGACTTAGCCATTCTATGCTTCCGATGCGTCTGAAATAAATTCAGTTTTGACTAATCGTTTGACTCAACCAAACTTAATCTTTCTTGATTGGAAAATTCAATTTTCAACTCGTTTTAAATCCATCGGATTACTCGTAGTGCATGTGACTAAATAGACTTTCGATTTATGTTGGCCGTCTATAATTAATCAATTAATTATAGAACGATCATGAGTGACACCTAGTAGTATATCATGATCCCCAATTAATCGAAAGATCAACGGTTGACCTCAGAAACAATTCTGAAACCCTTCAGCAGCTATAATGAATCGTGCCCCATTCCCTTCACCATCTTATACCCACTTGGTTCAGGACATGGTCTATGTGTGTCAGTCCCCACTAGGCTGACTACGTCACACCTAGCCCAAGTAACGTTTTCTCGTCCTACGGATTCTAATTACTCTCATGTATTTAAGAGATTTATACTCTGAACATGTCATGCTCTGGCCAGAGGCTTCGAGTAACAATCCGACGATAGGCCTCGGGTATACATCTCCTCGCAAGGAGTGGTGAATCCTTTGTAGGCTGTTCAAACATCTTCGGGCACTTCGGCTTATAGCCAATCATCCTGGGTCCACACCTCCTTGGAGATGTTTGCTTAAGATGTCAAAGTATAAGTCTCCATGACCAAGATGACTTGAACATCGCAAGTCAAAGGAACATCGCACTTAAGCTGCAGTAAGAACTTCACTGACATATCTATATGTAGATTATCATATGAAGTTTTACAGCCAGTCACTCCAATGAACTAGTTCCCTTAACGACATGTTTATCTCCGGACATCTCAATGTCACCAGCCAGTGAGAATCAGCTGATTAGAGAATAACCCATGTTAGTCTCAACAGAATTGATAGTGTCCGTATTTATCAATTCATCGACTAGGGACAATTTCAATACTTCACAATTGCACATGTAGAGATAATCACTAGTTGTGAATTCATCACAAATTCTCTCATGCTGTGAATTGTATTACGGATAGTAAATGAGTTTAAGATCTCAATCAAATACACAAACATGTATACTCAAATAGTGAATATTCATTTATTAGAATAAATGATTACAATCATAAGGCGATTGCCTTAGGACACTTCCCTTATATCACTAACAGAGCTATTACAATTTATTGTGATAATAGTAGTGCAGTAGCAAACTCGAATGAACCATGAGCACATAAGGCATGTAAACATATTGAGCGCAAGTACCACCTAGTACGAGACATCGTAAAGTGAGGAGAAGTTGTTGTCGCCAAGATTGCATCAGAGGATAACCTGGTAGATCCTTTCACTAAGGCCCTTCCAGCGAAAGCTTATGATAGACATGTTGAGGGGATGAGAATCAAATGTATGACAGTTTGATGGCAACATAGTCTTTTAGTATAAGTGAGAGATTGTTAGGATATATACTATAAGCCTAGCTTTTGTATGAACATCTATTTTGGAATAAGAATCATAATGGTCATGGTTGCATTTTATATTTGTTATATGTGTACAAACTGTAGGACCGGTGCCGTCGATAGAGGGGGGGGTGAATATCGACCGTTAAAATCTTTCGGAGAAACTTTCGGATCTTCGTTCTAGATTCAGAGTTAGTAGCAGCGGAAAACACACAGAACGAAGAAAACAATAATACAGTGACACAGCGGGATTATTTACTTGGTTCCCAACCCCCCAGGGTCAGTACGTCCAAGGCCTATGCACTCGGCGTGAGTCCACTATTGGTCTCCTTTCCGAAATTTTCGGAGGCGGAGAAAACCCGTCTTACAGTGTACAATTACACGCAATAATATAGAAAAATTAAGTACATTAATTAAAAGGCAAACCAACGAGAAAAGGTCTGAAGCTCGGCCGATCTGGACCTCCGAAGTGCCGCGCACCTCCTCCTGGAGCCTCCCGGTCGTAGAGCCTCATTTCTAGCGAGTTGTCGTTGGTCAGAATGATCAGAACAGTGCTTGGCAGTTGTGTCTGAAGCAGAGGGGTCGAAGCCCCTTATATAGGCCTCCTGGGGGCGCCCCGGACTCTGGGGGCGCCCCGGATGACTTGGTCAAACTTTATCCCTGCGTCTACCTTGCCACAGCTGATAACAGCTTTGACCAGGGCGCCCCGGATCTTCCGGGCGCCCATCTTGAACCCAGTCAGCGCTTATCCACTGCTTCGTACTCGCAGCAACGAACCAATGTTGACCAGGGCGCCCTGGTGCATGAGGGCGCCCTGGTTAGGGCCTTCATCAAGCTTGCTTTGTCTTCGGTTCTTGGTACCTGCAATATCCACAAACACAAAGCATAGATACATATAATATTGGTCTTAAGGACTTGGTTCTGACTTCGGATCTCCACGAAACCCTAGGTCGAACCGGCACAAGTTCCTATCCCCGAGAACTCGCCCTTCACCTACTCCTTTCAGGAGATGGTTGCCACCCAGTCCTTCAGATGGACTTTTGCTTAGCCTTCGATTACTCCGGATCTTGAGACGCCCGTACCCCGACCCGTCTCTACTCCTGTCCTTAGTCATCGCTCAGCTAAGTTGCTCAGTCCCTTGGACCAAGACTCATTACCTAGCAATCCTTCGCCAGGTGCCTAGCAGTCCTTCGCCAGGTCTTCATTCCCTAGCAGCCCTTCGCTAGGTGCCTAGCAGCCCTTCGCTAGGTCTTAGGTTACGATACCTAGCAGCCCTTCGCTAGGTCTTTAGGTTACGATACCTAGCAGGCCTTCGCTAGGTGCCTAGCAGCCCGTCGCTAGGTCTTTAGGTTATGATACCTAGCAGCCCTTCACTAGATGCCCAGCAGCCCTTCGCTGGGACTTAGGGTTTCGATGCCTAGATTAACTAGGACTTTTCCTCAGCTTTGGTTACTTTACTTTTTCTCCCCTTTGTCTATTCATTGTATACTGACTTAAGTGTATTGTCAAACATTAAAACACTTAAAGAGGAATATCATTGATGCAACTTGCACCAACACAAACTGTCTGTTACTTTACATTGTAGATAACATGGTATGTGGTGTCACACAGAAGATCATGTTATCAGTTCCTTGTAAAGTATATGTAGTGACTTACAACCGAGATGAATTTTGACAAACCATTAGAATGGTTGTAGTGTAATTTGGTATTTCTATCTTAACTATAGAATTACACTAGTACACTTTGTGTGTATTGAGCAAGACCGATTTGAGGTTGTTTGATTTATACTGACTATATAATCGAATAAGACCTCGGTTATTATAATGTACATGTTCTTAATCCTGATTAATAACGGACACATGTATTTAATATTTATTTCTCTAATTTACCAATGGGCTAGATTTATTCGTTAAATCAATAGGCCCGGTAAATTGGGAAATAATATTATTTACATGGTGTGTCATTGATTATAGAAGGAAATCGTGTCCTAAATATTTTAATTAATTAATGTGCATGCGATATCTTAAACACGGGGAGATTATGTACACATAATATGGTGGAGCCTATATATTATTATGGGGTTGGTACGGTAGTTCAATAATAACCCATTAGTGGAGTGAGTTATTATTAAGGGGTCGGGTTGAGGATATGTTAGGAGACCAAAACCAACTCCTCCTCATGGTCCCTATTGTAGCATATAAATAACTCATGAGCCATCAAGAGAAAACCAAAGCCTCTCTTATTCTCTCCTCTCTCTCTCTTAGGGTAGGCGTCGGCGACAAGCAAGGAGGAAGGAAGATCAAAGCAAGGAGAGAATTATTTCTCTTTTTCTCCTCTTCATCTTCTCTCCTCTTGAGGGTTGCGGCGCCGGCTACCTTGGAGCAAGGGGCGACAAGGGTGGAAGCAAGGAAGAAGAGTACACTTCTTCTTCTCTCTCTCTTTCTTTCCTTCTCCTCTCTTCCTTGGCCGGTGCACCATCTCCCTTGGAGTAGGGTGTGCGCAAACTAGGAGGAAGGAGGGCCGGCGACACCAACTTGGAGGAGGAGTTTTGGCCGGCGGCACAAGGTGAAGAGAGGAATATCACTTTCCTTGTTTGGTTAGCACAAGCAAGAAGGGAGGAAAGAAGGGTTTTGGTGGCTTCGTTTCTTGGAAGATCGCCCACACAACATCCAAGAAGAGGAAAGAAATACGATAGAAGATCAAGAGGTAAAACAAGAGGTATAATTTTATTTTTATTTTATTCTTGTTTAATTGTATTTGTTATCATGGACCCCGAAGATAAACACAAGAACCGACGATCAATAATTCATCATCTATTCTGCGGCTAATCGATAAAGGAGTTAGATTACTTGAACCACAAGTTTGTTCAAGCGATCACTCAATCGAATAGCATAATGATGAAAAGGTCGTTCGGAAAGTTTTCTTTCCATCCGGATTAGTTCTAATTAATATAATTTTAATCCGGGAATATGGAGAGGAACCCGTTCCGCAACAAAATCAACACTTATTAGAAGAATCAAATTCGAGGAACATGCCAGACTAGCGCTCATAGTCACCCACCAAGAAGAAAGCATCGATAAAGGGAGAACCATGTCAGAAGAAAACAGTAATGATGTGGGAACCTCTGAATTCGAAAAAACTTGGTAAGTGAAGTATGTTTACTCCAACCCGATCAACTTTATTTTAGAATTAAAAATATGACTAGATCGTTGTATAAATTAAAAACAAAGAATGTAAAGTTTAAAAGGGAATTAGCATCTATATGCCCCTTAAAAATTTATGACAAATTAAAATTAGAAAATGAAAAATTGAAGGCTCAATTAGAAAATTAGAAAATAACTATGCTTGTAAAAATTCAAAATGTTTTGGAAATTCAAAAATTCAATATTTTAGAAAACTTAATTAGTATTTGAGAAATCACAAAGGTCAAATTACAAAAGTGTGCAAAAATTATATTCTCTCAAAATATTTAATAAATCCTGTTAATAGGAAATTATTTTGGATTCGTAAAATTATACTAAATTATTAATTTTTTTACTAATAATTAATATTTTTCTTAATTATTGATTAATGTCTTATTTATTATTCTTTTGATTTTTTTTCAAATTATTATTTACTACAGAAAATTAAGTTTTAATTCATTTTGTGATAGAGTTCACCTTTATCTATCTATAGATTTTTTTCCAAATTTTTTGACCATTAATTTATGAATTTTTGTTCAAAAATTAATTTTTCAATTTTGAAAAATATTTAGGAAATTATTTTTAAAAAATCGAATTTTTGGGAACTACACGTTATACTTAAAATGTTGTCAAAATTTTTTTAGATATTTTTGAGATTAATATCTATTTTTATAAATTATCTTTTTAAAAAATTATCAACTCTAAAGTAAAAAATTATTTTCTTATACTTAGAAATGTTATTTTACTTTGAAATTTTTACAGAGATGAATCTATTAATTTTCACACTTGGATAAAAATTTGAGTTTTTTTTACTAAAAATAAATTTTGACAATTTTTTTATAGAAAAACTAAATTTTAATTTTAAAAATGCTTAAAATTGATGTTTGGAAAATTGAATTTTCTAGAGACTAACTATTACCTTTGACATGTTTTCAAATTTTTTTTTAAATTTTAGATGACTAGTTAAGTTTCTCTGATTTTTTTCGCAAAAATATATTTTTTTACCTTTAACATTACTCTTTTTTTTCCTTGTCACAAATTACTTTGAATTTTCATTCGATAAGTTACACACACTTTTGGAAAGAATCTAGTTTGATTAACTTTTTTTTTCTAAATCAATTTAACCCTTAACATTTTTTTGATGTGATCAAAGGGGAAAAAATAGGATTAAGTTAAGGGGAGGTTTAATTTGTAATTTTTTTGTATTACTTTGTGAATATTTTATATTTGTCATTTTATATTGTCTAACCCTAACTTAACTTGGGGTGATGTACATAAAAAGAAAGAGATTGTAAGTACCTTGGGGTGAGTTTTGATATGGTTAATCAAGTTAAGTTAGGTCATGTTGGTATTTAATCCCTATGTATAAGTGTGCGGAGTTTAGGATCACAAGAAGTAGAGCGAAAGACGCAACGGATGAGAATGATGACACGGAAAAGAGCTGACATGCTAAGTGTATCCGAGGGACGCGGAGGTCTACGGAAGAGTACTCCAGTGGAGTGAGAATGAAGCACGCGATGTCGGAGGGACAAGAAGGGAAGAAGCCTGCTTGAGGAGAAGGCCGGAGAAGGATTCAGGTGTGCTCAACTCTGGAAGGCCCGAAATCACCCAAAAGACCCATTGGAAGACTGGTCAACAAGTCGTTGACTAGGTCAACCTTGGCACCCGAGTTAACTCGGGCACCTGAGCATGCGGGTCCCTGGTTATACTCGGGCACCCGTATTCCTGAGCGCCCGTTCTGACTCGTGCGCCCGAGTGCCCATGATTATTCAGAAAGTAGTCGTTTTACTGTTGTTGCGACGTGGATAAGCGCCGACCATGTGTCAGATGCCCCGTGTGCACTTGGGCGTCTGAGAAGTGTCACATTAACATTTCGATAAACTTTCACAGGGGCTATAAATAAACCTCTGAATTTAGTTCATTTTAACAATCTAATTTGCATATGAATTGTGTAATTTTTCTCTATTTTTTCTGAGTTCAAATTGCTATAAGATGCTTCTCTGCCTCAAGGAGTACATCTGAAGATCGAGCTTTCATTTGTCTTAGATTAGCAACATTCCTGTTGTAACTAAGTAAATCTGATTGTCTGTGTTTTTTCCTTTTAGTAGTTAATATTTGTTTTATATTATTGTATTGCTTGTGAACTAATCTTTATCTTTGTTGAGAAGACAAAAGATCGATTTAATTTTTCAGGGGCAATTCACCCCCCTCTTGCCGCCTGACTGATCCTAGCACATAACGGGCTGAGTCTCTATTCATTACCAATTCACAGAGGTTGGTGAGCCTGGCGATCAACTCCTTGATCTTCGTGTGTAGTTGTGCTATTGTTTCTCTTTCCTTCATTTGGAGGTTCGTCAGTTGGTTTCGGAAAATGTCTTCATGAAGCTTTAGAAACTTTTCCCATAACTCTTTTGTTGGCACGTAAGTGCCGATCCAGTTGATTTCTTGAGTCAGGAGTGCACTTAGCAGATGAAACTATGTTTTGGCGTTAGTTACAGAGTCTGACTGCTATTTTTATTCTAGAGATGTGCTTCTTTTATCTCGTCGTTTTCGTCTTTAGGTACTTCAAAATCATATTTTATTATTAAAAAAATTCAAAATCTATTCTAAAATATACCTCCATTTTTCGCTTCATGTCGTGAACTCTCTGTCAAACTTTAGAGGATGAATGCTAGTTCTGGCCATTATCTTTTGCTTTAGGTGGCAGTTAGCCCTCCTGAAGCGGTTGGGCTCTGATACCAATTATAGGTCTCGTGCAGGCGTACTAGAGAGGGTGAATATGCTTGCAAATATAAAATTAGGTCTTTTGCTCTTTCATAGCAAAGATAGAAGTTAATTTACGCAGTTTATAAAAAGCAACAACATAAAAATAGTAAGATACTAGATAAGAGGAATTTACTTGGTTGCAATCAGGATGGTTGAGATGTTAACATCGCGAAGACGTTCCCAACTACAATATTAGTAAGAACAATTTGAGATGTTAACATCGCCTACATGGTTTATAGATTATCTAGAATGTTGGTTGATAAAATTTAACAAGTACTTGAAATTTTTTAACCTAGCTTTACAGTTGCTTATATCCGGCAGCATCACCTCGAACTCTGATCTAATAACTTAATAGAGAAGTAACAAATTACTATCTGGAGCTATCTTTGATCACTTCTAACCTCATGATTAGTAGGGAGGCGTGTGGTCGGGAGCAATTGTCTCATGAAGACCGTTGGAGACAAACTAAATTGTTCGCCGGAGACAAAGCTACCACGGAACTATGTTTGTTAAGTTTTCTCCGATCGCTTTTTCCTCATGCAATAAGATGAAAGTTCTTCGGATATGAAATTCCACCCGAGTGATGATTTAAACTTATACTATGCTCTACACAAGAACCTGTACTATTCATTGAAAAATATTAAGAACCAGCCCGACGTTTGTCAATTTCTCTTTGTTCGACATTTTTGCGCAACAAAAGATCATTGTTCATTGGAAAAAAAGCTATACTGTTCGTCGAGCGTCGCCTTTGGCTTGGACAAAGTTATCTTTATATGAGAAGATGCAGAGTACGTTTAGAAAGGTCTTTGTTTTGGACGCATGTGACAAGTACCAGCGATTTTGGAAAAAGATAAAATGAGAAATGAATTCATGCGAGACTACACGACTTAAACAATCCCAACCTATGCGACTTTCAGTAAACGCATATCGAACTATGCGATTTGGGAATTAGCCTAAAAGGAAAATTTCTTTATTTTAGTGTAATTTATTTTATCTCCAGGAACTGTGGACACACTGCCCATCCCGTCCGGCGCCGGATCCTCTCTCCCGGGACAGACCCTATCCTGGGTTCCGTTCATCGGCGATCGTCGCGAGTCATCCGATCGATGATCGGACACCACTAATTATTTTTGATCGTCGTCTCGAATAAGACGATATTCTCGGAGAATGATGAATCGGTCGGAAACGCTACATTGCAATCTTGTCGGATTCGACGGTGAATACTACAACATCACAATTGCGGCGATACCCGACGGGTTCACCGTACCCCCAGGGTATAGTTTTGTTCGAAATGGCGGTCGAAAGCTGCCGATAATGTCTGATCGTTGATTGGACGGCTCACCGACGAGCGAAACAAAGGGACAAAGTCCGGATCCGGGACAGAGGATCCGGCATCGTCCCGTCCCGCCCAGCCGGCCCGAAGACGACGCTAGTTTCATATTCCTAGCGGTCAGATGAAAGATCGGCAGGTGAGGACGACCCTCCATAACCGGTCACCTTGAACATTAAGCACGTGCTCCTCTCGTGTCACGCCGTGCCGGATCGATTACCCTTTCCCTTCCTTTCCTCCTGCGAGGGAAGACTCCTCCGCAGGTCTTTCAACGCGACATCGCGAAAAAAATCAGGCGGAGGAGGCGTCGTTCGGAAGAAGGAAAAAGCTCCTCCGTTTCTCTCACGATTCCTCTTCCCACGCTTACCCTTTCCTTTTTTTCTCGCGATCGTATTCACGTGTTCTCCCTTCTGTGGTTTCGTCCCGATTCCTCCATGGAGCAGCTCGTCAATTTCATCATAAGGCCCCCCAGGTGCGGAACTGTCTCACGGATGTCTAGTTCTTTATTCCTTGTATTTATTTCGTGCATGGATTGATTGGATAGGGCATCTATGCTTGATTTGTTGTCGAGATTTTTGATACAGCATGTTGGAATCAATGATTCTCGATTAAATTTCACTCTGATTTTGATTTTTTTTCTCCCCCTTTAAACCTACAATTTCTACTGTGAAATATCAATTGCTTTGATGCAAACATATTCCTGATAATGAAGTCGCCTAATCTGGATTAACCGATCGTATTATGAGATTAACCAATCTTCTGGTGTCTAATTTGAACTGATTTAACTCAGACATTGTGGGGAGAGAGGGGGAGGGGCATCATTTCAACAACTCTAATCCTTGACACAACAAATTTCCAAATGTTCCATACTGTCTCTGATCACCCAAAAAAGTTCCATAATCCTACGCTAGCTTAGCTATGCGTTTAATTAACACATTCCTTTGGTATTCATTGTCTTTATTCCTCGAGAGAATAAAGATGGTTTGTTCATTTGTTCTCAATAACTCAGGACATGTATTTCCAATCCTAGTTTTATAATATACTTTTTTAACAAGGTCCTGTAACTCAATAACCAGTCAGATTGGACACTAGATTAAAAATCCAGGTTATGTGACATTTTTTAGCACTGGATTAAGCAGTAGTGTATCAAGTCTCATGTCATTGGATTAATGATATTATGAGTGCATCTGCAATGTGCATAAATGAATTAATTACTCAGAGTTAAAAAGGGTTAGAGATACCAACTAAATTTTATGCTTATCTTTTTAAGCCTTATGATTATTACTATTAATTTTTGCCTTTTCTTTGGGTTAACGCATATTATGCTATATCCACATTGATGGAGGTTAGATTGAAAGGAGAAGGTCCTATGAAGGGACAGGAGGAGAGAAGTTAGGATAGAGGAGTGATAAAATATTGCCTATGTGGTGGTAGACCCGACCATGGTTTAGAACCTCCGGTTCGAAATCGCCAGTTCGACAGTTAAAAAATATCGACCTTAACCTTCAAAGTGGTTACGGTTCATGGTTTGGAACTGCCAATTATGATTCGGTTCACGATACATGATGGTTCAAGATTATTATTATTTTTTTATTTTTTTAAAAATATTTAAAAATTTATAAATGTTGAAAAATTGAAAATTGAAAAAGGTGTAAACTTATTTAAGTTGTCTTTCTATCCACTTAGAGAATATAAAGGAATTATTTGTTTGTTCATTCAGTGTCAAAATCTTCTACTTCATCCTTTGAAAATTGCATTCCTTTTATTCTTTTTTTATACTAGTGTTTTTTTTATCTAACATAACATTATTATATTTTAGTGTGAAGAGATATATTTTTTCATTAATTATGTATGTTCGATGTTAGTCTTCACTATATATATATAATTTTATTGTTGAGCAAATTATATCCGTTGAAAAATTTATTATTGGATATATCAGACAAGTCAAATAGTCTCTGTAAACTCAATGTTGAATGAATTAAAAATACAATAAGTCCAATGAGTAACCTATTAAGAGTTAAATGGGATTAGTAAATTTAATGAGTTAAACTCTCATATTAGAAAATCCAAGACAAATAGGTTTAAAAATTGGCTTAGTAAAATAGTCCTACATTGAAAATTTTAAAATAAATAAGTTAATTTACATTGAACCACACCATTAATATCACTAAAATATTATAAATATTATTAAATAAAAGGCTTTCAATTGTAAAATCTAAAACAAACTTAAAAAAATTAAAGTTTTTAAAAATAAATACTAGTGAATCAGTTGTTCTATCGGTCAAACTGTTGGTTCACCTGTTCACTTGGGGCCAGACCCTTGGCTTTTTTAGAGATGGGTCGACCAGCCTATTGACCTAGGTCCAATTTCAAGCTAGGTCCAGTCCTAACCGAACTCAGCTCATGGTTAGGTTTATATGGAGGGGATGGAGGAGCGGAAGGTGAGGAAATTAAAAAAAAAATCATCTCTACCATTCAACATAGTCTCCATTTGGAAAGTTGACAATGGTGGTTGATGTGCGGTGGTATAGCCATGATCCAACAATAGTTTGTGGTGGTTCGATGATTGGATCTGACAATTATTGTGGTTCTACGATGGCTCAATGATGGTTCATAGTGGCTAGTGGCCCTATCATCATCTTTGCTATGTGGTGATGATTGATGGTAAAATTTGGTGTCTAAATGGTTTGACAAAAACCAGGGATGACCAATGATGGTGATGACTCAATGGTGTTTGGTGATGGTTTAATGGTGGCTGATAGTGATTGACGGTTAGTAACGAAGAGAGGATATATTTGTCTTTTTATCATTTTCCACTTTCTCTTCAGTCAATCTGTCCATATTTGTGTGGATTAATTTTTAATGTAAAGATAGGTCAAGGATCCTTTCTTAGCTTCCTTCTCTTCGTTGTTCCATCCAGGTGGACAACAACTCATCTTTTCCCTATCCCTCCCTCTTCATTTTGGCTCACACAACTTAAAAGACCATATATAATCAGCACCAATGAGTGTACAAGTAGGTTATTGAGAATATCTTGGACATTAGTTAAAGCCAACATAGTATTGGTTGGAATCCCTGGTTCTTCTGTCTATGTAAAATCTTCACTCTGTAGACGTGTTATCAACACTGAATTCTTGTTTTGACACCTTCAGTTAAATAACTTCATTGGAGTGGGAAATCCTCATCGACTACTAGCTATACAATTAGCCAATCTCTAATAGATGCAAATTCTTGTTTTGACACCTTCAGTTACATAACTTCATTGGAGTGGGAAATCCTCAGCGACTACTAGCCTATACAATTAGCCAAGCTCTAATAGATGCAATTTATGGCTTTTTGCTTTTGTCATTGCCTTGTGCAATTGGCCAAATCTAAAATGTTCAGTACAGGTACAATACTCTATGACAACTTCCTGGACCAGCAGACCATGTGTGCCTTAGTTGGCATTATCAGTAGCAATGTGTCACGGGGATACCAAACACTTAATCTTTAACATGAGGAACATTATTGATTATATCTCGTGTTAATATTGTCTATGCTACTTTTATCTGCCTGAGTTCTAATATCAATGTGCCTAATGCATTTCAGGGCAGATTACAATCCTCAAGATGATTTGTTGGACCAGGAGTTTATGCTGAGAGGGCGATGGTTTCAAAGGAAGGACCTGGAGGTAATACGATTTGATGATTTTGAAGACTTCATCAATGACATATTACAAGTACAACGTTCTTTTTCTAGCATGAGATCTCTTTGCAGTTTTAACAGGCTAGTAGAAACATCAGAATATATGAAGTTTCACTCTTATGTATTTTACTTTATTAGATTAAGGGTGCGTTTGGTTGGGGGTTATCTTTGATAATCTTGGTTACCCATCCAAGGTTATCAATGAAAATCTTGTTTGGGGTAGATAATCAACGATTCCCAAGTAATGCTCCATGCCCAACACGTCAGCAAAACGGACATGTAACCTGGAATCGGAAAACCTTAGGAAAGTAAGGGTTTTTTTGATTTTGGGGTTATGAAACTTATCTTTCCAAAATTATCCTTTAATATTTATATTTAAGACAAAAATAAACATCATAATTTATTAAATTCCGATGACATTATTTGCGGTCGGCGACCACTACCGGCGCCTGATGACCGGCAACGGCGGCGGGTGACCGTCAACGATTGGCGCCGATAGCTGGCGGTCAGAGCCGACAGCCGCCGGCGATCGCTGATTGTCGGCGGTCGACGCCGATAGCCGATTGCCTACGCGGATACCGACGGTCAACGTCGATGCCGACGTCGATGTCATTGGCGAATATTTTTTTAATTTAAGATTTTAATAAATTAAATAGAGAAAAATTAAATAAATTTAATTTAAAAGGGTGCCGACGATTTACTTGGCTATGCCAATACAGAGAGGGCTCTAATAGACCGAGCCTAAAGAGCAGGGTCAGCAGCCACGTGAATGTCGACTCGATCTCCTGTGGAGCAGAGAAGAAGCTCAGGAGGAGGTGGAAGTAGCGTCGATCGGGGAAGAAGCGATGGTTGTTGCGTGGAAGAAGACTTGGGCAGAGATGGTGAGGAGAAGCCAAGTTTATATCCGTACCCATTTGCAATTTGGTCCTTAGCAATTAGGTTAATTGCATCACCCTTTAAACTAAGCCATTTAAGCATTTTAACCCTCAAACTTTGGGTCGTTAACCCACACCCCTTTAAGTTTGATTTTCCTTGAATTAATTCTTCCCGGGTTATTCCTAACCCTAGGTTTTGTTTGCGATATTTAACATTCTCTCCCACTACAAAAAATTTGGTTCTCAAATTTCGTTATTAAAATGTGACAAGTACTACCACTCATCATGCAATACTAATACTGAATGAAACACACTAGATGCACCTTAGACAACCCGTAACCCTTAATTGGTAACCAGTATCCCTCTAGAAGATAAGACACCGCTAAACTCTATGAACTAAGCATAAGCATCCTATGGATCTTACCCAAGAATATACGTATTGTAAATAGATGAATCTACCAATATCTATCAATAACTAAGTAGAATACGCATAAACGGAAAACAAACCACGGGAAACCGGCCCCTCGGCTCGCGGTCCCTCCTTCTGAATGATAGCATAACCTCGCCCCGTCTCAGAACTCGATGGTGGCACCCTTAGAGCTGGCTGGGACTGGATCACAGGAGCTGCAACAGATTGCTGAGGCTGATAACCTAGGTATGATTACTGATATTTGCCTGTCGTAGAAAATTGTGAGGCCGTTGGGATGGGGGCTTGCTTATACCCATGCATGCGGTGGATGTGTACCGGTGGGGGAGCTGCCTGTTGATGTGGTTAAGAAGTCTGAGTCTGCCAACCTCCTCTCTATGATCTGTCTGTCCAGAGCGACCCCCCTGAGTGGTGACCTCTGCAGGCTCATGCTAAGCCTTCAGATTACACTCCCAGCTCTCATGTCCCGGAAGCTTGTCGTAAAAACATACTGCATATCCAAGAGGGCACTCTGACTTACCATGCTATGTAGACCCGCACTAGAAATAATGGAATCTATCAAAGAACTTCTGATTCTTTTGGGAGTGATGGGAAGATCCTGCCGGTGAACACTCAATCTTCTGCGGTCGAGAATCCGACCCAGAAGCACCCTGTGTACTCTGACTTCTCTTACCTCGCTGTAATCCTATACTCTGCTGCTCCTGGTCTGACAATGAGTCTTGAGCTGGCTATTTTTCTTTCTTCTTATCATCATACACTCGCTGCTCAGTTAATCTTAATGAGTAGTGCTTGGTCCAAAGCCTCCCGATAAGAGGTCGTAACAAATCTAGATATCCAGATTTGAATGTAGCTCGCCAGGCCCTGCGTGACTTGAAACATCCACTTACTATGGTCGGCTACCAACTGTGGACAGAATTCCGCGGTTGAATTCTACATCATACTGCATAACTAAGTGTCTCCCTATTGAAGACTCAAGAACTCTAAGCGTTGTGCCATGCGGAACGTAGCCGGAAAATACTTCTTCTCAAACGCCTCTTGGAATGCAACCCAAGTGATGTGCTGCTCCCCAATCACTATACTCTACATGTTCCACTAGGTGACGACCTTGTCAGGCAGATGGTACGCAGCTAGCTCTGTCTTCTCTTCCTCCGTGCATGACATATCAGAACGTGCCCTCCAATGTGTCAATCTAGGAGGGTGATAAACGGATCTGGTCCTTCGTGGAACAGTGTAAAGCTTGCCCTTCATGGATGCAACTAAAATCGGGATCCGAGCTCTATCTAGGATCGAGCCCGCAGGGGCGGTAGGTACCACAGGTGGCTGGAATAACAGTTGGAAATGGTGAAGGGACTCTCAGTGGTTGAGCACTTTGACCACTCGGAATAGTCTGTCCCCGGCTGACTGGCTCTACCTCTGCCAATTTCTTCAGTGACTTCTCCTCCTGGCCGGCGGTCTCAGCTCTCACGAACTCGACTGTCCTCTTCTGTGGTTGCCCATGTGTACCGCGAGTCATACTTGTTAAGATATTTACCCAATATCACTAAGGTGTGTAACTACTAAAATCTTACTAACCTTACGACAAACAAACAACACCATAAGCCCCTCCGGGGCGCACAATCACACAAACCACAGTACAAGTTCACAAGTATAAGAAAAACGATACAATAACATCATTGGAAAGCAAAAATCAAAACCAAGACATGTAGGGATTGGCCGTCGGGTTCTCTCTGGGTAACTCCAAGTATATTAGCCTGAAAAAAAATAAAAAAAACGTAGCAATCAGGGGTGAGTCCGGGCGAACTCTGTAGATATAGAGATAAGATATGCATGACGGTAAAAAGCTATACAAGCAGTATAGAAACAAATCAGATATAGTCTTATAGGAGCATTAGAATACATAACTGAAACACTGAACGTATGAACATACCATAGTCAATCTATCTTGCGGAGTAATAAGATCATAATCTCGGAAATCATAACCCTCCACGGGTAAGCTCGTACCACACGAGCAAGGTCAATAACCATATGCAGAATACCTCCTGTATGTGTATGTTAAACACATGCAACAACCATAGTCATACAAATGCAACAAGCACAAACAAATACAACAATGCATCATTCCCCTCCTTGTTCCCCCTGCACAAAGCCGGGGAAGTGATGCCACTCTATAAATCACTACATGCACTGTTGGAGCCAAAACCCTCCCTGTATTCCGCAAACCACAGTACAAGTCCACAAGTATAAGAAAAACGATACAATAGCATCATCGGAAAGCAAAAATTAAAACCAAGACGTGTAGGCACTGGCCGTCGGGTTCTCTCTGGGCAACTCCAAATATATCAGCCTGAAAAAAAATAAAAAAAACATAGCCATTGGGGGTGAGTCAGGGTGAACTCTATGGGTATAGAGATAAGATATGTATGAGAGCAAAAAGCTATACAAGCAGTATAGAAATAAACTAGATACAATCTTATAGGAGCATCAGAATACATAACTGAAATATTGAATGTATGAACATACCAGAGTCAATTCATCCTGGGGGTAATAAGATCATAACCCCGGAAACTATAACCCTCCATGGGTAAGCTCGTATCACACGAGCAATGCAAGATCAATAACCATATGCAATATACCTTTTGTATATGCATGTCAAACACATGCAGCAACCATAGATCATACAAATGCTACAAGCACAAGCAAATATAGCAATGCACCATTCCCCTCCCTGTTCTCCCTTGCAAAGTCGGGGAAGTGATGCCACTCTATAAATCATTGCATGCACTGTTGGAGCTAAAACCCTCCCTGTATCCCGCAAACCACAGTACACGTCCATAAGTATAAGAAAAACGATACAATAACATCATCGGAAAGCAAAAATCAAAACCAAGACGTGTAGGGACTGACCGTCGGGTTCTCTGGGCAACCCCAAGTATATCAGTATGAAAAAAAAAACATAACCATCGGGGGTGAGTCCGGGCGAACTCTGTAGATATAGAGATAAGATATGCATGCAGTAAAAAGCTATACAATCAATATAGAAACAAATCAGATATAGTCTTATAGGAGCATCAGAATACATAACTGAAACACCGAATGTATGAACATACCATAGTCAATCTATCCTGCAGAGTAATAAGATCATAATCTCGGAAATTATAACCCTCCACGGGTAAGCTCACCACATGAGCAAGGTCAATAATCATATGTAGAATATTTCCTGTATGTACATGTCAAACACATGCAACAACCATAGTTATACAAATACGACAAGCACAAGCAAATACAACAATGCATCATTCCCCTCCCTGTTCCCCTTGCATAAAGCTGGGGAAGTGATGCCACTCTATAAATCACTGCATGCACTGTTGGAGCCAAAACCCTCCTTGTATCCCGCAAAAGCCTTGGGGGAGTGATACCACTCTAAAAATCCACTGCATATAATGTGGGAGCCAAACACCTCCTTGTACCTACAAAAGCCCCGGGGGAGTGATATCACTCTATAAGTCCACTTATAATATGATTTGAAATTTTAAACCATTATTCTAAGCATATTATTAGCATTCTTACCATTCATTTGTAATTTTATTCCATGGCATTTCGGTGAGTCCAAATATTGCATCTCGAATGGTAATATAGTCAGTTGCAAACTCTATGTGGTTCTTGTTGGTGTGCATGACATCGGGTTGTATGAATGCAAAATCTCTCAGATGTTGATGAAGTTCCCAACGTTAGTAGTGATTTTTGATCTCCAAGGTGTCTTTAATTTAGTTGGATCTTAGCAACCCACTTTCTCTAGTAAGGCTGCTAATGGCTTGGTAGGTCTTCCTGGGCTTTAATGTTCGAATCATCTACAAATGCTATAGGTCAACAAAACTTGTCGTTTGGTGATTATAGGGGAGACTAGCTGCTAATAACGTGGTCTTGTAAGCTTTACTAATTTAGATTAAGATTGTATTTTGATGGATCTAATGAAGGCCCAAGTGGGAGATCAAATGAGTTGATGAAGGCCAGTTTGGTGAACAATGAAGACACACATGTTTCCATTGTGGGATCCTAAAAGGGTTAGTCAATAAAGGTGGAGTTTTTATTAGTGATGCAGACCGATTAAAAGGTTAAAGAAAATGGAGGGAATTGACTACTAGGAATTTTTTTTCTATCACCTTATTTTAGTATGTTGCCTTTCCTCACAGGAAACATAACCTAAGTTTCCCACAAACTTATTGTTTGCATACAAATGATATAAATTAGAAGTTCAATTGAATTATAACTATGAGGGTTTTAAGTGTACATCTTAGCAGTAGTAAAAGCAAACTTGAGTCTTTTATTTTATTTATTTTACTTGGTTGTTGTTGCTTAATAATGTTAGGGCAATGAATGCAGTGGCCCGATGACTAAAGGGGGTGGATTACACTTGACCTATAAATAAAATATTTTTTGCTAATGCTTTATCAAGGGCATGCACACAAATTATATGTAGCTAAATCACAATGGCGCATACCAAATGCTCAAAATCCTTTTACTTCATGGCTCTTATGATTTGTTAGTGAGTTACCCTCAAAAGTTCACCAGTTTTTCTCCTTGGTCGAAGGTACACAAAGGACAACTTATAAGATTAGGTTATAAGTACAAGAGAGAAATCTCAAGAGAATTTTGCTAGCCTCGACATGCTCCTTTTGGTCCTTTTATAACCAACAACATCTTTTACTTTCACTTTCTTTTGTGTTGTTCTATTGCCAATCATCAATTGGATCCATTATTAGTCGATTCGATCCACCATCAGTCAACATCCGCCGTCAATAGAGTTGACTATTTTCTTTACAGTTCAATTGTCATCAATTACCTTAGTAAACTTATCTTTTGTAGACCTAAGGTTATTTGATAAGTGCAACTTCGTTGTGTCAGATCAATGACTGTCAAATCAATGACTACTTTCTGGCTTTCTTGCTAAGTCATCAGTATGTTGAATTCCAATATCAATTGACTGCCCAGGCAACTTGGCTCTGAACAGAATATTCTATTTACAAGCCACCAAACTTGACTGAGCTTACCATACGATTGGGAACATGTTCCAGTCGATTTGAAACACCATTTGGTCGACTGGATCCTCAACTACGATGAGTATAATAATTGAGTTTTTGCCTACTCTCTCCTCCCAAGGTTACTAGTGTCTCAACTCTTACAACTTATTCACGAACTTACCTTAATTTGCCATTATTCTCCGATCTCCAGTGCATCTTGAGTCACCGAGCCAATCAACTTGGCCATGCTAAGTCAAGCTCTACGAGCTACTCCAATACCACCTTAATGCTTCTTGTTTTATGCTTACCTGGATGCCTCATGCAACCTTCTTTGAATTCCATTGAATCTTTAGGTCATTGAGCATTTAACCTTGGCTGCGCCAAGGCTTCATCTACACTTGATCTTGTTAAGTCACCAGCTCTGTGACTTCTAACTTCTATTTGTATCTTGTCAATTCCTACCCAACTTAATACATATATTACATACATATGCATACCTAACTTAAACCCTGTCCCCAAACATTAAAAAACTCATGCCCGATTACTTAGGGCACAGTTGCACTGATAAATGATGCAACTTTTGGGTGTATAAAATTATAGTTTTTCATAGGTATATGATATTTTTAATATATTCATACATTACATGAAATCCATGGGCTACCAAGACATCTAAATTGTTGTTGCCCATTTTATTTATGTTAAATAGTTTCATTAAATTATCCTTAGGGATGGTACATCTCCGCTGGAATCAGAAATGGAGATAATTGGTCATAAATTCTCTGACCATATTACTTTCATTCGATAATTCTCACTAACCATGAGTAAGTAAGATACTTGCTGTGGTGCTATGCTTCCTTGATTCTTGATTTCCTTTTTGTGAATGATTGGTATAGCTTCACAAAAATTTATTTAACCATGGCACCTTGTCTTGTTGAGTTGCCTACCAAGATTTTTCTTTTTATATATATATATATATATATAATTTTGAGTTTCATTGATCATTTTGTTGAGATTCCTACTACCTAAATTTTTGTCAATATTTACTTAAGTTTTACTGATCATCTATCGATAAATAGTAAAATGGAGGAATGAGAAATTTTCGCCTTTTCCAGATTTTTTAAACTAATCTACACATGGTAATTTCAAATAGAAGCTGTCTGATGTAACTCCTCCACAGAGGAATCTCTCTGTTCCACATTCAGATCCGCAGTTGCAACCTACAGTCCTACACTATATATATATATATATATATATATATATTCACAATAGGGCTATTGCAGTTGCAATCTGCATTTTTTAGCTCTTGCATCATCTTAGTCACATGTTCATTGTCAGTTTTCTACATGAATAAGTCATTGAGGTGCTACCTTGCTGGAGGCTAGATCAGGCAACGGTAGAGGAAAGGGTGATAAAATGCAGTGATTGTGGAGAAGAAGGGGAAGGAGAAGCTAGTGGTTTAGGAGACAAGGAGGACCATTAGAGATGTGCTGAAGTTTGGCTCATTTTTGAATTTCTTGAGGGCGAGTCTGTCAACTTTTCGGAGATCCTTCTGCACACACCTCTCCATTCTGAGTCCTACACATGCAATCTGGTGTGGTGCTGGTGGCATGCCCCTTTGATGCAACATGAATAATTATACTGTCTCTGTGAACTAATGATTTGCTTCTTGGGCGTTGTCTTTCTTTGTTGGATCTTCATCCTTTACCCATCTTGATGTTTACCCATTGTGATCACCCCTACATCATCTACACAATCAGTGAGGTGAGAGGAAGAAAGTGGTGAAGAGATTGTTGCAATCCAAAGAGACCACACAGCCTTGCTCTTGTGAAACATGAAGGTGTTAATCATTAGATTAGGCAATCAAGATGCAGAGGTTTTGTTGGTGCAACAAATGGATTTGATGTTTGATTAATTGAGTGGGTGCAATCATTTATGGGTTGCAACAATGAGGGAAAATGACATTCTGCTGTGCTAACTAATCTAATGACCATTTTGGTCAGCATTTCTAACCAAATTATGCTGATACATCAGCATCAAATCAACTATTTTCCTTTCCTTTTTTTTGTTTTGCTTTCTAAATGGAGAAAACATAGTCAATTAAGAGAGATGAAGTATAGTTAATAGTTGTTTAAATGATTCACGATGCTTATAAGAATCAAAGCCATGCTATTGTAATCAAGCATCCTTGCCATTCAAAACAGGACAAAAATTGTTCATAACAAAATTAAATTGAAAAAGATATGGTCAATCTATTGGCATATTAGCAAGATACTATGAGCAATACAACTAACATATAATTCTAGAGTTCATAAAGGTGGATTGAAAAATTAATTAATACAATTCATTTCGAAGGTATTATTTTGAGTCAACATTTTGTTTCATACTATGTAAATCAATAAACTTTTGTGTTATTGATTTATTATTATTATTTTACTTCTATGATTTTAAAGACTATTTGCTTAACAATCGTTTACCAATTTGACTTCATCTATAACTATAAGCATTACCTAATACCTATCTTTCAACATGGCAAATTATCAAAAAAGAACAACACAAGCAGAGAGATTTTCAATTTCTAGCCGCATTGAGGTTTCCTTGTTTTGAATGAAGTTCATTCTATGGTTCAAGGTGTTGAGTTGTGCTAGTTGGTACACCGTTCTACCTGTTACCTACATTGAGATATTTCGGCATCACACCGTCTTGAAGTGAAACAAAGAGATCATGGTGGCTCAATGGAAACAAGAGAAAATCTCAATGGAGAGAATACCTAGAGAGTGGGAAGAGAAACGTACATAGAATGGGCTAGAGCGGCGGAGGACCTGGGTGTGGTGGTGGATAGAGAGCATGGTAGAGGACAACAGTGAGGTTGTAGGCGGTTGCGACAGCGGATCGGGAGAGGGGAATGGTTGCGAGAGAGAAGAGGGTTGGGAGGGGAATGATCGCGAGAGAAAAAGTAAAGTGTAAATATGATTCCTCATTTTTAAAAATACCATTATAATTAAATATCCAGGGACTAAATCTATCTTATATATAAATTTAATTTAATTTTTGTTAAACAAATAAATTGAAATAAATTCCAGTTTGAACATATTAAATCATAATCACAATGTATAAGCTACACTTATCGAATCTCAAAACTCAATTAATTAATTTTATTTAACTTAATTAATAATAAAAAACAAAACAGATATATAAACTAAAAAAATAAATAAGATAAAATTTGATATTTAATATCGGTAAAAAGTTTTTGTTCTAACTTTTGTGATTTCAAAAAAGAGAGATTTTTTGAACAAGTAATAGTTCAACGAGATTGAGCCAAACTTCTCCTTTGTAACTTCTTTAAGCTTTGGTTTAAATGTTTATGGATAGTCAACATTAAATAAAAATTTATTTAATTAAGTTAGTAAAATAATTTATTTATTTTACTAGTTTGAATTTATTTAACTATAATATTATTAAAAAAATTAATTGTAATTGGTATTCATTGATCATATCAGATTATTTTTTTAAAAAAATACTATCCAATTTAATTTGAGAGTATAAGTAAATTTAAAAATTAATTTTATCAAAAAATTAAATCTAAAATTTTCAAATTTGATTAACTGCTTCAAATTTTATGTTTTCATTCTTTAAAAATTTATACTTGTAAAATTGAATAAATTTAATTATAAAATTTAAAATCAAATTTAAACATGAAATATAGTAGTTTAAATTCTAAAATCTTACTATTTAATTAAGATTTTAGACCCTTTAATAACCAACTCTCAATTGATTTGACGAAATCCAAAATTAAGTTACGTTAATATCCTTTTTTTCTTTTCACACCGAAAAAATTTCAAAGCTTATTAGTAATTTCTAACTTATTTTTTCCCCTGTTTTTATAGAATAAATCATACTATTGAATAATGGTGTTCAATTACTTAACCGTAAATATTCATTTTATAAAATTTACGCATATTCATGCATTGTATTACACAAACAATGCCTGTGCGCGATCGCTAGTTTAAAAAATAGATCTTTCTATTTTGGTTTACTCTAATAATTATAGTTATGTGAAATAAAATAAAATATTTCCAATAGTTTTATATAGTCTTATCAAATAAAATCCAACAAACAAAGTGATATTTATTTCAATTTTTTTTTCTCAAATACTCATGAATAAGTTTCAAATTCAATAAAAATATACATTCATTTGTTTTCTTCCTCAATCATCAAAAGTCTCTTGGTCTTTCGAATTTGAGATTGCTTGAATGTTGTAGAATTCTAAAGCAAATTATGTCTCAATTTACAGGACTACAGAATGTTTCTTTTATTTGTTGCTCATTCCAGCGCTTTACCATTAAAAGTTGAATAAGCTATAAATGTAAATCATTATGAAATGAAAAAAGTTTACAATTTACAAATAACTAAAAGAAAAAAAATAAAATTTAATTGGTTGCAAATATTTTAATTCTAAAAATTGAGACGATCAAATTAATTAACAATATAATTAAATATTATATAGCCAATTAATTACAATATAAATTAATTAAAATTTTATAATTTAATATTAATTATGTTATTATTAAAAATTTAATTAAATAACTATTGGTATCATATCAATATGACACGATATGATACCGAAACTCCAACATGATTCAAAATTATAATCTCAATTTTCTTCCTACTTTTTTCTTCAGATTTTTTTATTTTCCATTGGATAATGTAGCATAGCTTCATACTCAATGATGAATGAGATCCATGTAACTGATTCCAAATAGTTTGGCTTCAAATAGTTGAACTCCCCACTTATGTAACAAGTAGAATGCTAAGAAAAACACAGTTGTATAGCTTTCTGATTTGTTTCTCACCAACAAACCAATATGTTCAGTAAATCTGTTCTCTCGGATTCTCCATCTTTATCAATTATGTGTAAGGCTTTTTTGTGGCACTTATGTTTTAATTCATCTCAAAGTGTCTACAGTTCAATCATATGCTCGAGGACATGAACTGTTGAACCAGTTGCTGCAGTGCAATCCTCATAGTCGACAGAGATTTACATGATTTAGTTAAATGCAACTCATCAAACTCAGTCCAAAAGCACTGCCCTTTACATTGATGAATAAATTTAATGGAACAAGGAGTTTTTTAATTTTGTATTAATATCAGTTAGGTGATTTTTTTTAAACTTAATTCATTTTTGATAATTTGAATGAATACGGGTGGGGTGGTTCAGCTAAAAAGAAAAAAAGTTTTAAACTGTTTGCTTTACCTTATCTAATCTGATATGGATATTACAAATTCTTGTTTCAGGTCATAAATTGTCGTGGAAAAAAACTTCAGTGCAGCCACTACTTGCCTCTTGTAATTCCAGAAGGAGTAACCTTACCTTGTGTTATATATTGTCATGGAAACAGGTAATGAAATAGCTGAATGACTGACTGATGTTGATCACATCAACATTTTACATGCCAGTTCCTGTTCATAGAGGAAATGTTTACTTTAATGCATGAATATACTATAGCTGGTAGTACAAATAAAATAGACCTATTCAAAAATCTAATCAATCAAAGATAATAAATTGACATTCGGATAAAATTTTATTTTATTCTATTTCAGAAAATAAAGTATTATCTTATTTGTATTTAAGAGGGCTTCAAATGCTATTTTATTTTATCTCTACTTGTATCAGTTGTAAGTAATCAACTTGCCAAGATCAGAGTGAGATTTGGGGATATACCACTGTGAAATCTCACATAAGGAAATAATCTTTTTACTAAACTACATAATAGAATTACATGATGGGCTGAGAACCTCTTTATTGATGAAGGACTAATTTTTGTAAGAGTGAGGTAAATATTATCTTAGTTATCTACTTTTTTCATCATTGTTATAACAACTTTTTTCCCACCAAAACCTCTACTCCATCAAGTTGGGTAAAAAAGATGATCGTTAAGCTTTGCGATGCATTACATAACTACAAAGCAAGCAATTAAGAGGTGCCTGTGGAGAAGATGGGTTTAACGTAGATTGTACTGAAGTTGATAGCAACATTAATGAAGGATAAGTTGGCATGGAACTTTTGCAACACAATACATAGTCAAATCCACAAATAAAGAATAAGACTTAATTGTCTATCTCTATGATATTGTTATCTTCATTGAAAATTGAACTTATATTTACACCATTATTATAACAAACTTTATCAACTTCATTAGCCTATGCGCTAGCAACAACATCCGGGCTAGTAGTTCCTGTGATTTACCTCCTCCGTGTTTGCCCTGGGACGGGTTGGCGGAGGCACTGGGGGCGAGTGAATTGTTGCCACCTTTATCAACTTCATTAGCATAAAATTTTAAATCGATAATTATAACATGTATTGATGTGCATGAAAATAAAATTTAAATAATAGTGGAAGTCAATGACATGGTTTAAAGTTTTAGTGCTAAAATCAATTTTATGCTAACCTAAGATGATTCCATGTTGATGCTGTTTTTGTTTGCACACATATTATGAGTTGTTCACACATGCTAATTAGTGTTTACACATGTCTTTGTTTGGTCCCGACTCTTGTATGCCATTGCATGTTCTTACATAAGTACTACTCCAATAGTGGTGTTAGAGGCATTAGTGTTAACTTGGAACTCATTTCATAGTTAGGAAGCTTGAGCATTGATTTCTCCATAATTCTTGCTTCAAAGTCTTCAAAAGCTTCTATTCTCTATGATGATTAATGCCAAATTTTATCTTTTCTTTTTCCAACAGATTAGTGTATGGAATGACCATTTGAGTGTAAGCTATGATGAATCATTGGTAGTAATTCATAAGACTAAAAGATTTAAGCTCTACCTTAGTAGGGATCAAAGTTGGGATCAACCAGTTTGGATTGACAAAACATTTACCTTGTTCATCATGATCATGGTTCCATTGTTATGATGTCCCAACAAAATGATCTTTGAATAAAATAACACTTTTATCCTTTCATGTACAAAGAATTTCTTTGAGAATTTAAGGATAATCTTTAAGTGTTAAGAGGTGGTCCTCTTGTTAGTGCAATTGTACCCTAAATGGTCAGATTTGTGAATAAATAGTTTAAGGTAAACATTGGATGTGTGTTTTATAAAGCTCGCAGTGACTCGATGAGGTTGAGTCTAGATGATGACTTAGCACATCTAAGACAACATGCTTAATGGATTAGATGTTCGATGGAATTTGGAGAAAGTTATATGAGGCATCCAAGGAATCACGGGACGAGAAGCATTGAGGTGGTGTTGGAGTAGCTCATGGAGTTTGACTTGGAGCAACTAGCTGGTTGACTTGGTGGCTCAAGGTTTGCTGGAGGGAGATAAGAGGAAGATGCTTTTGGACATTTGTAGGACCACAAGACGAGGAGTATCAAGACACAACGTTGATAGTAGATGGAATAAGGCGGACTACATAGGTGAAATGTAAAGGATGCTTGTGGAGTGAGCTCCATACGAACTATATAGGTGAAGTATAAAGGTAAATGGAGCAAGCCGAGGCCTGGGTGCATCTAAGGAATGAGTAATTTAGTGGGAGACGACCTTGGTGGCAAAGTCAACCTATGAAATGTGAGCTAAGAAATTTGTATCCTTGAGAGAGAAGTAAGTTTCAACTTAGGTGAAGATTCGATCAATAGGATGATTGTAATCAAGGGGGCTTTGTTTGATTGCAGGTGGTTCTAATCAACTAGTGAACTTATTTGACTAAGGAGTTGACTCATGTTTGGTGGCTTGTGAACAAATATTTTTGTTCAGAGCCAAATTGACTAGGTAATTGAATGAATTTAGTGAGGGTGGATGACTTGCATGAAAGTTGAAATGAACTATCGTTCTGACATGCGGGAGTTGTAACGGGCAAATGGCCTAGGGTCTATAGTGGATCATTCAACGCAGTCTTAGGGTAGCCATTGATGGATTGAAGATGAAAATGATCAAGAATAGTTTATTGATGTTAGATCCTACGAATAATGGATGAGAGAAGAATGAAATAGGAAGTGAAGTTGAAGAAGGTTAAAAGGAGAATCAAGAGGAGCATTCAAAAGTTTAGTGAATTTGTTTTGTAAATCTTTTGAGCTTTCCTTGTATCCTAATTCTCTAAGTTTTCTTTCTAAAATTCTTGTGGAAATAATTGATTTTGGGAGTGATTCACCATCGCATTGTGGTATGCTTTGACTCATGTTTTATTATTGTTACTAATCTTATTTGTGTAATCTCTCTAAGGCATTTACAATAGTAAAAGATTTGTATTTGCAGGTCAATTACTATTCACCCTACCCTCTCTAGCCATCTTAACACTTCTATGAATTGGTTGTAGACTGACATCCAAGTACACCACTGTAAATTTATGGAGATGATCATGAAACAACTTGTCAATCAAAGTAATAAATGTAGCGAGTGCTCTAGTAAGCCTAAACAACATACTAGAATTCAAAAGCATAGTGAGGTACACCAGTGGTTTTGCCTCCATCCCCTTTTTCAAGATACTTATTAATATCCAGACTCGATTTTCTTTAAAAAGTACTTTTCCCTGGTTATCTAATTGAATAAGGCCATAATGGGACTACTATTATACTTGTTCTTAATGGTGACCTTGTTGTGGACTCAGTAATCTTTTGCAAAATCTTAGACTTCTATCCTGTTTCTTTTGGATGAGTACGAGAGCTCCAAAAGGGGCCTTAGAACTTTAGTACAAATGGTCTTTGAGGAGCTCATCTAATTGCTTGTGCAATGCTACCAATTCAGGGGTAGACATTCTATCATTGTTGTAAAAGTCGGCGCCTAGGCCCGCCTAGGCGCCGCTTAGGCGCTAGGCGGCACCCTACCGTTGTGCCGCCTAATGCCGCCTAGCGCCTCCTAGCACCGCCTAGGCGCCGATTAGGCGCCGACTAGGCGCTAGGCGGTAGTCCTCCGCCCGACTACCGCCTAGCGATTTTTACAACCTTGCATTCTATAGGATCCTTGGGTTGGTTGCCTTGCACCTTGTTCTAAAGCCAATTAGCGATCTTCTTCCTTCTGTTGAGGTAAGGGTTTTAAGTTAGGCGGCATCTCATTTAAAACTCTTTGAGGACTCATACAATTAAAGGTTCTCGTCCAACTTTGGAATAGGATCTTTTGATCTCATAGCCATCACTATAGTTAGAGCACGTTTTCTTATCCCCTTAATTGTAAAGGTGAAATCATCTATATTTCATTTGGTGAGTCCCTACTTATTGGGACTGCACAAAATAAGAAGGGGACTTTACCAAACCTCTTATTTTGGGTGTTATAGGACTCTGACTGACTTACAATCATCCTAGTATGGAGAAATCAGAATCATTTACAAATGCACAGGCAGAAAGAGGGTGATAGGGATATGCAAATGTGCTTTATTAGTTCTATGAGAAAACTCCAACGGGCAGGCCATGTATCACCGAAGCATAGGAACTATCCACACTCAAATCTTTAACTTACGCTTCTAGTTAGCACTATTCTAGCAGCGCGTGCTCCTGGTAATAAGAGGTCGGTGTCAAAGATCCAAATTGCATACTTTGCTTTATTGGCTCCATATAAAAACTCTAATGGAGCACACCAAATTTTTGTGCTCGAGACTTTAGCACACACCTCCCTGACCTTAATGATGATTAACATTTGAAAATCAATAGATTAGGACCCGATGGTCACTTTGGGCAAGTGGCCAACCATAAACGGGTTTGATATGTCTTTACTGTAGCCGTTACCGTGGACTAGATAGATCTATGGTGGATCTATGTATCCTTGTAGGTTTTTGGGCAAAATCTTAGCCGTCAACGGATTTGACACGTCTTTACCGTTGCTACGGACTAGATAAGTCATTTATGGTGGACCTATTCACCATCCCTGTCTACTTTCACCAACCAAATAAGTCTTTGCCCCTTAACTTCATTAATCTTCAGAAACACCTTAGCTGACCGTATCACCTTTCCCTTTTTTTCAATAACTTTACACAACAGTAAAGCATTCTAGATCAACACAGGCAAATCAGATTCAAAAGATAGACTAAAAATTGGCCGCAGAGGTGGCGCAGCAACCAATAGAGCAACAACCAATATCCAGTGAGGTTGATAGCAGAGGTGACGTAGCAAAACACATAGCTCAACTGGTTCATCTGCGGCTATTACCTTTGAAAATTGGGTAAGCTCATCAAATATTGCTCTAACCATTTCCTGCATGGATCTAACAAGCTCTCGTCCTTTCCAAATCAGTGGCAAAGAATGGCAAATCATTTCTTGTATATCAGATAGTATTTGCTTTTATCCAACCTGGCACAACCTCTCGTGTTTCCATCAAACTGTTATTGTTGTTTTTCATAGGACCTTATAGATCGGAGAATTCAGACATTTTTTATGCAATCTAACATAAGGCAGCCCTGATCAGTCTACCTTACATATCCCTGCTAGTATATTATCCATGTCTTTCTCCGTCAACACTTTATCCTCCACCATTTCAAATGCTTGGTTAGCAAGATAATCGGTAGCTTTATTTGCTTCTCTATAAACATGTGATATTTCTACCTGAGCTTCTTAACCAGCATTCGAATTTTAAGCACCACTTGACGAAGGCCCTAACAAAGTGCAGAGTTTTTTTTATAATCGTCAAGGCAACCAATGAATCAGATTCCAGTCAAATCGGGAGAAGAATTTGTGCATCACATAACTCCAAATCCTTTTGTATCGCTAGTAGTTCGACTTTAATATTAGAACCCTCTCCAAGGGTGTCCTGTTTTGCTATTATAACTTTTCCCTCATGGTTTCGGATTAGGACACTAAAGGAAGAAGAACCGGGGTTGTCCCGCGAACAACTATCTGTGTTTAGCTTATAACCTCCAAAGATCGGCTTTCTCCAATACACCACCGTGACTGTATTAATTGCTATAGGGCCTACTTTAATTCCAATCATTTAGCAACCTACGAAAACCCCCTCCAGTGCTTGGATTTAATTAACCTAGATAAAGTGCCCCTATGAATGTATCGGTAGATGCTTCTAATTATCTTCCAGGCTGAGGGTTTGGATCCACGGTGCTTGCCATCATTTCTGGCAGTCCATATAAATCAAGTAATCAAGAATGACGTCACTTCTCGTACATGGTCTCCAGGCGCCCAATCTAGCCCTATCCTCCAATTCTCCCATGTAGAGTAGTTGTGAACCTTGAACAAATTCACAAAATGTAACCAAACAGTCTTTGCTATATGTCCGTGGAAGAATAAGTGTTCCCACGATTTTATATCCTCATAGCATTGACATCTCAAAATTAGGTGCACACCTCTTCCATGTAAGACTGAATCTACTAGCAATTTTTGTTGTAGAAACCTCCAAGCGAAAACCACAATGTTTGTTGTGAGCAGCCAACTCCAAATCACTTGTTTGAATGGTGCCAAAGGTAGAGCTTGTCTCACGCTATTCCATGCTAATTTTAATGAGAACTTTCCATCTTTGCTTGGTTTCCAAATTAATCTTTCTGGTTCGCTTGATAGGAAGGGCAGACATGCTATTTCAGTTATAGCAAGTTCGGTCAACTGAGAACTAAATCTGGATATGTTCCAAACCGAGCCATCCATCAATTCAGAAATCAACTTCTTGGGGTTCTCGTTTTGCGGGTAGTCATTGATCAAAGGTCCAGAGTCTAGCCAACTTTCATACCAAAAATTCATCCTACCTCTTCCTATGATCCAGCACATGTTTGGTTTGGCAAAACCTCGGATTTGTAGCATCCATCTCCAGCAAGGAGAGACATTGCCTCTTAAAGAAACAGTAGAACGATGTTTGGTTTTGCAATACATTCTTGCCTGAAAGTGAGCCCAAGGCGTGGATTATTCCCTGAACCTAAATCAAAGTTTTACTGCCTTAGCAGTGCCCATTTCTGATGACTTTCTCACCCCTAAACCTCTTTCCAGCTTTGGTTTAGTGATCTCCTTTCAAGAAATCTAGTGAGTTTTCTTGTGGGATTTTGAAGATCCCCAGAAGAATTTGGCAAATATCATCTCCACATTGTGAAGAATGAAAACTGGCGGGAAAAAAACTTGTAGTAAATACAATGGTATAGAACTTAGGACACTTTAAATCAATAGGAGTCTACCACCATGGGAAACTTTTGATCTGTTCCATCCCTGCAATTTTTTCCTTATTTTTTCCAAGAGCGGTAAGAAAAATTCAGATTTTCTATGACCCAAGAAAATGAGGATTCCTAGATAAATAATAAGCTTCTTACCCTCTTTAAAACCAGTAGCAGCTGTAATCTAGTTTTTTCTAGTGGATGATATAACTTTCGAGGGATAAAAGAAACTCTTTCCTACGTTAATCAATTGTCCCGATTGAGCTTCAAATTCATTTAAAAATTCTTTGCTTCACTTCACGTAATCTGGTGACCCATTCATAAAGATCATGATGCCATCGACATCGGCTAGGTGTGAGATTCTCATCTTGCAATCTGTGTTGAAATAAAGCTTTGGGACTTTGGTAAAAAGATCATCCAAACCCCTTGAGAGCAATTCCGCAGCTATGATGAAAAGAAAAGGGGAGATGTGGTCCCCTTGCCTAAGCCTACATTACGCCTGAAAGAAGCCCAAGAGATTGCCGTTATACTGACTAAAACCAACTCTGACTAATGCATCTGTTGATGATGTCAATGACAAAATTTGAAAATCCAAAGGCCCCCATTATTTTAAAAAGAAAGCTCCACTACATTCTATCGAATGCCTTCGCTATATCCAGTTTTAGATTTAAGTTTCCCACATTTGTTTTGAAATTCAGTTTGTGATCGAGTCTTGGGCTAGAAGTATATTGTCTGAAATTAATCTTCCCTCAACAAAATCACTTTGAGCCGACGATATGATTTTTTCACCGATGCCTAGAACTAGAAGCCAATAGTTTGGAGATGAACTTGAAAGAAACATTACACAGACTGATGGGTCTGAAATCCTTTCAGTTCTGTGCACCTTCTAGCTTTGGGATTAGTACAATGGAAGTTGTAGACATCCCTCATGGCAGCTGACCCCCTTCGAAGAAGTCCAAGATTGCCTGATGAATATCGTCTTTGATAATGTCCTAACAAGCTAAATAAAATGAAACTGAAAATCCATCTGGCCCTACAACACTATCTTGGCTCATCTCCCCAAGTGTTTGTTTGATTTCCATTAGCGAAGGCGCCCTGAGTAACATTTGATTTTCTGCAACACCAATAACAGTTGCGATACAATTTGTGGACACGCTATCACAATTGAAGGGCTCACCCGATAGTAGTCTCTCGAAGTATTTAGCACCAGAGATTCTTGTCTCATCTGATTTCTCTAAACATTCCCTTTATCCCATATTCTGAAGATTTTGTTAGTCCTTCGTCTTATTTGGACCAAATTGTGGAAAAATTTAGTGTTTTTATCATGGATTGAGGTCCTGTTCCGTTTCGGGCGACACCAGCGGAAATTACCGTTTCACTGGTGCGCCGAAACCGACACCATCATCCCACGAATTTCGTGAGTTGGTCGCGTGTCACGGCGTGCGTCACACGGCGACAGCGAGAATCCACAACACCAAATTGTGCACGATGCTCGTGACAGAAGGAATTACGCGTGTCGTGCGCCAGTCTGTCTCGCATTAAAAAAAGAAGAAAAAAATGCTATAAGAGAAAGGAAGGAAGAGTACCAGTGGTGAGCTCCAGGTGGTGGCGACGACGACGACGACGACGACGACGATAGGTATGTTGAAAAACATCTATGCACGGCGTGGAGGTCGTTGCAGGACTCATCGGTGTTGTTGGAGCCGTTGGACGCGCGGCTCCTCCGTCTCCGGCGGGGCGGCAGTTTAGGGCTCTGCGAGGAATCGGGATTTAATCTCGAATTTCTCTCTTAAATCCAAATTTATAAAACAAAATAATAAAATTATTTATTTAAATCCAACATATCCTTCCTTAAATATTATCCAAATGAAATATATAAAATTATAATTTAAATTTAAAAATTAAATAAATTTAATTAATTAATTTTCTGAATTAATTTTTCTGTTTTAAATATTATTTTAAAATTCTACATTTTTTTTAAAAACCTAAAATTAAAAAAATTTAAATAATTTCATTTTATAATCTGATAATTATTTATCATTTTACTGTTTTTATTATTTAATTAATATTCGAATATTTTTTTATCATTTTAATATATATTATTTAAATAAAAAATAAATAATTAATATAATTATTGTATATTATGTAGTATTTTGTGTTAATTTATATTCTATTAATTATTATAGATAATAATTTTTATCTTATAATTAATTTAAAATTTAAATCCATGAATATTAATTATTAAGATATTATTTTTTTTTAATTTTAAAATTCTTGTTTCCAAAATATATGAAATATATATTTTTATTGTAGAATATCTCTACCTGATATGCGTAAGAAATATCATCTCTCATTTTTTATTTTAAAATGCCTCTACCTGATCTGTCTAGACAATATTATCTGTCATTCTGTTCTTTATTTTAAAAATTTCGATAAATAGTTACTCTCATATTTGTGATTCCTAATAGATGTATAACACTCATATTCTTGTGCACTTTTGATAATTTTAAATTCAAAAAGTTGAATTAATATTCTTATGTGGTTGTTCCAAGTTTACTTTATAAAAATGTGCTATAGAAGATTAATTTCGTGAATTGTTTTTTATATGTTTAATTTGTTTGTTTATAATGATTAAAATGTTCTTGACATTATAAAATGATGACTATTATTTGAGCTAAAAATGTGAATTATTCTTAATTTTTTATAATGCATAGGTAATGACACCAAAACAACAATCTGTTCTAGCTTGGAGACACGCACGTCGATTAGAGAATCGATTCCATTGGCAATGTTTGCATTGCGATATGATTGGACGGGGTGGTGGGGTCACATGCCTAAAACATCTTGCTGGTGGATATTCATATGTTTTGAATTGTCCAAAAGTTTCTCAAGAAATTCGTCGTGTAATGAAAGAGGAACTTGAAGGCCAAAAAACATTAAAGTATAAACAACAATGACAACGTAATCTTGATGATAGTCGAAACTCTAGAGAGCCAATTTATGATGAATTTGAAGGTCGCGGTGAAGTTCCAAATGATGAAAATTTTTTACCAGCTCTCAGTGTCTCTCGAACTCAATATGACTATGAGCAAAATATGCGACATAGAGGTGACTCAGCTGGTACCAGTAGAAGTGACTCAACTACTGCAACAATATTAGGAAGGAGTGCAAGTGTTCGTATTATTTCAACAGAAAGTGGTATTGATCGTTTTTTTTCCTTCTATGGGACGAAGACGTGCAGTTGATATTGCTAATATTTATCCACTGACATTTTTAGACCAAATTAGCAAACATACTAGGATTGATGATGCATACACAAAAGAGAAGAAGAAATCAATCGGTAAATGTATTGTAAAATTTTTTCATTTTAATCATATTCTTCCTAATGCAGCAAACAACACATACTACCGTAGCATTGTGTCCAACATCCAAAAATCTAGTCCTGGTATTCAACCTCCGACTGCATATGAAATTGCTAGTTCATATTTAGATGAACAAGTGGAGGAGATCAAAACTTTTATCCTATCATGCAAAAAACAATGAAGCTTATATGGGGTTACGTTGATGTGTGATGCAAAAAGCAATGAAGCAATAAAGCTTATATGTAGCATTATCAACTTTATACTATACTGTAATAGAAAGGTGATATTTCATAAATCTATTGATGCAACTATAGATTTTCATGATGCACCCTACATATATCATTTGATGGATATGTAGTTCAAGAGATGTGTAGATTATATAGTGCAGATAATTACAGATAATGATGCCGACTTTAAGAGGGAGAGTTATTGGAGCATAAATATCAAACATTATTTTGGATACCATACAGAACACACTATATCGATTTGATGATGGAAGATATTGGTAAACTCGATATAGTGAAGAAGGTTGTGAAAAAAGATCAATCTTTAACAAAATTCCTCTATAATCATCATTGGGTTCATAGTTAATGAGAATATTTATTAATGATGAGATTTTATGACCAGGAGCGACTAGGTTTGCCACTCATTTTTTCCTGTTAAAATCGGAATAAAAAAAAAAGTCGGATTGAAAGCTATGTTCTCTTCTGAGGATTGGGAAGTCTCTCAATATTCTAACACGGTCGAAGGTAAAGAGGTGTAAAAAATTATTATATCTGTTAAATTTTGGGACTATATTGTAGATATTCTTTTAGCAATAGAATTTTTGTTCGTAGTTCTACGTAAAGTCGATATGGACAAAAAGCCACAAATGGGCAACATTTACCGCCTAATTCATGAAGCAAAAGAGAAAATTAAGAGAACTTCAATCACCAACCAAATATCAGCATTACATTGATATAATCACTACAAGATGGGACAATCAAATGGGAAAATATATTTATTTAGTAGGTACGTATTTTTTAATAATGAATTTCTAATATTGTTATTAATGATTATATTTATATATGTTTAATTATTATAGGTTATTATTTCAATCCGGCATATCAATACCGTTATAATCTTGACACAAATGATGATTTATTATTAGTTCTCAGACATATAATATCAAGACTACAAACAAAAGAGAATTAATTGCTGAGACTATTAATGAAAGCGGATTATTTTGAGAGACTTATGGTTCTTTTAGTGATCCTATTACAGTGTCATGCAAATATAAAATGGATGCAGGTAAATATAGTAAAAATTATTACTAATTATTGTCAGCAAATATAAATATTATTTTAATTTTGTTCTTATTTATCTTACAGATGAGTGGTGGTTACAATATGGAGGATCAACTCTAAATTTGAAAAAAATTGCAGTACGAATTCTCTCACTAACAACATTTTCAAGTGGTTGTGAAAGAAATTGGTCAACTTTCTCCCTCATTCATACAAAAGTAAGAAATCGTCTTTCTTATCGTCGATTGGAGAAGATGGTCGACGTTTCATTATAATATGCGTCTTCAATTAAGATCAATAATAGAAAAAAATGAAGAACAAGAGTCTGGTGATGTAGATCCATTTGATATTGGATTTGTCCAAACTGAGAATGATCTAATGATGGATTGGTAGAGCGCAGTTGAGGCTGAAAATCCATTACTTGTTCAAGCAGGAGACGCACCATGACCATCTCAATTTCTTACTCAACAGATTGAAACAATACAAGCTAGAGGAGATATCAGGGTGGGAGAAGATTATGATGAAGCTTTTGATCAAGAATTTCGATTTTCTGGATCTCGATCTAGACATTCTCAAACATCCCAATCCCAAACTCAACCAAAGTTTATAGATAAAGGTAAAACTCCTGCAATTTTTACTAAAAAGAAAGAAAAAGTCAAACCTCCTCCTTTTACGGGAAGGAGTCAATTAAGAATTAGAGAAAATCCACTTGATGCAATTGATGAGCAAGAACATGATGATAGTGATGAAACATCATCACCTTCTGATACTGTAGTCCAACGAGAAGTTCGAGATGAGGATAGTGATGTTAATAACAGTGCAAGTACTCATGCAAGGGATAATAGTGGCGATGCATCTGGTGGTAAAACTTATGTTTCCTCTACTTTAGCATCGGAGCCATGGACATGTAAGGTAGATTACACACATGCAACTCAAGATGATGATCATGAAGTTAGAGCTATTCAATATCAATTTCGAAATAAGGATGACAAACAAAAGAAAACTCACAATTATCGAGATATGCGACAGAGTTCAACTGAGATTGATTCTGGTCGAAGTTCATCATACTGTCAGCCTTTTTATTATAACTCTGATGCATCATATGGTGATTTATTATATGAGAGTTCAGAGACATGTTTATTCTTATCCTGTGCCTGTACCCGTTCCGATTTCAATGGTGCTAGTTCAAATCCAACTTCCAGTGATGAATCGAGATACGCTAATGATCATGTGGAGAAATCAATATTAATATTGCATGTCATGGGATGCTTATTTAATTTGGGCGTTAGAGAACCATGGAATTGATCTCAGCAGAATGCTGCAAGAACCAATTTTTTCATCTGATTCACACACTCATTTTGGTATTAGTAAGGTAACATATTGTAATATATCAATTTTAATTCGAGTTATTGATAGATCAATTTTTTTAAAGAAAGTTATATTTAATTTTTTTTTTAAACAATATTAATTTGTTTAATAATTGAAAACTTATATAAAATCAATATACAACTTATTTTTAAATTATACACAATAAACATATTTATCTAATAATTACTATATATGAATAAAAAAATACCGAAACCATATCGGGACGGCACGATATGATACCGAAACTGTATCGTTTTGGTTTGGGACTGAAACTTCAGCACGGGTCAAAATTTTAAACCTTGGTTTTTATCTCCCTCTTTCATCCATTTGATTGCTGCCCTTTGCTTCCAAAATTCTTTCTCCATATTGTGAGTATTAAAAAGATTTGCTTGTGCTTTGGCCGCACAGATTTTACTCTCATCAGTGGTATCAGAGTCAAATATTTTCTCTGCCTTAGCATATAATTCTTCAGTCTTTTTGACATTATCATGTGTATTTCCAAATACTTCTTTGTTCCACCATTTTAGATGCATTTTTAGCCTTCAGAGTTTGGCTTGTAAACTGGACATTCCAGTGGAGATACATAGCAGGTCCCAATTCAGCCTAACTGATTGAAGGAACCCTTGGTGTTTTAGCCACATGTTTTGAAATCTAAACGACGCTATAGGCTTCTCGAGTCTTGGGAAAGAGAGTAGCAGTGGGCAGTGGTTTGAAGCGACCCTGCTTAGATGCTCCACATGAACTGAATACCCTTGACCTTCCCATGAAGATGAGATCAGAATTCTATCAAGCCTTTTCCACACTTTGTTATTTGTTTAAGTAAATTTATCTTCCACAAATCTAGCATCCAGCAGCCCACCAAGTATCATAAAGTTGTTGGAGTCTTCAACTGCTCCCGACTAGATATTGTGCTTGATGAGTGTTCCGAGGCCTTGGAGATTATAATGAAGTCACCTCCAACCATCCATAACTCCTCACTATTCGGTTTTGTTGTCACCCATTTATCCCAAAGTTCGTATCTATCAGATCTACTGCACTTGGCATACACTACCGTGACAAAGAAGCTGTTAGGTAACAAATCAGATTTTAGACTTAGGTGTAGAAATTGTTCGTGGTCTTCTAACACTGAGCAATCTATGGTAGAATCGTATATGAACCAAATTTTTCCCGAACTATTGGATATAGCTTTTGTCATTCCCAATCTTCGTGTAATGAAATGAGCAACTAACGATATAAGCGGTTCCAAGATTCCCCAAAAGTTAAGTTTGAAATTGATCTTCAAGTAATGTAGCCACACAGAGTTGCAGCATTACCTATGACCCTGATGTTCCAAATCAGTCTAGACATTATTCAGGAACAGGTGGAGCAAACACCTGACCTTTTTTATTTCTTGTGGCACGCTTGCTGCCACTTGGAGGAACATTATTAGCTTTAGATGTTAGGAGAGGGACATTGTCCTAGCTTGCTTTTTCTGGGATCAAAGATACGGAAGTGGAGCGATGTAAAATTCGTGGCTCAAGGGCTGTCTCCTCTTCCCAAACCACAAATGATTTGGATTGTAATGCCGCCTCTTGTATGTCACAGTGGTCATGAGTATTTGTTCAAGGTTCAGCTGCCACTCAAGGGGAAAGTTGTCTTGTTCTAGCTCCACAACACTTTTTGTTTGGCCCAGGACAATTGATTCAATGGCCTACATTGGTCCTTTGTCTAAACCTGAGCGATGATCTTGTATTTGAGCAGTGATCTCAATTGGCTTGTAGTAGCTAAAAAGGACTTCGCTGCATCTCTGTTCTTTCAGCTTCTGTAGACATTCCTGGTATGCAGATCTGTGTTGTTTACAATGTTGTCCTATTTTTCTGAATTGTTTAAGATGGAGGCTCCTTCTGTGGGAGTTATTCCTTTCGTATTCAGAGTCCTCAACACTTAAGTCCTTTCCAATAGAATGTTTTTCTGTCACTGTTTCGACATCAACGATTGTTGTTGGGTCCTCCATTTTCACTGGAGCTTTTGTACGACCTATCTCCAATGAGTTGTGGTCGAGGTTATCTTCATCCATATCATTTCTTTTTGAGCCCACCTCATGTCCAGCTGTATCTATCAATTCTTCAATATCTCGTTGTCTTCCTCGTCAATGTCCATGAGAGTCTGGAATTGATTGTTAGATATTTTCTCCTTGTTGTGCTCTGGCAATTCACTTCTAGAGGAGTTCTTTCTCTGGATCCACACCCTTTATTAGATTCCCTTTTGTTCACAGCTTCTTTTCTCATCTCTAGTGCACCTTCAACTTTCTCCTTTCCCTTCTCTACCTCTCTCTTCTTGTTTAGCTACATTCTTAGTTCTTCACCCCGTCCATATAATCTGAGGCAGTGCCACTCCGTGTTGGTCTCTGTCTATTACTATTAGCATAACATTCTACTTCCAAATGACCTAAATATAAGCATGAACCATAGCAGGCAGTGTGCTTCTCGTATATCACCTTCTGTAGACGTCTTTCTTGTCCGATCCCAATCCTGAAAGCCTCTACTTTGAGGTCAATTTCCACACAAACATGCGCCATGACTAATCTTTCACCTCTAGCATTTGGTTCATTTATTTTTATTTGCTTTTCGACGATCTTGGCAACCGTAAAAAGACATTATTTGTTAAACATGTGAATGGGAAAAATCTGGAAATTGGATCTAAACCAGAACAATAGAGGACTTCACAGAATAAGAAAAATTAGAGGACCACTTGAAAATTCGAAGAGGAACTCCCTCGATGAACCAAACACCCTGTGTCCATACTCTTGCCATATTTTCACTAGTTGTAAGATGAATAAATATGTTGCTCGATCGGAGAAAACAAATATTGTAGAATCCCTAAAAACTAAAATTCGAAATGCTTATAAGATCACCTCTTGTTTGGGCCTTAGGCTGATCAAGGAGAATTCGTATGGTTTTGCAAAATTCACAACTTCCTTATCAGAATAGAAGATACCTGGGAGATTGTTGTAGATCGTGGCTTGCTTAAAATCGTCGCCCACCTTTGCAAAGCTCTTCATCGCTGCTCGTGGGCCCCTAAGGTTATGGTGCAGCGAAAGGACGACTAGTTATTATCCCAGACATCCGCGGTTTGATCCCTAACCGTATTTTGTAGGAATATTTTCTCCAAATGGGGCGTGAACCCTCGGACGTTGGGCTTCTAGATCGCCCGCTGCGAGCACTTCTCGATTTACCCTGGCGGTCGGCGGGAAATTTCCGTGGGACCGGGCCGGTCGCCCAAGGTTTGACGCTACTCAACCTTGTTAATTATTTTTTTTCATCGTTGCTCGTGGGGATGAAGGGACAACTGTCACTGGCATGGAGGAATTGGAAAGGGCTGCTACATATGGGTCTTGAGGGGCTTGTGAAGGATTGAGGGCCATGGAGGAAAGACATCATCTTCGACAGTCTTCTTCTGAGGGTTTGTCGGCTGTGTTTGGTGGAGTGATCGGTCGTCGAGGGGAGGGAAGGGTGAGGAGGAAGTCGTAAGTGGAGGAGGATGCGAAAGATTTTGGGTGGATGGCCTCACTAGCGCCCTTGGGCCGTCGACTAGCATCTTAGCGCACGGGCGAGCGCTGCCAAGTTTCCATGTCGCCCTTGAATCGCCCCCATGTTTCCTTAATTCGTATCACCAATCGCCAATCGCCGCCCAACCAGCAGAAAAAACAGTATGACTAGGCGCTTGCTTGCTTCATCGGACTACACATGGGTAGCGGGACTGCCATGAGATTTCAGCTCATAAATCATTTTTGCAATCATAGTAACAATGATATCATAGATCTATTGTGTGTGTTGTATGTCATGGTGCATGGTTATGACCCTTAACCGTAATGAGATTAGATTTGTATGTGTGCATGTTGTAATTCATAATATAGTCTGCGTGTCATGCCTTTACCTTTATATTTCTAGTTGTAAAATAGATTAGATATGAATGTAACTCGAGTTTTATTTAATTTATAATATACATAATGAGGAGTGCTAGTCTACTGGATGATGAAGTTACAAGAAGGATGCCGACTACATATGACGACCGAAGAAAGTTCTTGGAGAAGAAGCTACCCTTAGGTTGACCTTTCGATCTTCTCATTGGCTTGACCTCCCATCATGTATAATATGTTAAAGATCCCATGACTACATATGCTGATTTGATGAATAGAGGCATAATTCACCGTGCTAAAGATGCCTTGGTTTTAAATTTAGAACCTTATTTGACTGTAGCTATTAACAAGCTTAAGGTTGAATCTCTTTGCCTCACCAACTGCAATAATGATATATGACCAGTGTTTAAAATACCATTCCAAGCTGGTCGAAAGGCGAAATATTTCGTTATGCCCTTCGCCCGACACCGGTACGACCTCGGCACTAGGTCCCACCGTAGTCGGGAGGCGTTGTGCTACCCACCCCATGGCCACAACGCCGTGCGACCTGCTCAACAGTAGTGGAGGCATCATGTGACCTCGTGGTTGTTGGGGCCGCAACGGAGGTGTCGCATGACCCCAGTGGCTGCTAGGGCCTTTACGGAGGCGTCGCATGACCCTTGCAGCCACGTGGGAGGAGTCGTGCAACCGACGTAGTAGTGCTGGAGTCATGCGCATGTAGGGTTTTGGGTTTTTATTAATTAAAATTTTGGTTAATTATTTTAATCAACTCCTAGCTCAACTCCTAGCTTTGATGGTGATAATCTAAAGAGGCTTTATTAAACCCTAATAAAATTATCTAATTAATTTTATATTTAATTTATTTTAATTTACAAAATATAATAAAATTTTTATTTATTTATTTATCTATTTTAATATTTTTTTCTTTTTTAAAAGATATTTTTTATATTACTTATGTTTAAATATTTGTGCTAAATATTTTATTTTTTAATTAATATATTTTATAATTAAAAATACTGAAATTATATCGGCACAATACAGTATTGAAACCATATCGTTTCAGTCCAGGACAGAAACTTTGACATTGTTCAAAATTTTAAACCTCGTGTATGACACTAGATTCCACTATTGCTTAAGTAGTGCATTGATTGCGGAACACATTTATATATGGCAATCATTGAGGGAATTAAATATAATTTTCTTTAAAGAAAATTAATCTCTCAATAATTTGAATTAAAATTGATACATTATAATATGTTACCTTACTAATATCTAAAGGAGTGGCGTGAATTAGATGAAAATATTTGTTGTTGTAACATTCTACGTAGGAGTTAAATCAACTCTATAGTTCTTCAATGCCTAGATTAAATAATCATAATTATATAAATTAATACAAAGATGCTATTTTATATATAATAATTATATCGATTAACTATTTATTTAATTAATTACAATTTAAATAATATATATTTAAAGTAATAAAAAAATTTCAGAATATCAGTTAAATAATAAAACAGTAAAAAATATAAAATAATAAAATATCTATCATAATATAAATTTAATTTATTAGATTTTTTAAATTTTTTTAAATTTTTTTAGAATTTTAAAATAATATTTAGAAGAATAAAAATTAATTTCAGAATATTAATTAATAAAATTTATTTAATTTTTTTAAGTTTAAATATATTTTTATATATATTTTTGGGTGATTTAATTAGGGTTTACATTTAATTGGGAAAATGTTTGATTTAATTAAATTGATTTAATTTTTAAAATTTTAAATATATTTTAATATATTTTATTGAGTAATTTAATTAGGGTTTATATTTAATTGAGAAAATGTTTGATTTAATTAAATTAATTTAATTTTCATTTCGCCGAGAGCCACGAGTGCGATGTACGTGTGATGCCTCCGACGTTGTGAGGCATCGAGCGACTTTGGAGGCCTTCAGCGGCGCTTCAGGTGGCAGTGGAGATCTCCGGCGATGCTTCTGGCGGCGTCGGGGGCGCTCGTGACGCCTCTAGCTGCGCGTGCGACGCCAGTTTAGGTTGTGTTTTTGCGAACAGGGTCGGAGGCGCCTCCTGGACGCCCGCGATGCTTCCACCGGCACCGGAGGAGTCTTGCAAGGCGTTGGAAGCTCCCTCTGTCGCCGCGTGACGCACTAAACCACGATTTGTCCTGTATCGATTTTGGTAATTTGATGGAACAGTAAACATCGTCCGTGCTGGGCAGCACAGGACGGTATTACATTCCCTAAGGGGGATTCTTGGTTTTTAACTCATACATTGGATCTTCAACATGAGCCTTAGTGCATTGACCAAATGGAGGACCACCATGCAAGAAGCATTAGAGAGCAAGGTTCTTTTGTTTTTATCTTCTATATCATATCTTCTCAAAGGGTCCTTTGGAAAATTTTAAAATAATCGAGGTCGAGTCACAATAAGCCTAATTTTAAAATAAACAAGGTCAGAGTCGTGATAAGCCTAAAAAGGTAAAACTTTTTTGTTTAGCTTGAAACTTTTCTTCTTGCCTTTTGTTTTGCTTCACCTTGTACATAATGACCTTTTTCCAAAGAATGTGATCTAGGTTTTTAAGAAATGGTTTTTATTAGCGATAAGTATTAGTTAGCATTTCTAGCACAATTAAAGTGTTGTTTAATGTGTTCCACTATTGGTTCACTATCTGAAATACTTGTTACAAAGAGGGCTTCTTGCTGTTTAGACTCTTTATTGGTTGGTGGAAGAAAGATAAAAGGGAAGTAAATTGGTGGAACCATGGTTAGAAATCTCATACTAGGTAATATGATTGAAATATATGGTTCCAATAAATTATTGAATAACGATTCTACTCGGCACAAATAGCCTCTTTTTTGCCATTGTGTCAATCATATTGATGAATATCATGCCATATCAACACTTGACATCTCTTGGCTTGCTACAAGATTAAATGAACGGAGACTATGCAATATTTTCAACTTGTGTCCATAGAACATAATGTCAAAACTGTACCATTGTAGATAGAACACAAAGACCAAAGATAGATATAATTGCCTTATTTTTTTCATCTTTTTTTTTCCTCTTTTTATCTCCAATTTGCCACTGACACCATAAATAAAATAGAACGTTGACATGGTACTGAAAAATATGGTTTGAATCAAATATCAAAATTTTGACATGGCTTGATATTTTCAACCTAAGGTGGTAGTGCAACAATATCCTATGTTGTCCCACCCTGCTCTGTTGTTTCTCTTTATCTTGTCCCCTTTGCTCCACCAAGTAATCGGACTAGTGACAACTATTGCTATGACAATGTGATGCAACATGGAGTGGATCATGGATTGAAATATTGAGCCATGCTGCCCAAAACGGACAGTATTTATCGTTCTGGTGGGGGATCGACATTGATACCTATCGATACTGTGACTGCGAGGTCGCGGATAGTGCCTCTGCGCGGGTGCTGAGGAGGCGTGGTGGGTCAAAAAAAAAAAAACTGGAACTTTGATTAATAATTTCAATCAACTCCTATCTCTAAATAGGATAATCTAAATAGGCTTAATTAAAGCCTAATAAAATTATCCCATTATTTAATATATATTTTATTTATTTATTTTAATTTAAAAAATATATGATAAATGATTTATTTATTTATTTACCATATAGAGGTATAATGATTTCATTTTTTAATAATCATTTTATTATTTATTATTTTTAAATTTTTAATATTCAGATTAAATTTTTTATTTTTAATTAATATATTTATGTTTAAAAAAATACTAAAATCATATTGGCATCGCATGATACGACATTGAACATACCGTTCAAGATTTTAAACCATGGAGTAAACTCACACACACAACTAGAGGCAACATGAAAGGTAATCAATCTCACTTAAAGAAATAAAGGATAGACCTACAATGAGATTTTAATATGAGGGAAATGTGGTTTCTTTTAAAGACCAATTGGAATACAAATAGAAATAAAGTAAAAATTCTTCACGTAAAAAAGTAATCCCATGCCTAAAAAGACTCAGTAAAGTAGGAAATAAACTAAATTACAAACTACTAGATTAACCCAATTAAAAATTTTACCAAAACTTTCCTACAATACTAAATAAGATAATTTCCAACTTGGAGACTTCTTATAAGGACATTCTCCTAAAGAGGCACTTACCAAAATAAACTCATATAAATCAAAGAACTTTTAACTTAAATTTATAGTTTGATTGAACTGTTTTCATCTTTTATCCTGTGTTATGCTAGAAGATATTTTTTATCTTCAATTTTTTGCAGACTATACTTGTAAGCTGGACTTTATGTTAGATCACATAGCTAAGTGCTTATGTTAAATTTGAAGCTGTGGTAAAGTTTGTTGTTTTTTGTAAAATCTGAAATTGAGGTTTGGAATTGGAATTGGGCATCGGTACCTAATATAGAAAGACAAATTGTATCTTGAACTCTTTGAAAATTCGGGTAGGGATAATAGTATATTGTTGAAGTAGCTCAGACCATTGAGAGACTACTAATTTGATTACTAGTTCTTGCTGGCAAGATTGGAGTATAGTGTTACACTGTTACAGTCTATAAATCCTATGACAATACATTTCCACTGCTGCAGTAGAATACATAGGGCTTCAATAAGAGAGGCTTGCCCACAGAAGTCCATATCAAAGTTTGCTACTAATACCCATCTTTCAAATTGTGGTACACAAGCCAATTCATGCATTTTTTGCTAAATTCCTGAAACTTCTACCTTTATGGGACATGCTTGCTTTGTAGAATCTTTGGTTCCTTATCTGATATGGAAGTGCTTCCAGCAACATATCCATTGTGGTTTGTGTTGCCTATATGTAGCCTTTGTGTTGTTACACTCTTATGATCACTCACATAGAATTGACTTTACTTTTAAAAGGTTTATGGTGGCAATGTTCACAGCTTGATGTGATGAATGATGATGTTGACATGATAAATTATAGATGACTAATGAGCAAACTGGAAGGTGAAACACCTGTGGAAAAGTGAAAATTAACTTTTCTCCCACAATACACTAGATGACTAAACTGTAATTTCCCATAAATTTTTTAATTGAAAGTTTTCATTGGGGACATTTTGCTGACACCCCGGTTGGTTCAGTAATCAAAGGATCCAATGCCTTTTGTTGGTATGTAAATGTATATACATACATACATATATTATAATTTTTTATTTCTTTTTGTATTCTATTGTAGACTCGTCAATGTTATAAATGTTCTTACATATTGCAAATTTGATTGCAACAGTGGTTGCAGAGCTGATGCTAGTGAAGCTGCTATTGTTTTGCTTCCATCAAACATTTCTGTGTTTACACTCGACTTTTCAGGGTCTGGACTCTCTGAAGGCGAACATGTTACACTAGGATGGAACGAAGTAAGTTCTATGACACAGAATACTAAAAATTAATTTAATCAAATTCACTCTAAAAGGAAAAATAAGAAGGTTATTGCAAACAAACAGTCTAAGTTGCTAGTTTCTGGTTTTCTTGGCCCTTCACCTTCTCCTTGCTTAGATATGACATTTTCTGGATCTACAAAATGGCCATTATGGTAACTTACATCAATTTTGATTTGAATAGGTTTTCTGGTTGTTGAATGTTTTTACTTTTTACTATTGAAAATTTGGACAATTTTGGATCTCTTCTTAATCGCTCTTGAAAATTTTATTTTTGTCATATGATGGCTTATTAAGTAAGTGTTCACTTTGATAAATCTATAATGTGCAATTCTCATGGAAGACCTACTTGTATGTGCAAAAATTTTTGTATTTCATCACCTTGAAATTGAAGTAAGTGTAAGAGAGCCATAGATATGTTTAGGACGTGCACATTTCCATATTATTTCCATCCCTTTTCAGCTATTAGATTTAATCTATTAGATAGCTTTACTGGAATTGAGATAGCATAGGTCTGTTCATTAGTCTGGCCTAATGGAGAAATATGTGAAATTTCCTTCCAGAAAGATGATCTGAAGGCTGCGGTGGATTATTTGAGGACTGATGGAAGTGTTTCTTGTATTGGTTTATGGGGACGCTCAATGGGTGCAGTTACCAGGTTTGCTTTTCTTTTTTTCACTTTGAGCTATGATGTAATACTTCTAAATATTTAAGAATAAACTAATCTCTTATTTGGAAGACTTGAAATAGTTGCACTTTTATCGTTTGGCAGGAAAATTATTTCACAACTACTGTCTTATTGCTCTTTCTTCTTGTAATTAAGTTTTGGTTCCATAGATAAGTGTTCATTTTCCAATAATTTTGATAATAATATTTTTTTTCTTTCTTTGGGAAAGATCAATCATCCCCTGTGTAAAAAATAAAAATGCTCTATTTTATTTTAATTTTTAAAATTTTTATTCTCTAGAACGTGAAAATGGGAAACAGAAAATTGTGAAACTGTTATAGTAAACAAATAGCTGTATGGATTACTCTTGAATCATTACTAGTATTCATGTATTTCTAAGTTACAATCATGTTCTATCTTGCTAGTTACCTGAATGTGTACACAATTCAACAAAGCGAAACTAAAATTTAGAACTAAATATGAGTTTCTTGAGCCAACTTAAACTTATTATTCAACTTAAACTTAGAATCATGTTGACGACGACAATGACGATGACAACAACAACCAAGCCTTATCCCACTAGGCGAGGTCAGCTATACGAATCCTTTTACGCCATTGAGCTCTATTCCCTACTATATCATCATTTATACTTAAATAAATATTATCTTATTTTATTATTATTAATCAAGTCTTTTTTGGTCTTCCTCTTTTGATGTGCGTATTTGTCATAGTTTTACATTGCCTAACTGGAGCATTTATTGATCATCTAAATGTATGTACGTGCTATCTTAAATGTGTCTCTTGGAGTTGTCCCTTAATAGAGGCAACTCTGACTTTCTATCTAATACTCTAATTTCTTATTCTATTAATCCTTTATGTCCACACATCTATCTTAACATCTTCATCTCTGTAACTCTCATCTTCTATTAATGTGCTCGAGTCAAAGCCTAACATTCAGCTCCATATAACATAGTCGATCTAACTGTCATTTTGTAGAACTTCCCTTTAAGTTTTAGAGGTACTTTACGATCACATAAAACACTCGACACTCTCCTCCATTTCAAGCATCCTGCTTGTATTTATTTAAGACTTCTCTCAATCCCTCATCGTTTTACAAAAATGATCTTAAATATTTAAAATTCTTAGTTTCAGACGACTCGTCTTTTCCTATCTTAATAATTATTTCATTACGTCTAATATTGATAAACTTAAATTTCATAAATTTTATCTTTACTCTACTATGCCTAAAACGTTTTACTTCTAGTATTTCCCATCAAGATTCTAGTTTATCATTTACTCCTTCAAATGTCTTATCTAGCAAACAATATCATCTGCAAACAACATATACGTATTGTGTCTTGAATGTGTCTAGTGAGTTCATCCATAATTAGTGTAAAAAAATAAGGACTTAGAGCCAATCCTTGATATAATTCTATCTTTATTGGAAATGCTTCAGTTAATCCACTTGAAGCCGGTCATTACATCCTCATACATATCCTTAATTAGTTTAATATATGTATCCTAACCCTTTCTTTTCTACAATAAATAGATGCCAATTTGAATTAAATGATCACTTATTGTTCACTTATTGAAAAATATGAAATTGTTTGCAGATGGATAATCTACACTGTTTATTTTGTAATATCAGACTAAATTAGTAGGTACATGTCCTAAGGTATGAATATTCTTAATTTAACCTGAGTTTCTTGCAGGTGCTGGTGTCTCATTTATTTATACTTGACTGAACATCCATGATGTCAAAATTTTGAACAATATTCATTTGTAATGTAGCGTAATGGTGACTTGCCGTAAACAAATGCGAGTATGTGCAAAAAATGTGTCCAAATTGCTCTGCTTGCAAAGACCATTGATTCTGTCAATCCTACTGCATAATATTTAAATTTATAAAATTTTAAACTCCATCGAATAGTGCCTATTAATTGCAGTGCTTCATGTTGGAACAGTGTGTATCGTGTATTTTCTTGTGTGATTTGAATATTTACTACAGATAATATGCTTCTTTCTACAGCTTGATGTACGGAGCTGAAGACCCATCCATTGCAGGAATGGTTCTTGATAGCCCTTTTTCTAATTTGGTGGATCTGATGATGGAACTTGTCGATACATACAAGTATCCAGTACCCAAATTTACTGTGTGTATCTTTTAATCTTTATACTGCTCATCATGGATGTTTCTGGAAATATTTTTGTATTGTTCTTGGTCCACAATTTTGTTTCTATGGCCTATATCTGTCTGTTTATTGGTGCCTTTTTGATGTGCATTTCCTTTCTTTTATGCACGTCATTTTTTAGTGAAATATATGAAGATATGCTAGTTGATGCCAAGTTATGCATTACAGATTATTAGAGGGGAATATCCATGTTTATTAGTCATAAAATGATATATTTGATCGAGGTAAAGACCTACTTTCAGTGGTCCTTGTACTCTACTTGTTGATACAACACCAGGAAGAAAACTTGACCTAAACTCAAAACCATATTTTATTAAACAGAAGATGAGTAAACGTGATAGATTGGGATCTCCTTTGAAGGCTCCAACAATGACCTAAATCGGAAGCAAATAACTTATTCTCTCACAAATTATATAATTGAATACATCTTCGTCTAAACAAGATTTAAACTTAGTTTAATACAATAAAAAAATGAAATATTTCAAGTTCTTTAAAAGTGGAATTTATAATTTCTAAATTAATAAGTGCATCAATTGCCGTTGCAATTGTAAAGATGGAGGATATTCACTAATTATATTCATTTTTATAAAGGGGACTTATCTCACCCTATACCTAGGTAGTCAATTTTTGAATGTTGTATTACATTCAACTCTTCTAGGCTTTTATAATTATATCTTGTAATTATCTATTTAGCTAGCATAAAAGAGGAAGGTTGCATTAAGTTGCCAGCCAGTATAAAAAACTATGACAAATACTTAATGAAAGAATCCATTACACTATTATGCTAATGCTAGGATGTTCCCTGGAAGGAACACGTTGCAGGGTCAGATTATAACGTCTCGGGAAGGACCCCTACATCTCCAAAACTCAGGTGTAGTCCTAAATATGCAAGGGTTCGCATTGCAGGGTCCGATTGTAACGTCTCGGCAAGGACCATTATATCTCGATGAGAACTTGGGTAGTGTTAAATAGACAAGAGTTCTCACACCATATGTAGGATAAGAATAAAGATTTTAAGAAAACTAATAGTCTGAGATTTGGAACATGGAATATAGGAACTCTTACTAGTAAAACAATTGAGGTAGTAGATACGATGATTAAGAGAAAAATTAATATTTTGTGTGTGCAATAAACAAAATGGGTAGGAGAGAAGGCAAAAATGATAGAGAACTCGGGTTTTAAGTTATGATACACAGGAAAGAGTAAAACAAGAAATGAAGTGGGTATTTTTGTAGATAGCTCTTTAAAATATGAAGTTGTTAGAGTAGTTTGAAAGGGGATAGAATTCTAACTCTCAAAATAGTATTGGCGAAAGAAGCTCTAAAGGTAATTAACATATATGCACCTTAAGTAGGATTAGATGAAGAAACCGAATCAAGATTTTGGGACGATTTAGATTAGGTATTACAAAATATTCCGCTAAATGAAATGATTTTAATAGGAGACAATTTAAATCAACATGTTGGAATGAAAAATGAGGAATATGAGAGGGTAAATGGTGGTTATGAGGTTGGAACAATAAATGAAGAAAAGAAAACTATATTGGATTTTGCGATAGCATATGACCATATTGGATGCTAGGATTTTGCGATTATAACGTCTCGGCAAGGACCTTATGCAACCCAGGTTGGAACAAGATTTTGTGATTTATTATTAAGAAAAAAGAAGAATACTTGGTCACATTCAAAAGTGGGAATAATAAATCATAAATTGATTTTTTTATGGTTAGGAATGTTGGGATCTCCCGGCGACATAAACACAAAAACGCAGCGGAAACAAGATCCCTCGAGTAATCCATGCGAAAGAAAACTCGTACGAAGTTCATATATCTAATAGATCTATCTATACCTTTGGTGCGTGCCCTTACGTTTATCCCGCTCGTCCAAGTGCCACCGGATCTCTTGCACGTTCAAACGTCCGTGCTTCTATGCGTATCCACACGGACACAATCTCTTAACTTTGGGAAGAACTACCTTAGTTGTGCTAGCAACTTGAAGTAGTTCACAAGACCACCAAGAACCCAAAAAGGGTTTCGGCCAAGAGGGAGAAGAGAAAGAAGAGAGGAAGGGAAGAAGGAAAAGCTCTCTCCTTCAAAATGACTAGCCCCTCTTTTATACTCATCCCATGAATATGAAGAGACTTTTGTCTCTTTGACTTCCCTTCATTAAAGCTAATAAAGAGCACATCTTTCCATGTGACTCTTCATCTTTTCTTCATTCAATGAAGAGAGACTTTTCTCTTTCCTTTATTAAACACTTTAATGAATTTCTCCCGCAACTCCGACCAGGGCCTCTCGGGCTCTCGACCTGGTCTCCTGACCAAGTCTCCCGAGCAAGTCCCCGAGCTCCCGACCAAGTCTGCCGAGCTAGTCTCTCGAGCTCCCAACCGGGTCTCCCGAGCTCCTGACTCGAGCTCCCGAGTTCCCAATCCGAGCTCCCGATCATATCTCCCGAGCTCTTAACTCGAGCTCTCGAGTTCCCTACCCGAGCTCCCGATCAGATCTCCCGAGCTCCTGACCCGAGCTCCTGACTCGAGCTCCCGATCAGATCTCCTGAAACATCATGTCCTTAGTGTGTGACCCAATAGGTTCTCGTGACGTTGGCAATGTGTCTAAACCGCTTTAGACACATAAGCAATGAGCGACATCTAGTAATGCATTATTGCTACCCAAATAACAAGAAAAGTCGAGATCCAACTTAACCTCCGTGACTATGATAATGTATGCCCATGTCCTTCTATCCTTGATATCTAGATTGACCAATGAGGCATAGACCGTGTCATCCTCGATCAATCCTTATGTTTCTTTATCCCCGAGTAGACTCACTTAAATAAATGAGCTCAATATCTCATATTGACTCATTTGAGCATGACTATGCGTTTTAGTAGTCCTACTCGATCAAGGGGCCTACATATATCACTCCCGTCATATGGGAGGGATAAATCCCATCTACCTCACTCACATCCCTCCGCATAATTCATTAGATACCCAGTGATTGCCTTTATAGTCCACCCTGTTACGGGTGACGTTTGACGATACCAAAGTACATAACTCCTTATGTAGGGAACTGTAGTGACTTCAGGTCTAAGGACTATTCATACCAATAGTCACATGAGAAAGTTTATGACACTTATATGATAATCTATGAAACTTTCTCATGGCGGGTTAATTCAGTACACATTCTCTAATGTATACCCATGTGTCAACTTGATATCACATATCCATGACTTGTGAGCTCAAGTCATCAATTGACCTACATGCTAGTCTCCATGCATTAATATTGTCCTTGAATATTAATGCTTGACTAGGAATAGTTTAGTGTAGTGTTCTCACTATTGATTCAACCAATCAATATGATTTAGATAAGAACCTACTACCCAAGGACATTATTATACTTAGTTATTTGGTACAAATAATAAAGTAAGTATAATAACCAAACATGCCTTTATTAATGATAGAATATGATAAAAAAATCCCTAGTCAATCATCACATAATTGACTCTAGGGCTCCTACTAACAAGGAAGAGAGATAGGAAATTTTGTAAAGATTGTAAGGTCATCCATGGAGAAAGTTTAACTACCCAATATAGGTTAGTAGTGTTGGATATATGCCTTAATCATAATATCAATAGAGGAAATATATATATGACTCCTAGAATTAAGTGGTGGAAGTTAGAGGATGGGAAGCAAAATATATTAAAGGAAAAGGTAGAATAGAAGCATTAGATAAAATATACAGTCACTCTAATATGACATGGGATAAGATGATATCAAAGTTAAAAATAACAGCTAAAGGTGTACTCGGTGAGTCAAAGGAGCATGCACTACCAAGTGAGGAATCTTGGTGGTGGAATGAGAAAGTACAAGACAAAGTGAAGGAAAAACAAATAGTCTATAAGGAATTATATATTTATAAGAATAAGAAAAACTTAAAAAAATATACAATAACCAAGAATGAGGATAAAAAGCAGTGAATGAAGCAAAAAAATAAAACTTTGAATGATTATATCAAAACTTGATTACAAAAGAAAGGGAAAGAGACATTTATAAAATAGCTAAAGCGAGAGAGAGAAAAACAAGAGGCCTTAGCCAAATAAGATGTATTAAAGATGAATGCAATAGAGTACTAGTAAATGATAGCGAAGTAAAAGAGCGGTAAAGGATTTACTTTCATCAACTTTTTAATGACGGTTTAGGGGACCAACTTAACTGAGACTGTTTAAGTAATTCAAATGAGTATAGAAATTTTAATTTTTATCATATAATTCAAACTACAGGAGTAGACGAAACTTTGAAAAGGATGTAAAATGGAAAGCTGTGGAACCAGATGATATACCAATAGAGATATGGAAGTGCTTAGGGACACAAGGTATTGAATGACTTACAAAATTATTTAATATGATATTGAAAACAAAAAAAAAACCTAATCAATGGAGGATAAAAATTCTAGTTCCCTTATATAAGAACAAAGGAGACGGATAAAATTGTTCAAACTATAGGTGTATTAAACTAATATGTCGTACTATGAAATTATGCGAAAGAGTAATAGAAAATTGATTAACCGAAAATTAATTAACCGAAAATTAATTTAGGTTTATGCTTGGAAGGTCGACAATAGAAGCTATACAACTTCTTAGACAATTAATTGAAAAGTATCGGGTGCAAAGGAAATATCCACATATGGTATTCATTGATTTAGAAAAATCTTATAATAGTGTTCCAAGAGAAATTATATGGAGAATTCTAGAAAAGGGAGACATTAGCGTAACATATATTGAACTAATTAAGGATATGTACGAAGATGTAATGATCAGAGTAATGACTTCAAGCGGATTAACTAAAGTATTTCCAATAAGGATAGACTTACATCAAAGATCAACTCTAAGTCCTTATCTTTTTACACTAACCATGAACGATTTCACTGGACACAATAAAGATATAGTACCATGGTACAAGTTGTTTGCAGATATTGTTTTTATAGACAAGACACGTGAAGAAATAAATGTTAAATTAGAATTTTGGCGGAAAACACTAGAAGTGAAAGGTTTTAGACTTTGCAATATTAGACGTAATAAGACAATTGTTAAGATAGGAGATGACGAGTTGTCTAAAACTGAGAATTTTAAGTATTTAAGATTATTTTTCAAAGTGATGGAGGGATTGAGAGATGTCTTATATAGAATAAAAGTAGGATAGTTGAAATGGATGTTAGCGTCAGGTGTTTTATGTGATCGGAAAGTATCTCTAAATCTTAAAGGGAAGTTTTACAAATCGGCAGTTAGATCTACTATGTTATATGGTGCTGAATGTTGGGCTATGACTCGGGCACATGAGCGCAATAGATGAAAGTTGTAGAGATGAGGATGTTAAGATGGATGTATGAACATACGAAGATGGACATAATAAAGAATGAGAGCATTAGAGAAAAAGTTGAAGTTGCATCTATTGAGGTAAAATTTTGAGAGACACGTTTAAGATGGTACAGACATATACTTAGACGACCAATAAATGCTCCCGTTAAACGATGTGAAACTATGATAAATATGCGCATTAAACGAGGGAGAGGAAGACCAAAAATGATTTGGTTAGCAAAAATAAAACATGATAAATTTTATTTAAATATAGATGATATAATAGGGGAGAGAGCCCAATAGCATAAAAAGATCCATATAGCCGATCCCACCTAGTGAGATAAGGCTTCGTGGTTGTTGTAATTATCTATTCATCTATTGGTTCATAACATGCATAACATTCCTCTGAAGGTAGTTTGAATATATTATAAAAATTTAACTTGTTACAAATGTACTAATTTCTTTAAGTTATTTTAGAGGTTTAGTTAATAAGTCCATTAATCAAACATTGGACATGTTAAATAATAAAGTGATGATCTCATTTAATTGCACTGTCTTTATGATAAGTGACAATCAATTTCTGTATGGTTTATTTTATTAAATTTTGAAGTTACGTGCATAGTGGATTGCCGTGACATAATTTTATTATTTTCGCAGAGGCATTTTCTGTTTGATCATTAGATGTTTAGCTGAGCTCACATGTAGGTGACTACTGATTCTGTTTCTGCATCTAATATTGCTATAACTTCTTATTCCTCTAAGAAATAAGGTTACCTTTAAGTGGATAATCTAAATGTAGATCTTTGATTTATAAGAGAAGCTACGTACTCGAGGACCCCTCTATTTGATCATGAATAGCTTTCCCAGAGCACTCTTAAGGTATTATACGATCTTTGTAGCTGCTATCCGATGGTTATGACATTAAGAACGCTACTACTACTTAATAAAAAAATGATTGAAAATATACTCTAGTATTGTCATTGCATAAAAATTTAATAGAGATTGAAATTGATTTTTAATTTTAGCATAAAAATTGAAAAGGTATTGAAGAAGTTTCACTAGAAAATGTTTAGCCATTAGAAAATAATTGATGAAGGTAACAAAAATCTGAAACTATAAGTAAAATCAAGTCAACAGAAACTTTGAACATCCAAATTAACTAAATGTAGAGATGTAAAAGCACACTTTTGAATGCTGTTGGACGACCTTAAATGCTGTTTAAGAAGGACCTACTATGTTTATCTAACATATTTCACATTGAATAGCTTCAAGTAGAGTTTTAGAGAGGGATAAGACGAGAGCATGAACCAAGACATCTTAGAATCTAGAGGGAATGAAAATTAAGTCAAGAGAGTATAAGACAATAGAGATATATAAAGCCCATGAGGCTCAAGCTCAAATGTGATTATTTTACCAATTCCAGAATCCTAGACCAGGATTGGGGGATTATTTTTAATTAACTCTAGGTATTCTTCTACTACCTGACATAGATATTATTGATAATGGTATTACACAAGGTTCAAAATTCGAGTCATATTGAACTTTCGGTCTTTAATTGGAATGATACTATTTCTATATGGTGTTGACGTTTTGATACATGGTGCTAGTGACAGATTGGAGGTTGAAGGAGGAAATAGATAAACATAAGAAGGAGACATTGTTTATGCCAAGTGTTATTGAATTTCTATAATTTACTTGAATGATACATTATTGTTTTACTAGGCATAGTATGAGATTTGAGACCATGGTATTACAATAACTATCATAAGTTAAGGTTTAAAATTTTGACTCATGGAGATTCAGTTACAGTACTATTTCGATACTATATCATGCCATTTCAATACGATTTTGGTACGTTTTAAATAAAAAATATATTAATTAAAAATATTTTTATTAATATTTGATTGCTATAAATACTTACTATTGAGCTAGATTATTTCTTAAAATGTTTTATACTTATGGAGTAAAAGTCGATTTAAGGTTAATTCGAGTTCACTAAGTAAATATGACATATTAAGTAGGTTTAAATTAGATTTAATTTTAATTTATTTTGATCAATTTCAAATTAAATTAAATTTATATATAAAATAATTTAATTCATTATTTTTAGTAGTATATTTTATAAGGAGGAGTCTTGGTGCGTGTGATCCCCTAGTCACGAGTTCGAGTCGTGGCTCTTGCAATGCAAGGTGAGGCTGAGTACAATAGACTCAATGTTATCTGATCCTTCTTCTAGACCACGCATCGGGTTCAAATTGTGGAAACTGTCTTGTGCAATACAGGGTAAGACTATATACAATAGATTCAATATGGTTCATTTTTTGCTCCACATACATTGGTAGGAGCTTGGTGCGCAAGTTGCAATTTTTTAGTAATAATATATTTTATAATGTTGGAAATTATATTATATCTATTTTTTTATTTTTCCTAATAATATGTATTTTTCATCCTTAAAGAGATTTTTTTTTCTCTTGGACAGATGAATTAATGATAGACGGATGGAGGAAAAGAGTTACATTTTTTCTTTCATGGATGGATGAAGGAAAATAAATTAATAGACAAAAAATATTTTTTGCTAAAATAATTAGAAAAGCATAGAACAAGGCTAAAAAAAAAAGAAGAAAGGGAAAAAAAAAAGACAATCATTGAGACTTCGTGAGGCCTCTGCGACCTCATGGCTATAGGCTTAATGCCATGTCGGCCGGTTTGCAGAATGATAAATGTTGTTTGTGCCAATTGGCACGACTCGAAATCTTATACCTTGCATAGAGTTATATTTTTACACATGGATTGAAACTGGCTTGAATTTACTATCGAAACCTAACTTATTATAAAGATATTAATCCTAGGTCCTTTTAACTATTTAGTATATAAATTTGCTAATTGATCTTTAGAACTAATAAAAAAAGTGATAATTTCAATTGATTAAATCCTACCACAATTATGATGGTTGTTTTACTCAAATGAATTTGCATATTACTAAGACCCATTACATAGCTTCTTTTTGAGTAAAAGCTATATTTTTTCTTAGAATTCAATCTTGCTACAATTTGGACTTCTTGCTCTTCCAGGATAAGTTTACCTCCTAACACAACATAGAATTATAAATAAAATTTCTATGTGAGAGATCCTACCTATTAGGATGTATACTAAAAGACTTGTCTTTTTATATATGAACATTCACATTTTGAAAGAGAATCATATCAACACAGTTGCATGTTTACATTAGTATATGCATAACCGTCTCGTACTCTGCATTGTAGATAACATGGTGTGTGGTGTCACACAGAAGATCATGTTATCAGTCCCTTGCATAGTATAAGTAGAGGCTCACAACCGAGATGGAGTTTGACAAACCATCAGGATGGTTGTAGTGTAATTAGGTGTGGTTTATCTTAACCATAGAATTACACTAGTGCACTTTGTGTGCATTGAGCAGGACCAAAATAGAGGCGATCTAATTTGTACTGACTTTATAATTGGATCGGACCTCGGATTATTATGGAGTACAATCTCTAAATCCCGATATAATAACGGGCACGTGTATATAATAGATATTTCTTTGATTTACCAATGGACGAGATTTATTCTGTTAAATCGATAGGCTCGGTAAGTTGGGAAATAATATTATGTACATGGTGTGTCTTTGATTATTGATGGAATCCGTGTCCTGGTGAGTCGGGATGAAGATGCCCCCTTGATGAGCTCATGAGATTCATCATGTTAAACCCTGCATATGGATTTGATCCAACATGATGATAAGGTTGAGTAGTACTAGTGAAGGAGTTAGAAGTTGATTAATTAAAATTGTCAGTAATTTAAATAAATCGACGGACATTCGATATCTTTAACACGGGGAGATGGATGTGCTCATAATAGGTGGAGCCCATATGAAAATATGGGGTTTGGTGAGGAAGTTCAGTGGAGATCCTTTAGTGGAATCGATCTTCATTAATGGATCAGATTTGGATCCATTAGCGGGCCAAGACCCAACTCCTCCTCATGGTCCCTACCTTAGCCCTATGTATACCCCATGGAATCATGAAACCAAGGCTAATCCAACACACAACAAATCCTTGGCTCTCTCTCTTCTGTCCCTCTCCCTCTCCCTCTCCCTCTCCCTCTTCTCTCTCCTAGGGCAACCGACGACATCTAAAGGAAGACTTCCTCCTCCCTTCTTCTTCTCTCGGTTGGTGGCGCAAGGGATTGGAGAGCCATCTCCTTTTCCGGTTGTGGCCGGAGCAACGCTGAGAAGAGGTGATAAGGGAGCCGGCGACAAGGGAGTGGAAGAGGCGCCGACGGTGAGGAATTGTGAGAGGCCGGCGACGGGTTTGGTTGTGGAAGAAGAAGGGTTTTCTTCACTCTTCATCCTCTTCTCCTTCTTCCTCTCTCCCTCCTTTGGGTTGGTGTGAGGGAGGTGCCCTTTCTCCGGTGGTTAGCGCGAGGATAGGAGGAGGACTTGGTGGCCAGCGCAACTCCAACACTTGGTGTTAGGGTTTGCGCACGCAAGGGAGAAGGCATTGGTGGATTTGGTGATTCTGGTTCTTGGTAGTTCGTCGCCCACACGACGTCCAAGAGGGAAGGGACAGAAGGTAGAAAACTACGAGGTAAAGAGAGGTATATTTCTCTCTTGGCTCCTTCTTTGATTTTATCATTTTATGTGGCATGTTAATTAATTATCATGATTGATTAATTGGTTAATTAATGTTTGATAATTAATTATTGGACCCCAATAATAAACACAAAAACCGGCGATCTATTCGTCGTCTTTTCCGCGGTCGATCGGTTAGGCGAATTACAAGGCTCGATATTTAAGATTAGCTAAGTTGTAATTCGAATCGATCGATACGATGACGAGACGGTCGTTTGGGAGACGGGTCTCCATTCGGATTAATTTTTTAATCCGTAGACATGGAGAGGTCTCTCAAGGACGACCAGGTATTCACTTAGGAAACTCGTCAAGCCCTACCCAACACTACCCAGTCTACATCTAAGAATTCTACGATCTTGCAATAATGTTGGCCACGAAACAAAAGACTTTTTTTCTAGGGCACTCTTAAGATAATGTAGAATTCTTATAATTGGTTTCCAATGATGAGAACATAGAGTCTCCATACATTGATTGATCACACTAATAAAGAGGTGTTAAAATTTATTTTTTCTCAGCGCTGTGTTTTAACTTAAATCAGCCGATTCATCCTCTATCATTGTACACATCTTATATTTGAATTATTGGTTTGGCCTCCAACATGTCAGTATTTCAATATGTCAATCTCAAGCATCATCTAGTACATCAATTAAATGTTGGATTTCTTATTTTGAATTTGAGGAATCATTTAGTTGTGTAATTCCACCGATGTCAACACGAGTGATGATAATGTTTTGTATATACACTATCAATAATCACAATGATACACTTCTTTGACTAAGAGACAAAGTAAAAGAACGGATGGTCTATTACACTTTTTTTTAATGCCATTCTGAAGGAGAGATGAGTTAAACATTTCAAACCATAGATTTGGAGATTCTTTTGGTTTGCACAATGATTTCTTTAGTTTATAGGCAAGGTTAGTCTCCCCATGAGCAACAAATCCAGTGGTTGCTTCATATAAACTTTGTCAAAATGATCACTATTAATGTTTAACAAAATGACTAGTGGAAATTTGCCAAGGATATAAACATACAAATTGAACTTATTTTGGCCATTGGAAAATGTGATCTAGATAATCAACTACATAAATCTATGTACCCTTTTGCCACTGAATGAGCTTTAAGGCGATCTATAGAACCATTTAAGGTACACTTACCTATGAAGATCTATTAGTACCCTAGAGTTGATTTCCTAGGGGGAAGGGGTGTTAATTTCTAAGTGATGGAATGGAGTGCATTCATTTCATCAACCATAGTATTATCCAATCAGGATCAAGAGTGCCTCTAAGACATTGCAACAATAATAATAACCAAGCCTTTGCCCAACTAAATATAGTTGGCTATATGGATCGTCATATGCCATTGAGCTCAATTCCGTACTATATTCTCATCTATACTTAAATAAATTTTACAAATATTCTTTAGTTTTCCTCTTTCTAGATTAATGTGCGTATTTTTCATAGTCACGCATTGCGTAACTGGGACATTTATTGGTCGTCAAAGTTCATGTCTATACTTTTTTTTTTGTCTTTAAGAGTTTTCCGCAATAGGTACAATATCAACTGTCTCTAATAGTCACATTTTTTATCTTGTCCATTCTCGTATGCCCACATATCAACCTTAACATCCCCATCTTTGTAACTCTCATCTTCCACTCATGTATGCACCTCATAGTTCCACATTCAACTCCATCTAACATAATAGGTCTAACCATATTTTTATAAAAAATCTTCCTTTAAGATTTAGATGTATCTTGTGAGCACAAAAAACACTTAATACCTTTCTCTATTTCAAGTATCCTGCTTATTTCTCATGCAAAGATTAATTATCAATCCCTTCATCTTTTTACAAAAACGATCTAGATAATTCGACATTTCTTATTTTAATAATTATCTTGTTACGTCCAAACTTAAATTCCATATATTATCTTTATTAAGCCTAAAACCTATAACTTCCAATTTCTTCCGCCAAGATTCGATTTAACATTTACTCCTTTTACTTGTTTCATCAATTAAAACAATATTATCTGCAAATAATATACATCATGGTAGAGTCTTTAAAACATTACTAGGAATAAATTGTAAGGATAGGCAGAAAGCCAGAGTGGCTAGGCATAGGAATAAAGGGGGAATGCAAAATAAATTATGAATACTTTTGTGAGAGTGATGATAAGTTTCAAATAAGGGAGGGGGGGGGGGGGTCGCAAAAAATAGCCAGTGAAAAGGTACAACAAAGTTTGGATGAGGTGCTGGAGTATGTTCACTGTCATCTCTGGCTACATACCCATAAAGTAGGTGATGGCAGAGCATCCTCTACACGAGTTAACATGGAGGAGAAAGTAGTCGGTCACATCAGTCAAGATAAGGGCTCAACTTGATTAGGGTTTTCATATCTCAGGGACAATTGATGAACAAAACAAGTGTAACCAAATATTCTCAATTGAATAAAGTATGTAGCCTTATGTAGAATGAGAATTTTATAAGGAATCTATGGAGAGTGAACAATGACATATAGTTAATTGGATAACTAGTAAGGAAAAGGGAAACATGCATGTGCAATAGGAGTATTCAGGTAGTCTCAACTGGATGCTTGTTGTTTCATTCTTCTATATTTTTTTTTTTGTTGAGGGATATGTAGTTTAAAGATTGATGAAGGATACCCTTACTTTAAAGGAATAATTAGAATTAGTGTCAGATGTATTTCTTAGCATTATCACTATGTAAAACTTTAATAGATGTTCCAAATTGCTTGTGAACTCCAAAACAATTAATGAACTCGCACACACATCTACTTGATAAAATCTGTAAGACATTCGATTTCAATATAAAATCTAGTAGACAAATCAAACACAAGTGAAAGGGTAACATCACCAATTTTCTTTAACAAAAATTGAAAATTGTATTAATTCAAAACTTATCCAATATATGAGATTTTAACCCTTTTATATAGATTGATAGCGATACTTTCTAACGCTAATTTATTTTATGGAAACTAACTATGCTATCATGTCACATAATTTATGAAATCCTGATCATTTCATATACTTCAAGTCTAATTTTTAAGGGTATACATGTTTTTCCACACTTATAGTGAATGGGTGTTCATCATTCCCAACTTAGTTACAATACTTTGAAATGCTAAACTACTTAATCCTTTACTAACTGTATCTATAAGCTGTCCATATGTATGTTCACAAGAGTTATAAATCAATTCACTCACTAGTTTCTTCATGATGAAGTGTTTGTTAAATTTAATGTGCTTCATTAGATAAAAAGTCTTGGTATTTACTACCGTTCAGAATCGGACCATAAAGGAATTTCTATCTATACCAGCACCATAATCTTCTTATTATCATACATACCTTGAGCTGTTTGGAATTTTGCCTCTATACTAGACTGTACTACCACATTCTCTTGCTCCTCCACGTCATCAAGTTGCCATAAAAAAAGTGTAATATCCGGTGGTTGACATTTGTTAACCATTGACCCAACATAATTGTTCTGTGAGATAAAAAGAATTCATCTCTTTATTGAAGAGTGAGACAAAATTATATATAAAATTAGGAATCTATCTTAGGAAACTATAATTAAGGTAATTGACAACTAGCTAATTGACAACTATATTAGTTAATATATATAGGTATAATACAACTAATACTCCCCCTCAAGTTATAGCATAAATATTAATTATGCCCAACTTGTAACAAAGATAATCAACCTGAATTCGATTTAAAGTTTTTGTGAAGATGTCTCTTAGTTGTTCTCTAGTCTTCATATATCCGTTAGAAATAAGTTTTGTTGAATTTTCTAACGAACAAAATGAAAATCATTTTCAATATACTTAGGTTGCTCATGAAACATACTTGACACAGTTTTGCTAGTACTGAAATTTTAAGTCTTACTTCAGTCAAGAGTTGATATATCCGCATTATCTCACACACAGACTTAGTCATACCCCTATATTCTGACTTTGCAATAGATCATCACACAACGTTTTACTTCTTACTATTCAATGAGACTAATTTCCTCCAACAAAGATACAATAATCCGAAGTAGATCTTTTATTCCTTTTGGAACCTGCCCAATTTATATAAACAGTCAATATGAGTGCGCTATGATTTACATATATGAAACCCCGTTTGGGTGCTCCTTTCAAGTAACACAAAATTTGCTGTAACGCTACCGAACCATTGGAGATGATATAAACTGATTGATAACACTAACCGAATATACAGTATTTGGACAAATCATGATAAAGTAATTCAACTTTCCAACCAACCTTCGATACCTCTCAGGATGTTCAAAATGTTCCACATCTCTTGTGAGGTGCACGTCTTGAGTCATTGGCGCACTACTAGGCTTTGCCCCAGATTTTTATCTCTTAGTTAATATGAGGAGGACATATTTTCTCGGAGATAGAAATATATCTTTTTTACTCCCCGTAACTCCAATATCGAAGAAATACTTTAGCACACTCAAGTCCTTCGTGTGAAAATGAGTATGAATGAGAGATTTAAGAGATGAGATTCCCGTAGTATCACTTCTAGTGTTAATAATATCATCCGCATATATAATTGACAGAATGATATTAACTCCTGATTGCTTGTGGAACACAAAATGGTCAGACTTGCTTTTCATCATACTAAATTTTCCAAATCAAGCACCAGTACAGTGTTTCAAACCATACAAAGTTTTTTGAATATGACAAACTCGCCCTGACTCCCCCTGAGCAACAAAATCAGAAGGTTGCTCCATATGTACCTCCTCCTAAAGATCATTATGAAAAAAAACATTCTTAATATCAAGTTGATGTAAAAACCAATAATGATTAACGACCATTGAAATAAACAATCGAACATATGTCAATTTTGCAATAGAGAATGTCAAAATAGTCCACACCATAAGTCTGAGCATCGATAAGATGAGCTTTCAGACCCATCTCGATTAACTTTAATTGCCAATATCCATTTGTATCCTATAGCCCATTTCCTTAAAGGTAGATCGACTAAAGCATTCATCTCCTCTATAATTTCATCTTTCCAACCAAGATGAGATATGAAATCACAGATAGTGTTAGGAGTAGACATAAAGTCAAGTGATGCAATAAAACAATAAGAGGAAGATGACACGTAAGGCAATAGGAAGATCATTGCTTAGACTGAATCTAATGATAAAAGAGCAGGTGTAGGACATGAATCAAGAGGTTAACACCTAAAGTAGACTTGAATAATAGAAGGGTTGACAGGAGCTAGTTCCAAGACGGGTGAGGGGATATGATAGAATACACTAACAAGTTAGCATCCTCCTAACGACTTGGAATAGGTGAGGACGGAAAAGAAGGTGTGTCTTCCATGAAGGTAATATCAATTGAGACAAGATATTTGTTAATACTGGGACAATAACATCAATAACCTTTCTGATGACAAGAATAACCAAGGAAGATGAATTTTAAAAACTTGTGATCTAATTTAGTGATATGCAGATGAATATCCCAAACAAAACAAGTGCTATCAAATATCCTAGGGTTAACAGGAAATGACTTATTGAAAAAATGATTTTGTAAGGGATCTCACCATGAAGAACAGAATGATATACAATTAATGAGAAAACATGCATTAGAACTACATCAACCCAAAAAGGTTTTGGTATATTTATTTGAAACAAAAGGGCTTGTGCCATTTCGAGAAGCTGTATGTTTTTTATGTTTTGCCACACCATCTTGGTATGGAGTATCAACATACGTGGTTTCATATAAGATTGGAATAAACCAGACGTATATTCTTTAACATTATCACTTCGCAAAGGACGAATGAACACATTGAACTAAAGTTTTAATCTTTATCACAAAACACACAAAATAGAGAAAATAACTCAGAATGACTTTTCATTAAATATAACCAAGTTATACGAGAATAAATACGAGTTAGTTGACTGATAGAGAGCAAATTAAAAGTAAATTATGTTAATGTAAGATAGAGGATAGAGGAAGCAAAGGGGTATAATTGATAGTGCTAGACCCACGTATGCACGATGGAGATTCATCATTTAATTTAATGTTAGGAGTGTTAGCTTTAAATTAAAAAGTAGAAAAGAAACTAGAATTACCTGTTATATGATCTGACACCAGAATCAATGATCCATTTGGAGGATGAGGAAAGAAAACATGCATTGTGTTTACCTGAATCAACAATAGCAGTGACAGAAGAAGACGAAGACGAAGACTCAAATGATTCCTAATATTGTGAGAACTTGGCAAATTAGGACCGTTTTATCAGAGGCATCATTAGTGGATGCAATATGAGCCAAGTGTTTTTACTATGCTTTCTGCAAACTTTATGTGACTTGACTTACAATAATAGTTGCACACAATACCACCAAAATTCAATGTTCGAGTTTTAAAGTCTTATAAGCCACTTCCTTTATTTCCACTATGACTAGTTGATCTCTCAGGCATATAATTAGTATTGCGACTTGCCAAAATACTACTAAGCGGAATGGGTGTAGTACTTTTTATATAGAGAACATGACTAAATACATCTTGTAGAGAAGAAACCTCAGAACTAGAGAGAACTTAAAACTTAGCAGACTCACAGTCAGGAGATAGGCCAGCGAGGAATTTTACATTATTGAACTTTCACATCAGGGCTAAAGGACAGGAACATATTAAGTTCCTCGTATGTCTTCTTGAACACCATAAAATAATTGATTAGAAGCTCATTTAATTTTTCTATAAGGTAAAAGACTTTGCAAACCTCATACATGCGATAGAGATTCCCTTTTCTAGAGTAAAAAAATTTCAAATAATCTATCAGTTCTTTAACAAATTCACAATGATTGCTCAAACCAATTACCTCACTATTAATACAATTCTAAATCTGAAATAATAAGCAAGCATCCTCTTTAAGCCATGTCTGCTTCGAATCATCTTTTGGAAGATCATTAGTCAAATTCTTTATTAATACTTCGTAGATAAAGATGAACAGTCTTTCTCCAAGCCAAATAGTTCGAACCATTTAGCTTATAGTTGGTGCTTATTCTTAGCCATAAGACTTTATCTCAAGGGAAGTCAAATAAGAAAAGAATCCGAAGGAAGTTTCAAACCAACAAGACATAGACAAACCCACGTGCCGACGTGTATGAGCGTGTCTCTGCGAAAAGTTGTGAACCCCACGATTAGCGAATTGATCGGAAAGGAGGAAAATCGACCGAGACACAGCTGCTGATGAGTGGAGAGTTGATGAAGGTTACGGTGGAGATGGAACCCTAATTTTGAATCTCTGATACCATGTTCTTTGAGATAAAAGAATTCATCCCTTTATTGAAGAGAGACATATTTATATACAAAATTAGGAATCTTACTTAGGAAAGAATCTATCTTAAGAAATTATAATTAAGGTAATTGACAATTCTAATTAACAGCTATATTAGCTAATATATATAGATATATACAACTAATAATAATCAACATTTGTATATGCCTCTAGTGCCAAATCTCTATTTCTTTTATATTAAATAGAATTCCTTTTTCCTAGTGTTCTGAGATATTGTAATACTTGGTTAGCTGCTTGCGTTTCTCTAAGGAGATTTGTACATATTTCTATTGGGAGAAAAAAATTACTTGCTCAGAATAAGCCACCTTAATCTCAAAAAAGGATTTCAACTTTGCTAATACTTTAATTTCAAAATCTTTTGCCAAACACTAGCCTAGAAGTTGTCTCTTCTTATTATCATTTCTTGTGACTATTATGAGTGTTGTGACTCCCCCTGAAAGAGTGTTGTAACCCTGAAGAAGAAATGTATGCTCCCCTTGACTTTGGTTATTCCCCATAACAATCATAACCCACAGAATTTGCTAAACTATGTGTGTGGTGATTGCTTAATTTTATGTAAGGCTTTCTTCAATTTATAAGTATGAGCATCCAAATTATTTTTATATCTTAGTGCAATCCAATCTCCATAGAAATTTCTTCCTCTAGTTTTCCATGAAAAAATGCATTCTTGATATCAAATGCATTCTCATCATTCTCAAGATTAGGTTTAGATTTTTGGACTTGCATTTGTTCAAGATAGTCACGCGCCTCAGTTTCTTTCACAGGTTTAGACATGGGTTTTAGCGTACCTTCAAACACAATTCGACATGGACTTTGATACAAACTTATTCATTTGAAGTAATGATATATTAAAAAGTCCGTGTCCTTATTTTTTAATATGAAATTCAGCTTGAAGATAAAGTGTGAAGGAAGACACTTGTTCATTGAAAGCATGGTTTGTTTGAAATTTCATATCGTGCCGGGTGAATGGTTGAAACATATCATTATGGTAAATTACCGAAACTCAATACTCTTCAATGCAGATAATATCAGTTAAAGAATTTCCTTCATCAAATAGTATAAGATATAAACTCTATTTATATACAAAGTTAGGACTTATTCTAAGAAATAATTAGAACTCTATTCTAGAAAATAAATCAGAATTTCATTCTAAGGACTAATTTGTATTTTAGGTAAAATACAAATTAGGATAAATCAAATTATCACTAGCTATACTTATAATATTCTAACACTCCCCCTCAAGCTGGAGAATATAAATCATATGCACCCAACTTGTTACATATATAGTTAATTCGGGGCTCTCTAAGTGACTTAGTGAATATATCTGCTAGTTGATCATGTGAGTTGACATAACTAGTAGATATTTCTCCAGATACAACTTTTTTCTCTGACAAAGTGATAGTCGATTTAAATATGCTTTGTCCTCTCATAAACAATTGGATTTGAGGAAACTGAAAGCGATATAGAATTAAGATTCAAGATTGGATGTGAATAGAGAATTAATGATGGTGATGAAACACAATGTTGAAAGGTAGAGATGATAGTAGATGTGTGAAGGATGTGGTGGAGAAATAATGTGTAATGATGAGAAGAGATGGAAATCCCAATACAAAGTGATGAAAAAAATTTGTAAACAACCAAACCAGGTTTGTGATTGTGAACGATTTGTGGTTGAGTGTGGCGTTCAAGGTTAAGGATGTAAAATAAAAACGAGGGTAAACTTGAGAAGGAGATTATAGGTGAAGCAATTACTATATTTGAAGAACACGACGTTAAATTTTCTCATCCTAAACCTGAAAATTAATGTAATTGGTATAAGAAAAATCATCTATTTTACAAGCAGAAGAAGAAGCTATAGAAATTGCCGCCAAGGAATTAAAACCTAATGGCAGAAATCCAAGCATTCATGTCAGAAATTTCAAAAATAATTTTGATACTAAGTAGGCTAATCAATAGGCTATCTTCTTAGGCACTGAAATAGATTTGCTGATTACTAAATAATGATATTTATGAGAAGATCACACATACAGAGGTGGGCTGTACTGAAATTCTTAACAGATAGGGTTCAATGACGAAAGGACAATGCAGATGGAGAGCAACAGCAGTAGCAGGGTGTGACAAGGCTTTTATCTAGCACTTCGTCTAAGGTGAGCTTTGCACACAATCACATCTAGTGTTGGAGGGGTTGCTTCTTGCTGCAAGAAGGAAGAGGGTCGGTTATAACATTATTAGTCCATAGAGCACTCGTGAAGATGCAGCAGCAGTGAACAAGTGATATCAAAGTTGAAGGAGAGCATTTTTGTATTTTTTTTTGTTTTTTGTTTTTTTTAAAATTTTTTTCTTTCTATCTTAGTCTCCACAATTTCTCTCTTTTTTGATATTTTTTTCTGTGGATGGATGTGGCTGGTGGTAACCGAAGGAGAGCAATCTTGGGAAGAGTCATGAATTAGGGTTGCATCTTCTCCATTAGTCTCAAGTAGTTTTTGTGCACGGTAGACTTATTACTGATAATATTCACTTAGCTCAGGAGTTTTTTTGGAAATATGGTTGCAAGTGTATCTCACCACATTGTATCATGAAGATCGATACACAAAATGCCTTTGACTCGGTGCATTGGGCATTTCTACATGAGGCTCTCCTTGGATTGAAATTCCCAGAGCGCTTTGTTGGATGGATTATGAAGTGTGTCACCCCTACCTCTTTCTCACTTGCTATTAATAACGGATCCTTTGGACACTTTCGAGGAGTTAGGGTGTTACGACAATATGACCCACTATTGCCCATCTATTTGGTATATATGTTGAGATCTTTAGAAGATTGCTGCAACAACACACATCCCGTTTTGACTATCATCCATAGTGTGCCCACCTCAAATTAGCCCACCTAGCTTATGCAGATGATTTGCTACTTTTTAGCAAAGGAGATGCTACATCCGTTGAGACCTTGACCATATGCTTGTAGGATTTTGGGAAGACCGCTGAACTTCAGGTTAATCGCCTGAAGTCAAGCATCTATCTGGCGGGAGTTGACGACATGATGCTTAGGAGGCTTCTCTCCATCACTGGCTTCATGGAAGGCACTATGCCTTTTCGATATTTGGGCATTTCGCCAGCTGCAGTGCGTCTTCGGATATCAAATTACAACCTGCTGGATTCCTTGATTCGTCGAATCAACACTTGGCCATGGAAGATGCTGTCTTACGTCGGCAAGACGCAGCTTATCACATCAGTACTTCAGGGCGTCGAATGCTTCTGGCTATCTATTCTATCTTACCTTAGGGCATCATCGATTGCATCAACAGTATTTGCAAGTCTTTCATGTGGATGTCCAAGCAATCAAGCATTCTCTTGTATCATGGACATATATGTGCAAACCGAAGGATGAAGGCGGATTGGGGTTTTGGGACTTGTGAGCTTGGAATTTAGCTCTCCTAGCAAAGGTATTGTGGTGCATATAGGAGGAGGAGGATGCACTCTGGATAAAGTGGGACTTACATCGACATTTAGGCGTGGTAGGAAGCCGGTTAAGATTCCCCCCGATTAAGCGATTGCTATAGATACGAGATTTTATATTAGCGGTTGTCTGATCACTGGAGACGACTTGACAGATTTGTTTCCACAAGATGATCGGGGTGGCCAGGGCTTATAACTTCTTCAGGCATCCTAGTCCTAAAAAGTCATGGGCTCCGACCATGTGGAAGACTCACAACCCAGTAATGTAGTCACTTTATGGATGCTGGCGCAGAGTCGACTTTCCACTAGAGATCAACAAGACTATCTAAAGGATAGATATTACACTATTTGTGATCAGGTGGTGGAGACATAGGAGCACCTATTCTTCAGGTGTCCCATATTGCGGAGCTATGGCGGAGGATCAAAGATTGACTTCATATGCATCAAGAGATGTCCACTTACCGACAGACGATGAGTCTTCGGGTGGTATTGCTATGGAAGTAGGACTATGACAAAGATGTCATCTTGCCTTGTTATCTATGATTCATTATGTATGGTAGGTCCGAAATTATAGTTTCTTTGTCGAGGGACAATTAGATTCTTTGGCAAGGGACAATTAGATTTTGAGAGGATATAAGGGGTGTATAGCTCCATATATATAGGACTTTAGATGTTTACTCTGACAGATCAAACATGAGTAGCTTCTAAAGCCCTATTTTCATACATGCTATACAATTTTACTTATCAAAAAAAAAAAAAAGAATTAGGGTTGTACTAAAGTTGAGGGTGATAGAGAATGGGTTGTCACGTCTAGAGATCAAAGGAGCCGCTGATCAATATAAAATTGGACAACATCTCCCCTGTCCGGCGGATAATTTACACACACATACAACACACGCAGTATAATAATAGGCCTCTGACCTCAAAAGAACAGATAATATGAAGAATAATAACTGCATCTCAATAGTAAAGCTATAAAACTCACCTGAGCTACCCTTAGGGCAGGCGCGCAGCAAAACAACAAACACAAAGTCCAACAGAGGACTCAAAAATACAATACTGCAGCAAATGAATCGCAACACAAGACCATGACATAAAAATGAATACAAAACCAAAGATAATGCTATAAAGAAAGCAAAATGCGCGGAAGCACCCATCGCTGGAGTCGTAGGAACCCGGGACTGACAACTGGGCTACTCCGGCGACTTATCAACCTGAAAAAAATTGTGACGGGTGGTAAGTCCAAGTGGACTTTGTAGGTATAGAGAAAGATATGCATGACTGAATAAATAACTGAATAAGTTATACAGAAACCTCAGTTGTCAAACGCGGATAGCGGCGCGTAGCGGCCGACTCCAAAAACGCTATAGTGGGATAGCGGATAGCGTTCCGGCCGCTATTTGATAAAAATGATCAATAGAAATGACAATTGCAATTTAGAATGCCAACATTATATGTTAGCAATAATTAACCAAAAGACATCCAAGTTAAATTACTCAAAACTACAGGTTAACAGAAGTAGAAGTTACAAAAAGTCAAAAACTACTTTAATCTTCCTCAGCTAAGCAGCATTTGACATACTTACAGATTAAAAACACAACATAGACTCTAAATTCAAGCCATTCTAATAAGGTAGAATAATTAGAGGAATATGCAAATATGGTATAGCCCTATAGGGCAAAAACTTGTGGCCACTCCAGAAATTCAGAACATCAAGTTCTAAACATCAATATTAAATAAATCCATAAACATCAAGTTCTAAGGGCAATACAACCAAAGATACAACACCATCAAATCGTAGTAGAAACATTCTTCATCATCATCATCCTCTTCAACCATTGCCAAATTGTCCTCTCCATCACTTTCTTCACTACTAGACTTATATATCTCTTCTTTAACCCCCTCCATTATATTTAAAACAGTAATAAATAAAGGGTTTTATGGTCTTTTTGGCAACAATGGTAATTGCGGCCGCAACAGCCGCGATAGCGGCCGCAATGAGCCACGATCGCGATCGCGACGCACGCGACGACGAAACGCCCCGCTCCTGTGCGTGGCGTTGCGCTCCCAGGCCGCTTGGCTCCGCTCCGCCGCGATAGCCCCGCTATCACGCGCTATTGACAAGCTGGACAGAAACAACAAGATACAGTTTCAACAGGTATATCAGAATATGCATAACTGAAAGTAACAAATGAATGTACATATCAGAAATTAACCTATCCTGATCATAACATGGCTTGTATCATACAAGCAAGTACAGGGTCATCAAACCAAACATATAGTATCTCCTGTATATGTGCATGTCAAACATATGCAGCAAATAAGTGCAACAATCACAATAAAATCCACAATGCATCATATACACATGATACAATGACACAGTCATCCTTGACGCTAGTCAAACCATCGAGACATACAATATGTGTCGGCCGAGTGGGTAGGGCTGTGACACTGTACGCACTCTGCCATCACCGCTCCCGAGTGACCGAGTGGACAAGATGCTGGCGGGGGACCACCCCCTACCCCATGTATATATGAGGGAGCGTCGCTCTCATCTCCTCTGGTCTATGGGAAGAGAAGGGACCCTTGCCTGCTATCATGCTCCGGAACTACTACCCATGAGTGGCCGAGCGGAGCAGTACAGAGAAAATGCACACACCCAACGGTATCCGCTAACCCATGAGTGGCCGTGTGTGCATATCATGTACCGGACGACGGGCTTAGACCACAAGGGAGCTGATGATCGTCGACATGCAACAGTGCAGGGATGGTGCATGACTCTAACACATGCAACCCCTCTCGGTCATCATACATAACTCAACCTAACATGCATAGGTCGATCACATGTATAATAATCTATCCATCATACATCTAGATACGCATGGAAGTATAACTAGAAATCAATCCATGCAGATATCAAATGACATGCCACTATATCTACGTACACATGCATACATGAATATTATACAGAGTCAGATATCAAATATAGAGATTATATAGAAAGGAATTTGATCATCTCAAAGACCAAACAATAAGTATCAAGCAAGATAACAAACGGTAGCAAATTTAAGGTAAATAAACCTACTGCACAAATATAAATAGCCATGCATAAAGATAAAGTGGATCTAAAGAAGCAAGCAAGAAATACCCACCTCAATAAACCTACTGCACAAATATAAATAGACATGCATAAAGATAAAGTAGATATAAAGAAACAAGTAAGAAATACCCACCTCAAAGTAGGAGTTCGTATCAAATGTGATCCTTCCGTATATAATTAACGATAAATCAGTGTCCTGTATCAAGGGACATAAGTTTAGCTACAATACATATGATTCTTAGCTAAACTAACTTCCTTAATTAATTAGGATCGTCCTAATGTATAACGTTCGTTACTTAACCCTTAATTAATGAATAATTTCTAATTAAACTCAATTATCAAAATTAGGTTCAACTTAGGTTTAATATAAACTTAACCCAAGATCCAATTCAACATCTAAACCTCGACCAAGAGATAACTCATAAGGAGGCTCACAACACTCCCATGGTGAAATAGAACCTAAATCAACCCCCTTAAAACTAGCATACACAACAGTGGCCACAAGTGAGGATAACAACTCAACCTGATCCTCATCTTCCAACACCAACTCACGGCATAGTTCCAAAGAGTCAATGGATCTACCTCTCACACAAATCAAATCCAAAACATTTTGCTACCCATTATGGCAGTTCTCAAGAATAGATCGAAATTGAAGATCACACACACAACATACCTCATCCAATCTACCAAATCAAAGCTCATTCAAGAACAGAGCTCATAGCAGATAATTCCAAATCAAAGGAAAACTTCCAACACCCAGTTGAAATATGAAAGAGAGCAGTAAAAGTAAATGAAAATTCCCAAGAAATACCACTCACGACAAGGTTGAGAATACAGCAAGGAACAAAACTTAACCTCCCGTTTAACCTTCACAGATCCAATATACTAGGGCAGCAGTGAACAAATCAATCGCTCATAATAAACTAAATCACAAATCCGAACAACTCTACATAAAAATCTCGAAGACAAAACTGGAAGAAAACAGAAACAGATTCATGCTTCAAGCTTCAATGATGAAATCCCAAAACCGAACCAAATTCCAAATCTTAGCCAAACAGAGATTGATCTTGAGATCGAAATCCAACACCAAACAAAACTAGATCAAGAGATCAAGCTGTAACTTAATCTAAAACAAATCTAAAACCTAATTCATCTCAGTGAATGCTACCGCCAATCTGGAAACTGATCAAAACAAGCTAACATCAAATCAAAACCATAGCAGATCGAAGAGAAGTTCCTGGCCAATTTCAAACAACATCTACAGAACCAACATCCAATCTTGCTACTATTGATGAACCAAGATCCTTACCTCCAGGTACGATCGACGCAATTGTGCCCTAGCCCCAATCGACACCCGAACCGCACAAGAACTCCTCAGTCCCCAAATCTGTCCTAGGCGAGCTCTGCGACCCAACCCACACCGGAGCCCCAATCTGCTGCACACACGAACAACCAACACATCTAAGTTGTTCTACCCCCATACGAATCGGTTTAGGGCTCAACGTTACCTATTGCGCTGGCGAAGTCAACTCTCACTGACCCGGCGAAATCCCACAGCTGACATTGATCGTGTGTCCAATCTAGCCGGAGCTCCGTTGGAATCAACCGATCATCGTCAACAGAATCTCCGAGGTGGACACTAAGTGGGGAAGGAGGTAGTGGTTGCGGCCGATCTGAGGGGGGAAGCAAGCGTCGGGGATGAAGCGAGTAATATGCGAAAAAAAGGGAGAACTTAAGTGAAGGTGAATTTGCGATTTGCCCCTCTTCATTTACCTATTTAGATCCGCACCCTTAGATTTAGGTTTAATCACACTTAAGCCCTCAAAACTTAAGTTTCAAAGCGATTTAACTCTCTAATTTCTGTTTGGGTCTCGGAAACCCCAAACCTTCTTCAGAAACATTTCCGAAAAATTTTCTAGGCCGACTCTGAAGTGCCGTATTTAGCGATTTAACTGTCTAATTTCTGTTTGGGTCTCGGAAACCCTAAACCTTCTTCGGAAAAATTTTCGAAAAATTTTCTAGGCCGACTCTGAAGTGTCGTATTTAACATGGGGAGAGTAACTTGTATCTAGGTTGAACCACTAGGTTTCAACTCTGAGATTAACACACCACCAAAATAGAACCCTCAAAGAAAAAGTAGAAGCTCACCCATAAGCAAAGTTCTTTCACTAAAAAATCATAGAAAATCAAAGAGACAGTTACTAATTAAAAACTGTCTAAATTTTCATCCTTTTATAATAAGATTCATTATTCATAAAAATAACAAGTCAAACAATGTTTAAAAATTCTCATACTATTTTTCTTAGAACAATAACAAACTATAGAGAGTATGACTTTGTCAAATTTTAATTTTTAACAATTTGAAATAGGATTTGAGAATCCTAGCTGCAGTAAGAAATTGTCTAGCTGCGGCAAGAAATTGTCCCTCACTCTATATCCTTGTTATAAAACATAGCTGTCCTGATTAAGATGATGATCAATTACTATTATTTTTTCTATTGGCTCTGGAAAAGAAGTGTTTAACTTGAGGGCATATCATATACCATAATGAACAAATGGAAGGAAAAACTAAAACCTTGTATATACAGATTGTTGGTTTCGGTTATGCATGGGAATCCTCTCCATGTCTCCGGATTAAAATTTTGTTAATTAAAACTGTTGGTGCCCCGGTTGGTTTTGATGCGATCAACCAAGTTAGGTTAAGTCCTGTTGGTTTTAATCCCTCTGCTAAGTGTGCAGGAACTTAGGTACGGAGGAAGTCAAGCGTAAGACGCAGTGGACGAGAAGGATTGCGCGGGGAAGTGAGCTGACGGGCTCAGTACAATCCGAGGGACGCGGAAGCTGCGGAAGAGTACACCGGTGGAGCGAGAAGGACGTGCGCGGTGTCCGAGGGACGAGAAGCCGGGAGGAAGGACGCTCGAGGAGCGAAAGGCCGGAGTCGGGTTCGGGTGAGCCTAACTTCGGTTGGCCGGAAATCACCCAGAAGACGAAGAATCAAAAAAGACTAGTCCAAGCGCCCAAAAGAGATGAAAAAGGTATTTGGCGCCAAGAAGGATCGAACCCGAGTCCTCACCAAAACACACTATCCCACTTACCAATTGGGATGAAGGGCGATGGCAATAAAGTGTTGCCGATATTGCTACTTATAGATTACAAAAGCGATATGGATATTACAACAACCATCTCGAGCAAGGGAAGATAAAGTTTTAATTAAAACAATTAAAACTTAAAGGATAATGTTACATTATCCTTTAATCAAATCCAATGGATGCAGTTTAATTCCATCCAAGATCAACCATCCAGATTACATCCATGGATCAACGACCAAGAGAAAAGTGATCAACAATCAACAATCCAGATTTATTCGTTTAGGCTATAAATAGACTTAGAGGTTTGCTTTAGAAATTAATTCAATTCATTTCTTGTAATTCTCTCTAAAGTCTAGCAGCGATCTTCAGTTGTAAGGCTTCTCCGGCACAAGGAGATTTTTTTTGAGCTTTAACTGTCTTGGAAGCAACGACCAAGTTGCAACCAAGTTTTTTTTTTAATAGACGAGTTTCCACCACTTTTATTTTATTAGCCGTCTATTCACCCCCCTCTAGCCGGACCAACCCGATCCAACAAAAACAAATCCGGATGGAGATGAATTACCCAAACAACCGTTTCATCATCGTACTAATCAACTTGAGTGATCGCTTGAACAAACTTGTTGTTCAAGCAATCTAACTCGTCTAGTTGATTAGCCGCGGCATAGACGATGAATAGATCGCCGGTTTTTGTGTTTATCTTCTGGGTCCATCATAATAATTAACATACAATAATACAAGAACATGAATGAACCAAAACAAGAAATTATACCCCTTGTTTACCTCGCGATCTTCTATTGTATGTCCTACCCTCTTCTTGGACGTCGTGTGGGTGATGATCTTCCAAGAAACGAAGTCACCAAGACAAAACCCTAGCTTCCTTTTCCTTTCTTCCTTGCGTCGAAACCCTAGGGTTTCCTTGTGCCTACGCCGTCGGCCAAAAAGGAGGAGAAACCTCCTTTGTTTGCTTGCTCCGACGTCAAGAGATGAAGAGGAGAAGGAAGAAGATTAAGAACTCTTCATCTTCCTTGAAACCATAGCCGCCGAAACCTATTCCTCTCCTTTGCTTGCCATCGGCCACCTTCAAGCCAAGGTGGCGCTGCCTCCTCCTTCACCACTTGTTGCCGTGCACTCTAGGGAAGAAGAGAAGAGAAGGATGAAGAGAAGAGGAGGAAGAGATTAGTTTCTTCCTTCCCTAATCCTTGCGCCACCTCCCTTGCTTCACCTTAGCCGCCGACCACAAACCTAGAAGAGAGAGAGAGGAAGAGAGGAGAGAAAAGAGAGGCCCTAGGGTTGTGTTGTATATCTTGGTCTCATGACTCATGAGGTATATATAGGCTACAATAGGGACCATGAGGAGGAGTTGGGTCTTGACCTCCTAATGGATCAAGACTCGATCCATTAACGATAATCCAATCCACTAAAGGATTATCATTGAACTACCTCACTAACCCCCATAATTAAATATGAGCTCCACCTATTATGTGTACAAATTCTCCCTGTGTTTAAAATCTCAAATGTCCATTAATTAATTAAATTACTGATAATTTAATTAATTAATATCTAATTCCATGAGTAGTACCACTTAACCTTATCATCATGTAGGACAAGTCCACCTGCAGGATTTTACATGATCAACTTTATGAGCTCCTCAAACGGACATCATTATCCTAATATATAGGATACGGTTTCCTTTTATATTCAACGACACACCATGTAAATAATATTATTTTCTAATTTACTGGGCCTATTGATTTAACAAATAAATCTCGCTCACTGGTAAATCAAAGAAATAGATATTAAGTACATGTGCCCGTTATTATATCGAGATTAAGAGCATGTACACCATAATATCTGAGGTCTGATTCAATTATATAATCAGTATAAATCGAATCACCTCTAAGTCGCTCTTGCTCTATACACACAAAGTGTACTAGTGTAATTCTATGGTCAAGATAGACCAATACCAAATTACACTACAACTATGCCAATGGTTTGTCCAAAACCATCTCGGTTGTGAGCCTCTACTTATACTCTACAAGGGACTGATAACATGATCATCTGTGTGACACCACACATCATGTTATCTACAATGTAAAATATCAGATAATATGCACACATATAATAAATATAAAATGCAAACAATGATTTTGTGATTCTCATTCCAAAATATAGATGTTCATATAAAAGCTAGGCTTTTAGTATACATTCTAACAATCTCTCACTTATACTAAAAGACTATGCTGTCATCAAACTGCCATACATCTGACTCCCATTTCCTCCACATGTCTATCAAAAGCTCTCGCTGGAAGGACCTTAGTGAAAGGATCTGCCAGGTTATCCTCTGATGCAATCTTGGCGACAATAACTTCTCCTCACTTTACGATCTCTCGTATCAAGTGGTACTTGCGCTCTATGTATTTACTTGCCTTATGGGCTCGTGGTTCCTTCGAGTTTGCAACTGTACCACTGTTAACACAATAAATTGTGATAGCTCTGGGCAAATCAGGAATCACATCCAAGTCCATCAAGAAGTTCCTGAGCTATACAGCTTCTTTGGCAGCCTCAGAGGCTGTCACATACTCAACTTCCATGGTGGAGTCCGCCACGCATTTCTGCTTGACACTCCTCCATACTACGACTCCACCTCCCAAAGTAAATACATACTCCGAGGTAGACTTACTTTTATCCTTATCTGATTGGAAGTCAGAATCCGTGTAACCCATAGGGAGTAATTGATCTGCCTGGTAAACTAGCATATAATCCCTAGTTCTTCTCAGGTACTTCAATATATGCTTTACCGCAGTCCAATGTCCCTGTCCTAGATTACTCTGATATCTGCTAACCATGCCCACGGCAAAGCAGATATCCGGTTTCGTACATAACATAGCATACATGAGGCTTCCTACAGCCGAAGCATAAGGAACCACCTTCATCTCCTCTATGCCCTTTGATGTTTTAGGACACATCTCTTTAGATAAAGGTACTCTATGCCGAAAAGGTAGAAAACCTTTCTTGGAGTTTTGCATGCTTAAACGAGCTAGGATAGTGTCTATGTATGAAGTTTGAGATAACCACAACATCCTTTTCTTGTGATCCCTTATAACTTTGATCTCAAGGATGTGTCCAGCTTCTCCCAAGTCTTTCATATCAAACTGTTTGGATAACCATACCTTACGTCTGACAATACTTTGACATTGTTGCCAATGAGCAAAATGTCATCTACGTATGATACAAGAAATACCACTACGTTTCCGTAATATCTCTTGTATACACAAGACTCATCTGGACTTTGAATAAATCCATAAGACTCGATTACCTCATCAAACTGGATGTTCCAAGATTTTGAAACTTGCTTCAATCCATAAATATACCGATTAAGCTTAAACGCAAGATGCTCTTTGCCAACCAATGCACCAGAACAGATAACCTCTCTATGGGAATCCTCTCCATGTCCCCGGATTAAAATTTTATTAATTAAAATAAATCCAGATGGAAATGAATTACCTAAACAACCGTTTCATCATCGTACTAATCAACTTGAGTGATCGCTTAAACAAACTTGTTGTTCAAGCAATCTAACTCGTCTAGTTGATTAGCTACGGAATAGACGATGAATAGATTGCCGATTTTTCTGTTTATCTTTGGGGTCCATGATAATAATTAACATACAATGATACAAGAACATGAAGGAACCAAAACAAGAAATTATACCTCTTGTTTACCTCGCGATCTTCTATTGTATATCCTACCCTCTTCTTGGACGTCGTGTGGGCGATGATCTTCCAAGAAGCGAAGTCACCAAGGCAAAACCCTAGCTTCCTTTTCCTTTCTTCTTTTTTGCTCCGAAACCCTAGGGTTTCCTTGTGCTTGCGCAACCGGCCAAAAAGGAGGAGAAACCTCCTTTGTTTGCTTGCTCCGACGTCAAGAGATGAAGAGGAGAAGGAAGAAGATTAAGAACTCTTATTCTTCCTTGAAACCCTAGCCGCCGAAACCTATTCCTCTCCTTTGCTTGCCGTCGGCCACCTTCAAGCCAAGGTGGCGCCGCCGCCTCCTTCTCCACTTGTTGTCGTGCACTCTAGGGAAGAAGAGAAGAGAAGGATGAAGAGAAGAGGAGGAAGAGATTAGTTTCTTCCTTTCCTAATCCTTGCGCCACCTCCCTTGCTTCACCTTAGTCGCCGACCATAAACCTAGGAGAGAGAGAGAGGAAGAGAGGAGAGAAAAGAGAGGCCCTAGGGTTGTGTTGTATATCTTGGTCTCATAACTCATGATGTATATATAGACTACAATAGGGACCATGAGGAGGAGTTGGGTCTTGACCTCCTAATGGATCAAGACCCGATCTATTAATGATAATCCAATCCACTAAAGGATTATCATTGAATTACCTCATCAACCCCCATAATTAAATGAGTTCCGCCTATTATGTGTACAAATTCTTCTCATGTTTAAGATCTCGAATGCCCATTAATTAATTAAATTACTGATAATTTAATTAATTAATATCTAACTCCATGAGTAGTACCACTCAATCTTATCATCATATAGGACCAAGTCCACCTGCAGGATTTTACATGATCAACTTTATGAGCTTCTCAAGGGGACATCATCATCCTAATATATAAGACACGGTTTCCTTCTATAATCAACGGCACACCATGTAAATAATATTATTTCCCAATTTACCGGGCCTATTGATTTAACAAATAAATCTCGCCCACTGGTAAATCAAAGAAATAGATATTAAGTACATGTGCCCGTCATTATATTGGGATTAAGAGCATGTACACCATAATATCTGAGGTTTAATTCAATTATATAGTCAGTATAAATCGAATCACCTCTAAGTCGGTCCTGCTTAATACACACAAATTGTACTAGTGTAATTCTATGGTCAAGATAGACTAATACAAAATTACACTACAGTCATGCTAATGGTTTGTCCAAAACTATCTTGGTTGTGAGTCTCTACTTATACTCTACAAGGGACTGATAACATGATCTTTTGGTGACACCACACACCATGTTATCTACAATGTAATGTATCAGACAATATGCACACATATAATAAATATAAAATGCAAACAATGATAATGTGATTCTCATTCCAAAATGTAGATGTTCATACAAAAGCTAGGCTTTTAGTATACATCCTAACACATACTTGACACTTTGTTAGACCTTTATATGACACTGCAGCTTTTATATTGTAAATATGGGTATTTTATGCTGGTACTTTTTTATATAGATCCATATTCCTTTTCATGGAAAGGATGGAAGTGTAACTTTTTGAATGCATTAGTGTTGATGTTTTTTGCTTTACATGAATGTTACTTTCTTCAGCAGGATTTATTGTTTATAGTTGCATATTTTTCATTTATATAAGAAAATATCTTGGGAGGTTGGGAATGAATTTTTTAATTCAATAACTTGTTAAATGTTTATTAACTATGTTGTTCTATATGTTCTTAATGTTTGCATTACTATTCGTTTGCTTGTGCAATGCGTCCTTATAGGTAAAACTGGCAATTCAGCATATGCGCAAGGTTATCAAGAAGAAAGCAAACTTTGATATCTTGGATCTAGATACAATTCCGGTAAGTTTCTCAGGGCTGAGAAATTTGTTTTATGAGAAATGAAGAAATTATGTGATCTACGAACGGATATCTTGAGTGTCTATTTTCAGCTACCTTTATGATATAAATCTCAAATTGTATGGCATATTGTAATTTGCTCAGTTCTCTGCTAGCCAAGACTAAACTTATTTTCTTCTTTTTTTTAATGATTTCCCATAATGGGGTTCCGAATAACTCATGTTGGGTTGAAAATAGGATTTTTGGTCAAATATTTGATTACCCATATCGGGAGTTCCAAATTAGCTATAGAAAATAGTTCATGAGTGTCATGCATGTGATATGTGTCAAATCTAAATGAAGTGAAAGGGGGAACATAGAATTTTTGGTCCTTTCTTTTGGGCTTGGAATGATATCAATTGTAAAAACCAAAAAAAAAGTTCAAAACTGATGTGTAAATGAAGTTGTACTTGGGTGGAAAAATTATCTTTGAACCCCTTGAATTCATCTCACATTCTCTCTGATAGTATTAAGTTGTAGTCAATTAACTTAGTTAGTGGAAACGTATTGCAATTAATATTATACCAAGCATGGTCTAAGTGTGACATTTAAACTGTAAAGTAATCACTCATTAGCACATCATATCTTTTTTTATCTAGAGATGTATTTCCTATTCCTTTTCTTGAAATTATTTAAACTTTGTAGCTACAAAAATTAATTTACTAGTTATTGATTTATATATAATAAACTAGTATCAGGCATGTGATCTGAATTTTATATTATTAATTTTAAAGATATGTGTTACACTGTCACTAGTTCAATATTAATTACCTAAAAAAATATGTTTTTTATTTTATAATTATAATTTATTAATACTCATAAAATCAATCATTTTGAATTAATCATAGGATACTTTAAATTGACTGTAGCTTAATTTGAATTATTTCGAAATTTATTTTTATAATTATAATTTAGTAGTATACTTTAATTAGTCAATTTTAATTTAATCTATATATTTGGCAATTACTTATATTTTTACATTCAAGAATATTTACTTCTTAATATCACGGATGATATATTTTTTGTATTTTTTATTTAGTTTATAAGAAACCTAAAATGCAAATGAACAGGCATAAAAAAGATGAAACCTTGACCAAATGGAAGGAAATTGAAGGAGTAAATCTCATCCAAAGTCTTGATATGTTTGAAGGTTGTCAAGTGCCATATGACGAATTAGTTTGCATTTTAGAAATTGAGGATAACATTCCTGGTGGCCTTGGAAACTTTCAAGGTAAATTAAAGGCAAGCCATCATATAAGAATGGGAGCATTAGGGAATTGAAGACAACTGCTTTCCATATAATTAGGATCTTAACATTTCATTAATTTGCTAGCCATGAGACTACAATACAAAGATATGGAGTTATTGACATAATCAATCCTAAGAGGAGTTGGTGTAACTTATATATGATATAGATGAAGGATAGGAAACTTATACAGCTTTCATGCCATTATCAATGGGCTGGCTTCAGTTGATGAGGAAATATTAGATGGTGACTTAGTATAAACTTTGATCGCATTACTTTTTTTTTTGATTTGGTTCATATATTTTAGTGACACTCCTAATTAGTAGAAAAGACTGAAAAAGAGGGAAAGAGAAAAAAAGGTCACTAGTTGAGGATCTTAGCTACACAAATTTTTATTCAGACCCATATCACTAGTGGATCTTAATACTTCAATTTAATCACTTAGAAAGAGAGTTGAGGCTGTAGATATTGTGCTTGCCATTTGAGAGGAAGGGAATACACCTTATGTAATTGGATTTCATTTTTGTAACGCATATTTACAATAAAAAATGCCGTGTTGAATGCAAATACGAACAAGATCTTGAGTCTGGAAAAACCATTGGTAAATGTCTACGTTATCAAATTGATCAAAACTCAGTTTTCTTGGAGGTTTACAACAAATCTTTTGGCAAGTGGCCTATATCCTAAAAATGTGAAGGAATCTGATTTCAGTAAGATAGAAAATGTACCAGTACAGGGAAGTTAATATAGCTCTAGGGTGGCTTATGAGAGTCAAATCCACGTGAAATGAATGTTAGGAAAGGACTCTATTAGAGAAATACTTGGAACTTAGCAAACTACATGTGTAAAGGGTGTCTCAATATATTAGCTAGGTAACATGTAGATATTCAAGTTACTTGAGGGCAGAAGGATCTAAAGGATCTCACTCCATGCTCGAGGATTTGGGTTTGGTTATATCAGCCGCAAATAGCCTGTTCAAGGTGGATTCTGGCGCATGGACTGTACTACTTTGGAGTATAAGAGTTCCAGATGGAGTTGTGGAGCAAGATCTTGTTGAAATGGAAATTTGATGAGATGGGCCATGTTATGCTGCACATAGCTTACCGACTTAATTGCAATCCTCTTTTCAATTGAGTGAATTTGTAGAAATTTTTAAATATACAATCAGATTTTCTTAATTAATGAAATCCAGAATCACTTATAAAACCTTATTAATGCACCATTTGGTTTAGGATCTTTCTATAACAGTAAAGAAATGGCCCTGTAGAGAGCACCAAGTGAAGCCTTTTGGATTAGAGTGTGAAGAAGAGTGCGTGCTCTTGTCTTGGGTGAGTACTATTGGTGATCGAAGCTTGTTGGATTAGATTTATTCTTGTAGTTCTTCTCATAGTTTCAGCTTCAGAGGGAATCTTGGGAGGTTGTAAAAATTTTTAATATGGTGTTTGCATCTACTTGTACAGGTTGATTCCCTCTACTTTTGAACTCATATCATGTTTTTATGCTCGTCACATTGGTGGTGTTCGAGGAACTTCATTTGCACACCAGATCTTTGAAGTATGTACATGAAGAAATCTGCTGAGAGAAAGAGAAAGAACTTCAATGAAGAATTTCTCAAATTCTTGATATTGAATATGTACATTAAGGATCATTGCTTATTTATACACTTTCTCTACATAGTTATGGAATGAAATACAATTAAATCAAAGAAAATCTTATCTACCTAAATAAATAAAATCAGATTTGTCTAAATTAAACTATCCATATTTACAATATATTCACACTCCCCCTCAAGTTGAGTTATACATATTGTACATGCCCAACTTGTCAGATAGTTCGTCGAAGTTGATCCTTGGGAGAGCTTTTGTAAGTATGTCTGAGAGTTCCACATATCCTTTTGCCACATTTTTTGAAATGAAGTGCCTATCAATTTCTCTGTGTTCTTCGTTTTGTCATGGTAAATAGGATTCTTTGCAATGCTGATGGCGGCTAAATTGTCACATTATAGATTGACAATTTTATCTATGATTATTCCGAGTTCTTTTAGGATTCTACGAATCCATATATCATCACAAATTCTGAGTGCAAGAGCTCTAAATTCCGCTTTAGCACTACTTCTTACAACCATAGATTGTTTTTTTACTTCTCCATGTTACCAGATTACCCCACACGTGTACAGTAGCCCGAGGTCAATTGTCTAGATCCCCAACCTAGTTGCTACACATGTATACCTCGATTTTTGTTCTTTCGAAATGGTAACCCTTTGCTTGGGGTACTCTTAAGGTATCTCAAGATTCTGTAGACAGTGTTCATGTGTTCTTTTGTAGGATTATTCATAAATTGACTTACCACTCTGACGGAAAACTCGACATCAGGTCGTGTGTAGGATAGATGGATGAGGTGTCCTATAAGTCATTGATATCTCCCCTTGTCTATTGGTATATGGTCCTTTCTAGAGCTAATTTTGTTGGAAGCATCCATCGGAGTATCCACAGGCTTACACCCAAGCATGCCTATTACTTTTAGTAAGTCCAATGTGTATTTCCGCTATGATAGAAATATTTCGTGTTTAGATTGAGCCAATTCCATGCTAAGGAAGAATTTTGGATTCCTGAGATCTTTTAATCAAATTCATGAGACCCTTTTAGATTTGCGATTTCATTTTCATTATTACCGGTGATGATGATATCATCAACATAGACAATAAGAATACTGATCTGTCTTTCATGAGAGATTTTAACAAATAAGGTGTGCCCTACTCGACATTGAGTGTATCCATGCTTGGTCATAGAAGTAGTTAGCTTGTCAAACTATACCCTGGGAGATTGCTTAAGACCATATAATGAGTTGTGAAGCTTGCATACCTTGTCGTTATGGGTGCCAAGGCCTGGGAGAATTTTCATATAAATTTCTTCTTCCAAGTCACCATTTAGAAAGACATTTTTGATGTGTAATTGGTGTAAATGCAGTCTTTGTTTGCAGCTAGAGAGAATAAGATTCTGATAGTGTTAAGCTTGGCCACTAGAGCAAATTTTTCTTATTACTTGATGCCAAAGGATTGTGAGAATCCTTTGACTACAAGACATATCTTTTGTCTTTCAACTGTCTGCTTTGTGTTTGACTTTAAAAATTCATATGTACCCAATTGTTTTATTTCCCTTTGGTAGTTCACAAACAAACCAAGTACCATTTTTTTGTAGGGCTTCCTTATCAACAACTTTTCTCCATCTAGGGTGTTTTGAGAGCTTTATCAATTGTGGTTGGAGCCTAAATATTATCAAAGGCAACGACGAACGCCTGATAGTTTGGGGACAGTTCTTTATGTTGGATCGGTGCCGTCGATAGAGGGGGGGTGAATATCGATCGTGAAAACCTTTCGCGGAGAAATCGTGAAAAACTCGTTCGTTCTAGACTTAGAACATTAGTAACGCAGCGGAAAATAAATAGAACGAAAAACAAGACAATGACACGGCGGATTTTTACTTGATTCCCGACCCCCCAGGGTCAGTACATCCAAGGCCTATGCACGGGAACGCCCGTCCACTATTGGTCTCCTTTCCGGACTTTCCGGAGGTGGAGAAACCCGACTTACAGTGCAAAATTACAAGCAATAATATGGAAATTTAAGTACAGTAATTAAAAAGCAAACCAACGAGAAAAGGTCTGAAGCTCGGCCGATCTGGACCTCCGAAGTGCCGCGCACCTCCTCCTGGAGCCTCCCGGTCGTAGAGCCTCGTTTCTAGCGCGTTGTCGTCGGTCAGAATGATCAGAACAGTGCTTGGCAGTTGTTCCTGAAGAAAAGGGGTCGAAGCCCCTTATATAGGCCTCCTAGGGGCGCCCCGGACGCTGGGGGCGCCCCGGAAGACTCGGTCAACTCTTATCCTTGCGCCTACTTCGTTGCAGGTGATAAGACCTTTGACCAGGGCGCCCCGGATGCTCCGGGCGCCCCCGTGAGTGCTTATCCTGTGTTCTGACTTCAAAACAGCAAAACAGCTACTAATCCGGGCGCCTCGGACGCTCCGGGCGCCCCGGTTGACACTGTTTTGCCTGCTTTCACGTTTCCTGCTTCCTTAGTGCTGTCTGGGGGCGCCCTGGTTGCATGGGGGCGCCCCCCCTGCTGGGGGCGGCCCCCTTAAAGCCTGCAAATCATGTTTTTCTGGCTTTGTCTCCGGTTCTTGATACCTGCAAGATACACAAACACAAAGCATAGATACATATAATGTTAGCCTTAAGGACTTGGTTCGGACTTCGGATTTGCACGAAACCCTAGGTCGAACCGGCACGAGTTCCTATCCCCGAGAACTCGCCCTTCACCTACTCCTTTCAGGAGACGGTTGCCACCCAGCCCTTCGGGTGGACTTTTACTTAGCTTCCGATACTTCCGGATCTCGAGACGCCCAAACCCTGACCCGTCTCTACTCCTGTCCTTAGTCATCGCTCAGCTAAGTTGCTTAGTCCCTCGGACCAAGACTTCATTCCCCAGCAACCCTTCGCTAGGTCTTCTATGCCTAGCAGCCCTTCGCTAGGTGCCTAGCAGCCCTTCGCTAGGTCTTTAGGTTATGATACCTAGCAGCCCTTCGCTAGGTGCCTAGCAGCCCTTCGCTAGGTCTTTGGGTTATGATACCTAGCAGCCCTTCGCTGGGACTTAGGGTTTCGATGCCTAGATTAACTAGGACTTTTCCTCAGCTTTGGTTACTTTACTTTTTCTCCCCTTTGTCTATTCATTGTATCACTGACTTAAGTGTATTGTCAAACATTAAAACACTTAAAGAGGAATATCATTGATGCAACTTGCACCAACACTTTATAGGAAATACAGTTGAAGATGGGATGCATCATGCATGATCTAACTCTCTTTCTTAAAGCAATTGGAATGTCAAGGTTATTATCCACAATTAATGTAGATTTATGATTGAATATCGTACCTGAGTGAATGTCTGTTTGAGTTGGATTTGGTTTTGGCTCTTGAACTTATGTTGAATGTGTCTTTCATCTTGTGTATACACAAAATTGCTTCACTGCGAGAGGAGATGTAGGAATGGGATGTGACACAAGGGATAGAGGGGTAATGATGTCAGGGTGGTCTGGAACAGTATAATGGATGATGGTATTCACTCAGATTCTCCCATTGAATATTAGAATTGGAGTTGTATGGTTGTTGTTCAAAGAAAGTGGCATCCATGATATTGTGGGTTTTCTTGGTGATTCGTGAGTATCATTTGTTGCCTTTTTGGAATGGTTAGTAGCTAAGGAAAATGCATTTGGTGGATCTTGGATCATGTTTGCTATGATTGTGATGGTCAATGTGAACAAATGATGTATAACCAAATACTTTTGCAAGAATGTTGTGAGAGATTACCTTGGTGTGGGGGTATGATTTGAGGAGAAGTTGAACCGGACTATAACACTTCGACTTGCACTTCCAATCATGTGGCTTTCCGTGCATCACCTAATATTTATCTTTGGCGTGCCTAGCTTTGCGACAATGGTCGCACCAGGGAGGACCATGCCGTAGCTAGCTATCTCTATCATTCGAGGCTCGCGACTATCATCGTTGAGTTGAGACTGGAATCGACGAGTCACAAGTGCTGAAGCTTCAGTAGCAATAGTCAGCCCGAGCATAATCTTCTGTTGGCCTTCTTCACGACGGACTTTTGCAAATGCCTCACGCACTCTAAGCAATGGTTTAAGGTTGAGAATGTGTGAGTGTACATTGTCTAGTGCAGAGTTTAACCCAAACAGGAACTTGAAGGTCCTCCTTTGCTCATTGATTTTTCGATGGAGTTTGACGTCGTTTTACAGGCCCATTGATGAACATCAAAGATGTCGACTTGCTGCCAATGGCAAGAAAGGGTGTTGATATATTATATAACAAATAGTTCATATTGTTTAAAATCATGAAGATCATATTGTCTGAATGTGAGTACGTTTCCTTCACAGTTTTCCATATATTCTTTGCAAATTGGTGGAGAAGAAAGTTTTCCCCAATTTCATTGGTCATTGAATTTATCAGCCAAGACATCACTATGTGATTCTTAGCATTTCAGATTTTGTATTTTGGGTCTTCGTGTGAGGGTGCGATAGAGATGTTGGTGAGGAAATCCTCTTTTCCTTGGCCATAGATATACATCCTTACGAACTACAACTATTGGAGATAATTTTGAGGCCAGTGATATACCAACCTTGCACTACGATAAGAGTATTAAGGGTTGACATGACTTTTGTTTTTTTGTTGCAGCTAATAGGCATGATTGCCGAGAGTTTGCTACGCTTTGAAGAAAGAGATTGCAGGTCGCAAGGATCATGAAGAAATCTGCCGAGAGAGAGAAATTGAATGAAGAATTTCTCAAATTCTTGATAATGAATTTGTATATTAGGATCATTGCTTATTTATACACTTCTTCCCTACTTAATTATGCAATGAAATACAATCAAATCAAATAAACAATTAAATAAAATAAAATCTAATATGCCTAAATTAAATTATCTATATTTACAATATATGTTATGGTATATCATGGTAGATTAAAGTTTCGACCTTGTGATCAACAATTGCTTGGTTCAGTGGTAGGTAAGCTTGATCCAAAAGGCTTTCCAATTAATTTTGTATAACATATTATTGGGTAGGGGTGAGCAAAAGATTGGTTAAACCGGATTAACCGACCAAACTGACCAAAATTAAAAGTTTGATTCCATTAATTTGACAATTTGTTTTTTTTAAACATCTAGTTATTTTGGTTTAATCGATTTGATTTTAGTTTTAAAAATCCCAATTCGGTTAAACCAATTAAACCAAATCAGAACTTGACTTTAAAATCCCTATTTTCTTACTCTCGTAATCCCTCTTGACCTCCCCCTCTCTCAACTCCCATCGCTCTCGCCTCTCGACCTCCCCTCCTCTCCAAACTCCTATCACTCTCGCTTCTCGAAGTTGAAGATCCTTGCACTTCACCATTGATTGTCGCTAATGCAGCCGATAACCCCCGTCACTCGCGCCTCTCGAAGTCGAATCCCCTACCCTCCTATAGCTTGGCTTGCCTTCCCCTTGGGGTTGCGGTTGTCTCCGAAGAGCACCTGCGCAACCAGGCGAGTGTCGCAGGACATCCCTTCGTCGATTTGTTACGTTGAACGTAGGGGTTCGTGCTACGATCTCAAATAGTGTTGCCACGAGGGTCGTCTTAAAAGAGGTGGAGATCTCGTTCGGAGAGGTCAGCCACTAGCTTAGGCTTTGCTATGGGTTCACTAGCAAGGGGTCAAGCTTTAAGCGCACCAACAGCGGGAGGCTCTTTGTTTGACTCGAGAAGAGAAGTAGAGATGGGAGTGGGGCCTCTTCTACCTTGTTGAGCTTTGATCTCGTAATGAGGTCATAGTGAACAAGGAGGCGCATGAGGTGGCGGAAGGGGCCTGTTTTGGTCGGCGAAATTCAAAGTTGGGAGAGGAGAGCAAAGAGAGGGGATCATGGGCTGTGGTGATTGTTGGTATCGTTGTGGTGGATGATGTAGGCAATTCCGGGGTCAACGGCGCACTTAAGGGCATGGAGTTGATGTGGTTGAGCATAGTGTTCAAGAGATAGTCATGGACTTGCCACAGTTGCTCTTGCTGGCTCCTAGTGTTGATCCTTTTCATCACCATTGCTTTGCTGCTCTCATATTGCTTGTTTCGATGTCATGCTCTCTCTAGATTTTCTACACGATCTCACTAACCAGGAAGATGCCATCGAGGATAATGCCCTCGAAGACGATAGGTAATTTCCTCCTCTTCTCGCATGTAGGTTGCAACCCTCTGATTTAGATTTGAGCTAAAAAAAATTTAGTTATTTCAGTTTTTAATCAATTAAACCAATAATTAATTAGTTCAGTTTTTTCAATTTTTATTGAAAACTTTGGTTAGTTCAATTAGTTTGAAAAACTTCGTTTTATTCGGTTTTGATTAATTTAGTTCGGTTTTAACTCCTATTGTATGGAGTTATTAATCTTGTCATTCCCGCTGTGAACAGGGTGTAGTCTCACATTCAATGTGGTATAGGGAGACCTCATAGTCAAGACAATTGATAAAAATCTCGTTTAGTTTTGTCCGATAGTAGTCGAAACATTGGGTTTCGTTCATGGACGGGCACCGACACATGCACGCCTTCCAGTGTCGGCGCACCTTGTCACCTCATGAACTTGTAGCGCTAGCTCAACGACGTGTCTGGAGGTGTCGCTTAGGCCTGACAACGTGTCCGAGGCGTCGTTTGGGCTCGGAGACACATCTGGAGGTGTCACGCAAGCCCACGATGCATCCGGTGGCATTTAGAGATGTCGCGAGGGCTCGACGATGCGTCCGTAGGTGTCTGCGACGCATTTGGAGGCATCGCGCTGTCCTAGCGGCGCATTCGGATGCGTTGCATGAGCCGAAACACGATGAGGACTGGGAAGATTTTAATTTAATTAAAAACTTATGTTAATAGTTTTAATTAACTCCTAGCTATGCTTGGTAATAAAATTATCCCATTAATTTAATATATATATATATATATAGATATATAATATTTTATTTTTTATTTTTAAATATTTAAATTTAAATTAATATTTTTATATTTAAAAATTACTGAAACTATGTTGACACGGTACAATATGATACCAAACCGTATTGTTTCATTTTAGGACCAGAACTTGCTTGAAATTTTTAACCATGGTCATGGCCACAAAAAAGTTGTCATTCCAATGATGCAAAGGTGGAACCGCCACCTTAGCGGCCCCCTGGTCCCGGCCTCACAAGTGTCCAGAGGGGGTAAATCACGATTTTACTGGTGGGGTAAGGCGCCTGGGGCCGAGAGGATTTAAGCCAGCAGACCAGGTTTTTACCCCGTGTGCCACTGGCGACTCGCGAACCTGAGACCTCCGATGCAAGCAGCCAGACGCCTTACCAACCGAGCCAGTCCGTGGGGGCAAAAAAAAAAAGTTGTCATTCCAGAACTTTATGGTGGTTGAACCACATTTCAGGTGCATTAATACCTATTTTGGGAGTATGCTTTGAGGTGGTTGATTAGGACATCTATTTAATTGGGATTTGTTCTTAATGATTAGTTCACAATAGTATCAATCTCAATTGGCATTGTCAATGTTGGCTCATTCCCATCAATTGTTATCAGTATAACTCCACTCATTGTCACCCATATCCACCAAAGCAGCAATACTACGTCAATTGGGGAGTACGAGGGTCAAAGAGCTTGGAAGAAAACATTTTTGCTAAAGGTTAGATGGATCATCCCAATGTTGGTGAAAAGCAATTGCGAGGTGCATGCGCTCCTACTTTCAGAACTGCTCTATTTTAAGATACATAGGTTGAGTTGTCTCAGTAAGGGTGTTATTGCTAGGAATTAGGTTCATCGTAAACACGACTAGGTGGGAGGCACCATTCTAGAGCAACATGAGAAAGTTTGAAGAGTTTCAAGTCGTCTAAACAATGAAGATGAGGTTGTAGACGGGATTAGAGAGTCAGTTTGAGTTGATACCAAAGGTGAGTAGGCAATCCAACTTGCTTAGTGATGGAAGGACAAGCCAATAAGGTTGTTGAAAGATGAGAAAACAGAGATAGGCTAGCAAGACAAATGATAGTTGGGTTGAGTCATAACTAGTTGTGCAAGAGGTTCGGAGCACGAGGGGGAAGAATAGCAGGTGGTGGGCATTGGGACTAGGGAGGTGTTGCCTTGGATAGTTTAAGAAGGTTTGATAATGACAGTTTTAGATTATCAAGGGAAAGTTTATAAATAATGAGGCATGTGATCTGGATTCTACATATCAATTTAACAACATATAAAGACAATCCTTATCAGTTTGGACTATATTAAAGCATTAACCTAATTAATAAAGTAACACAGGTTTAACTAATTGAAAATTACAACAGTATGTCACACTTCATATACATGTGGATATATGGTTGCATGAAATGCTTTCTAAAACAACGATGTTACTATACTCATGACATGCCATCACAAGGTGCATGCTGCATGGTATCATATCATCATCAAGTTGAATTTGGTTGGCAGCACAGATCCTAATTATCATTTGCATATATACAACTTATAGATCTCCAAGTGTTTCTAGTACTACGTGACTATGTTATCCTTGTGTGCTATCTCTGAAAATTCTCTCATCTTATAGGTGGCGAGACGGTGTTTTGTCCCAGTCTTGCTTGGACATGCCATTGATGATGACTTTATACATCCACACCATTCAGATCACATTTTTGATGCCTACAATGTAATAGTTTGTTTTTTATCTATTTTATTATGTTTTCTTTTTTGTCTTTCATTATCTGTTATGGTGGACAATTCACTGTCAAAATTTCTCAATCCAAGTTTTTCTCGATATCATTGAATTAACTTGTTTGATTTTCGAACATCGCCAAGATTTTTTTTTTTAGTGAAACATTTTTGCAGGAACCATGAAAAACCAAACTCTTTGGATAAGTTTAGATCAGGGACTAGAATACAACTACAACAATAACAACCAAGTTTTATCCCACTAGGTGGGGTAGACTAGAATGACAAAAAAAAAGAATAGTTATTCTTAGGAAATGGAGTAGAGAGGAATGGAATAGGAATTAACATTCCTTCATTTGGTTCATGAAATAGCAATTTTGAGAATTATTGTTCCACGCTCCTTTTACCACCAAATGCAAGATTAATTCTCCGACAAAATTCCTCTGGAACAGCTATTCATGTGAACCAAACCATGAGAGTTTTTGCTTCTAAGTTACTTCAACATCGAATTATATTTACTTTGTTTTTTCTGTTTATAGGGTTAGAATGAATCAGTTTTTTATATTGAGATATCTTGATCTTCTAAGTGACTTCAACACCGAATTGTATTTACTGTTCTTTTTTTTTTTTCTGTTTATAGGGTTAGAATGAATGAGTTTTTTATATTGAGATATCTTTATCTATTTTAAGTTTAGATCATCTGATGTGTGAGAGATTGTCCCAGCATAATTTCTTGGATGATATAGGTTTATCTCCAAAATTATTTTCCATGCTCTAGGATAGTTGGGTGCACAATTTTTTTCACCTTGTGTGAGTTCTATAGTGATATGTGGCCATCACACATTTTTCGATTGCTTGGGTGATGAAGTTGCACAACTAGATGAAACTCAATTTTTGAGAGCTGTATCTTACGATACTATTATTATTTTGGGAATGATCAAACTGGTTAAAATATTACTTGGATTCATCTAATTTGAAAATTGCAGGGAGACAAAAATATCATCAAATTTGACGGAGACCACAATTCACCACGCCCTCAATTTTACTTTGATTCTATAACTATTTTCTTCCACAATGTTCTAGCCCCTCCAAATTCCATCTCCGATGAGCTTTACTTTCACAGAATGCATGATTTTATTGGTCCAGTAAGTATAGTCTTATTATCGTGGATCAATAAATTGCTTGTATTTGCTTGTTATATTAATGAACCCATCTATAGGCTAATTTGGATAGAATTCATGAACATCAGAATCAAAATGCAGCTGAACCAGCTCAAGGTAAGCTTCATAACTCTGATGAACCATTTGAATTTGAATTTCTTCCTGAGACATATAGATGGCTTTATTGGGTTCTTTGATTGATGTTTTAGTGTTTATTCAATATATATTTTTTGATGAACTAGAACTTGCACCTAGCAGTACAGAAGATGCTATTGCTCAATTGCGTTCCAGAAGACCTATGAGTCGGACAGAGGTCAGTATAGTCTTGAAGATGTTACTTTGAAGTTCTTTATGAAGCTTTGTGCCATATTCTTTCATTGAGTGGATACTTCTAATTTATTCTGTCTGTAACACTGAATTTCTTGAGCTGGAGTTTTACTTTATTGAATAAGATATATAAACATGCAGAGAAAAATCGAAGTTTAAAGAGAAATAAATATTCAATATCTTGCTATACTATTTGTTTGTTTTTCACTAGCATATGTGGACACAAATCTGAGTGTTACGTAAGACCTGAAATTTGACTTCTCTTTACCATGCAATTAAGCTGACTAATTTCTCCTCAAGTATTGTTCTCTTCACAAGATGTCATTGTTGTAAAAGTCGGCCTAGGCGCTAGGCGGCACCCCACCGTGGTGCCGCCTAATGCCGCCTAGGCGCTAGGCGATAGTCCTCCGCCCGACTACCGCCTAGCGATTTTTACAACCTTGCAAGATGTAGATCTTTTAGATTTTTAATTTGTTTGGAGTTGATTGTAAATAAAATTCAACAACCTGCTTTCTTAAGTAAATACATGTTAAATGCAGGGAAAGAAGAATTTGGAAGCAAATGGTACTTTTCTGATGGATTTTAATGAGTGTTTTCTTATACTAATCTCTGAGTTACATGATTTACTTTCATCATGAGACCTAGGATCCTGAATATGCAACATTCTCTTAATATTTCCGTTTAAAAATTGCATGCAGACTATTCAATGTAGTTTTGCTTTCTCTAGAAATGCATGCAGATAAGGTAGAATCTAGAAGCAACCATGTTTAGGATGCTTGGTGATAATGGATAGCTTTCGTTGATGGTCTATGCAAACACAACTGAAAAACCATCTATGTTGCAATGAGCTGTAAATTTAGTTTCTTTTTCCATGTATATGAGATACTAATTACTATTCCATTGATTTTATTTAGAAAGTAGAGATCTTTAGTGCTACAACTTTGTTAGGTTCTATTGTGCTTTATAGTGTATTTTTCATTTCTTGGATGTGGAACTGCAACTAAGAACGTGTAATGATATAGAAAAAGCAACTACTTGAATATGTGTAGTTAAGCTCGTAAGCCTACCCTGGATAAACTTGCAGGTACCCCGTGATATTTCCTCTCAACAGAATGACAATGAAGACAAGGTATCATCTAATTTCTTGTTACTACAACATTCTATTCTGTGCACTGAACTGATCTATCATAGACTGTGTTACATTATACAATGTTAATTTAGTAACTCTCTCTAGATTAAGATTAGCTATTAGTTAAAGATATTTTTTTAATATTATGATGATATTAAATTTCATTCTTTGCATGTGTCTCAACCAATTATCTCATGGGTTTGAAATCAATGCTGAATTATAACTGTGTAGGCACAGAAGAGGACTTTTAACTTCAAGATATGTTTCTTTTTTGCATATGATATTATTCATTTGCTAAAGAAATAGCTGTGAACAATTATATATCCCCTCACTCTATATGAAAAAGAATTTACAGGAAGGAATCACATATTCACAATAGGCTCACACCCATCCATAAAGGATATTCACAATTATGTTCAGTGGCGAAGGCACTAACGAATGTGAGGTCTTGTGACTTCACGTGACACTGGATATTAGAGAATTTAATAATTGTAACAGCATTAATGTGTCCTTTAGTAACTAATTATGTTAAAAAATGGTAATCATATGTTCTAAATTTTTCAAAATATATTTTTCCACTCATTTTTGTGATAGTAATTAGGTCAATATATGTGTCGGGTATCAACTTGTATTCCAGTCCAACTTGGATACAAACAGTCCAACCATCAGAGCATAAAACTAGAACCAAGTAAAAGAAAAGAAATTTTACACAACTATTCCAAACATCTATGCATTTCTTTAGTTTGAAAAGAGAAAAAAATATGAGTGTATTCAACATGCTTACACTATTCAAATAACGTATTTATTAACCTATTCAATAACTCTTCAATATTGAGTGACATCATTTTGATTCCAACCTTAGATTATTTCAGATTTCCAGTATTCTATCAACTATATCCTGGGACAGGACAAAACAGCTACATAACATCTCTGTAAATGACAAATTTGCAGCTAGAATCTCTCACCACACAGCTCATATAGAATCCATCTAATATTCTATAACAAGAATTACACAGGTTACCAAACAATTCTCTGTCAGTTATTATTGTAGGTTTTATCTTCAACTCTGCTGCCAAACTTAGCTTTCAGCATCAAGTCTACCATTATGCACCAAAACTCTGCATTATTGCACTATTTTATGAATTTTCTATCGTTTCTTCACATCCAAATCTGATAAATAGAATCCATAAAGGTCTTACCATTGTCAGATTCTTTTCCGAGTGACAACCACCAAATTATGTATAGATCTTTCTATCTTGAAAATCGATCAGACCATTTTGCCACCTTTTTCCATGACTATACTGTATCCTGCAGCTAAAAATACTTCAAGAAGTAAATTATTGCTTGCAATGGAGACTTGACTTCACACTCTAATTCTTTTCTGCTGCCACAATTTTATAATGATTTTCCACTACCCCATATTTTTATGTGGGGCTCGTTTTGATTACGATATGTATGAGCAATAAATCTACAAATAGCAGTTTAGAGTATTCACCTTTTTTTTCTAGAGAACACACAAGAATTTTTTTCCCCTAATTTGCTAGTCAAGGTACTATTCACCCCTGCAGCTCTGGTCAACATCATTGATTCTCAACAGAAATCTCCTTGTAATGTTGAAGGTTGATAAATGCCAGTTTAGGGAAGTTGGCAGGATGAGGAAAGTGCAAGAATTCCTACTTTATGAAGTGGATACACAATTGTAATTGAAAAAAAAAAAATCATTAATAAAGAATAAACTAAAACACTAACATTATATGCTATCATGGTTTGAAATATGTTATTATTGTAAATTATTAAAACTTGATATTTATCAACATAGGCATTCCCTTGCATGCCACATATGTCAATCATGTCGAAGAGTATAGTATTGCATTGACACTCTGGTACGCATTGGCATGAGTTGAGATGAATTCAAGGAATATATTTTTTTTTGTGTGTAGCTCATTTCTCCAATATGTTAATTCAATTGATCATCTAATTCGTTAGTTGTTTTGTTTTAAAATAACTAGATAAAATAAAAAAAGAGTTATACAAGTAAAATTTATAAGCATTCATTTTCACATGTATTTTAGTAAAAATGAGTAAAATCATTTTTAATCCAATTACTAATTAATATATTCTTAATAAAAGTGGAAAAATTAAGTGAATAGGGATGAAATGACTAAAATCCATATGAATTTAGTTTGATATGCTTTAGCGAATGCTGAAATTGAGTTGTTATCGTATTACATGAAAAAATTTAATCAATTGGCTATTTAATTATTGTAGTTTTGTATTTATAAGGAAATAAACTAATTAAAAAGATATTAAATTTAATAAACTTATCTAAATTCATCTTTAAATTCATGCCAAAGTGTGTTGAATGCTTTCACAATTCAGTGTTAAGATCATACCACTCGGTTATGTGATCAAGACTGAATGCTTCACACCTTACCCCTAGATATGTATATTTTTTCTTTCTTTCTTTCTTTCGTTCTTTCTTTCTTTCTTCTTCTGTTTCTTCTTCTTCTTCTATTTACAAATTTTTCTTCTTTATCCATTTGTCCCCTTCCCCTCAAATTTGCCTATCGCATTGTGCATCAGCTTGCTTGTATGCTACTATGGTAAATTAACACAGTATATATGGATAATTAGGCAAGTAACTAAAAGAAATTTAACCATCATCTCATCTTTAGGTCCTACCTTTTTTGGATTGTTTAGCATGTGGAAGAATATCACATGGTTGACTGACATTGAACAAGTTTGTGGTTAAAGATGATTGGTTGGTGTTTCTCAAAAAGATTGTCAGATCATTTCTAGAAATAGTCCGTTTCTGCTACATACTTTGAGGACTAACTCTATACCTAATAAATTGGAAATAATAAATTCTTGTTTGTGACAACGCAACTAATTTGAAGAGTGCTGATCTTTTCTCTATGCTTTAGAATGTTACATTTTCCCACCAGAAAGTATTAATTTTGAGAGCGATCAGTCCATTCTACTCTTGAGCATATCTTTGAGCCAAATGTTTACATCTTGGAGCCTTAATGACTTTAGGCTTGTCCCTGCCGCCCCCATATGCATAATTCATGATCTGCTATGCATCCTCAAGAGAGTTGGAAGCTTTATAGTTCTAAACAACATATTAGGTGGTTTAAGGAGAAATAAAAGGGACTACTTCTACCTTGAGGAACCCCTCAAGGTAGCTGCTTCAATCCTTCTCTACCTAGATGGTGCAAGTGGCCTACCTAAGCAGCCCAAGTGGTTCAAATAGCCAAACCAGATAGATTCATTAAAAAATAATTTATTTATCTAATTAGTTCACTTGAATAAAATCCTAATTATACATCCTCACTACATCTCTCCTTCATTGTATTATATGTTTATCTTATTGCATTATGCAGTTTCTTCATTAGTTTTGATGTCGTTATGTGGTTACTATTAACTAACACTTGTGCACTTGTGCAGTTTTTCTTAGAAACTTGTTTGATTGATTAATTCAGTTTGTTCATGTATGTGATATATCTGACGTTTTATACATCTAAGAAATTTTAGACGTGTTGGAGTCCACAACATATCATAGGCATTATAGCCATAATACACTTCTAGCTTATGCTCTCACTATATTTACAACACATTTATGATAACAAAGAAAAATGAATTCAATGGAGTACTTGTTGATATATGTCAGTTTTATTTTAATATTATTTATTGTCAACTGTCTAGGCACCTCACCTTATCCTGGCAGCCACTATTACCTAGGTGATATGCCTTTGGTCAATCGCCTCCTGCTTGAGGCCTGTTTTCAAAATATTGGAAAACTCCCTCCATGGGTGGTTTGCCCCATTCTGATGCTCTACAAAATGAATTACTCTCCCACTTTATACTTCCAATTGGGTTGGTTATTTGTGACAATAGTACAAGTGTTAGACTGAACTGATTACCTGATGAATAATATCACAATTGAATTGCTTTTATTGTCACAATGGGGGATGATAGGCGAACTTGATGTCTAAATTTTGCCCTTGCTGTTGAGCAAGATTTAACAACTTGAGAAACATAAATTGATGATGTCGATTAATTCTTTTGTTGAATATGAAGAATCATCTGACCTCATAGTGTTCTTATATATTTTGTTTCTCTATTGCACTAGATGGTATATTAAACTGCACTCATACTTTCTCCACCTAGTGGGATAGGTTGTGTAAAAGGCAAATCTTAACTCCTAGCTTTGATAGAATGAAATCCTCAAACTCTGTCCCCATCCATACAAAATTGCATTCATAGAAGTGAAGTCCACCTCTCCCCTCTCTCCCCTCCCTACCACCCTTGCATCTGCATCACTAGTTAGTAGTTACTCACTTACTCTTCCTATATTCTGTTTAACATTAGGTAACGAGTTAAACTATTTTGTTCTCTATCTATTTGCCAGTCATTCAATTTCAACATTTGATAGGTGTCCTGATACTCATCCTCTATACTTACTGAACAATTTATTCACTGACCTCACAATTTTAACACATTGTAGCATATTAAACTTAATTTACACAAAAATACAAGTCAACTCAGCCTCTTTAATGCAAATCAAATTTTTTTAAGAAAAAACACGTTTTGAGTCAACTCTACTTACTATTGAATTAGAATAATTTAAACTCAATAAAGGTTTGAATTAGGTAAATTTCATCTGCCACAACTTTCTGGTTGCTCACTTTGCACATATTGCAATATCTCATCTGCAAACATATATTGCATTTGCACATATTGGCTATGCGATCTAAATTTTGTCTGTGGCATATTACAGGAACATGGACTCACAAGCAATGTTGGTCCATCATCTACCTTACCACATGATAATATGCCTAATGGTGACTCATATGGTTGGCTTACACCGACTTCAATAGGAAATGAATATCTGGAGTATTCATTTGATAGCTTTTCAGATATGCCTTGCAGCATTGAAGATGAAGAAAGGGTATATCTCAAATATTTTCTTCTAACTACGTTAATTTAATTTTACCTGACAAAGGTGGTGAGTTGGTAATTTTACACTCTTAATGGCCATATGTTGAATTGTCAATATTCATAAGAAAATTCTGTCAGAGAAAGGTGGTGAGTAGGTAAAAATGGCCAAAACGCAGCCTGACAATGTCATGTGCTTTCTTTATCTGTAATATTAGCTAAATGTGGTGCAACAATATTTGTTTCTTTGTCTACATGTGGCCTTTTTCTCTTATAATTTCCATTGGTTGAGTTGAGGATTCTTAAAACAACAATAATTACAACAACCACCACCAAGTTTATCCACTAGGGGGGTTGGCTCTATGGATTCTGCTACGCCATTGGACTCTATCCCCTACTATATCATTATCTATATTTAAATAAATTTTATCTTATTTATTGTTAATAACCAAGTCTTTTTTGATCTACCTTTTCCTCGGTTGATGTGCATATTTGTTATAATTTCATGGAGCATTTATTGGTGTCTAAGTATTTGTCCATATCATCTTAAATGTGTCAATCAAAATTTTCCCTCAATAGATGTAATCTCAACTTTCTCTCTAATGTTCAGTTAGATAAGTGTATCAGATACGGGAAGCTACAAAAAGTGGTGCTAAGAGCATATGACATTGCTGCCTTCTACTTGGTGCATTAATCTTTCAATTATACTAATTTCTAGAAATTTCTTCCTTCTACTTAGTGCATTAACCTTGCAACTATAACTAATTTCTACTCCATCTTAGGTACCTTTTCTTTTTATTTGGTTACATTTGCCTCATTCTCTGTCCCAACAAGTAACAATCATTTGGAAAGTGGGAAAGAGCAAAAGTTTTTCTTGTTTCTTTTGGTGAGGGTGGTGGTGGTGTATTCAGGTTGAGCATTTCCCTGACGAAGTAATCACTTTGTTTTTTATTTGCTTCGGGTACAGATGATCATGGAGGCAATGATAGAATCGCTCAAGGACATGGAGATGAGGCACCAACAAGATAATCACTTCAGTGCTGATACTGGGACATCAAAATCAGCATGTAGCACGGAATCCTCCACAGTTGAGCTTAATGGGGCAGATGACGGCATTAGAAAATCCATCACGTCGAGCACCAGTTGCTCAACTATGAATCCTCAACTGAATCAAGAGTCTCAAGAAATTGAAGCATCTTTAAAAAAGTCGGTCAGTCCGGAATTTAGTGCTGACAGTAGTGAAGTCAGCCAAACCAACTCAGTGCAGGATCCTAATGCAGATGGTACACGAGCCACACTGGTTGTTCAGAAGAGCTCGACAAGCCACATTATGGAGGGATTAACACGAAGATGGGGTCTTAACTTCTTTAAGGGAAACCAATAAGACTTGAAGGTGATGCCCGAAGGATATCTCTGATATATGGTGGTTGCTATGTTGTAACATACAAAGTAAATATGCACTTTAGCAGAAGTGCTCTGTTTTCGCTTCACACATTGGTTCATTTGTTGTAGAGATAAAAGGAAAGTAAACATAAACTATTTGGAGAAATGGTACTCGATGGTTGTGTTTTGTGAATATGCATGTCCACAGGGCTGGCAGTCAGTTATGTTGGCAGAATACACTTTTTTCTAGTGATTGTAAAATAGATTTACACCTTTTTCTCCATTTCTAGCTGCCAGTCCATGATATCAACTCGTTATTGGTCTGTGGACACTATAGTATTGTTTTGTTTGTACTTGTAGTGCCTTCAATCGTTCATGCAATGTCTTCAAACTTTTTGAGCATGGTCTTCGACCAAGTCTTTGTCATTTGGAAGATCAAATTATTTGGGAAATTATATCCAAGTTATCAATATCTATTAAGTTTTGACGTCGACAATAAATTTATGTTTAAGTTAGGATAATATGATTTATTAAGTAGGTTAAGGTTGGTTGACTATTGAGAATTAGAGGAGTCTAACGTGTTGGTGATCGTTTAAGTTCCGAGTAATGGGATCATATACTTGACAAAAGATGGTCTTAGTAGTAGTAGTAGCAGGTAAAGGTTAATTAGATGCTGGTTAAAATTAATTAGGAGTTTGACAAGTAAAAGTCTTGATAGGTAAAATATTGATTAGATATAAGATAGATGTGTCAAATTGGAGTTTAGGTCTTTTGGCAGAGGTATTCTTGAAGCTCAGGCCTCTTGGCAATATGATGAAGTTTTTGAAGTGAGACCGAGATGGGGTGATGATTGACAAGATAAGTAAGTGAGATCAGAGTGCTTAATAAGTGGAAGTTCAGGCAGACAATTTAAATTTGACCAAATGTTTAACCAGTGGAAGTCTTCTTGATAGGCCAAGATTATTTAGATACCAAATAGATGTACAAGATTGGGAGGCAAGGGTCTAGTGTCGACTGAGTTATTCATTATATGGTAGATTTATAAAATGAAATAATGATTGATCCTCGGCGAAGTTGGGAGAAATATTTTCTTATATGGTGGCTTGTTTGATTTTCTAATTTACTTCTATAAATGGTTGAGACCAATTATGTGGGGTGTTCGGGATTAGTGCATGACATTTTAAGAAAGATTAGGAGATAAGACCTCTCAATAAAAGAATTTGATAAAGGTAAGACCTCTTCGTAATACAATGAAGTCTAGACAAGAAAATTCTAAAAACAAAAGTCTACAAGTAATTTATAATTTTGATTTAAGGTGAACTTTAATTTAGGTGATGACTAAATATATATTGGTTGTAATTGATGATCCAAGTGACTACAGGTTGGATTTAATTGATTAGTGAGTTAATGGAGTCAAGGAGGGAAGAGGAGCTGGGATCGTACAACAGCTTGAAATAAAAGAAATAAGTAAATTCATAGATTCTTATTACCTCAAACTATTACAACTTCACTTCCCAAGTAAGGCTCAAGGTTGTGCTTGAATGCCTTGCAAGGGACGAGAGTACTCCTTATATAGTGAAGAGGCAGAGGTGTCGGGTGCTAAGTGGGCCCCATCGTCACGTTCTCTTGTCGTTCTCAGATAAGTGAGAATCTCTTTTATAGCGCATGTTATTCTCTTTACAACACGCGCATCTACTTTATAGTACATGGTCTTATCAACCTTCTGTCATCTAGTGCCAACAGATTAAAGCAAGCTGAGTCACACTTTACAGCACACATCTAGTACAATTATTAGACAACAGGTTGTAGTAGTGGGTCCATTACGTTCGCATGTGGTCCTTACAGTTGGAAGGCATCCATCCTTCTGAAGGCATCGTGGAGGAGATTGGAGGATGTCTCAAGTTGTTCGTTGACTTGTTTGACCGCAGGGTATCAGTTTCCCCACCAATTATTTGAGGTACTCCTTTGTCAGCACTTCTGTTCCTTGATGGAGTGCAATACTCGAAGCTGTTGTACAACATTAGCTGCCTGTACTCCTGCTTGTTGTTGTAGTTTATGAAGTTGCTGTTGTTTTTCCTCGAAGTCATCGAGGGAGATGGGGTACTTGATCTCCTGAAACAGTCTTTGGTAATCCCAAGCGAGTTGGAGAGGGTCAGGAGCGCTTGGGATATCTGGTCCAGGGCTCTCGGGTCGGGTTTCTGCTGTACCTCTTGGAGTGCTGGAGCTACTAGTTCCAGTTGGGTTAGTGCTTTGTCTGACCATTCTGAAAACACAAGACAAGAAATTAGTCTTGATAATGCATAAGCCAGTTGGTTATCCTTGCCATTAATATGTTCGAACTGGATATGAACTCCAGTGCCGGTGATGTAATAAGTGAATGCCAACCATCTGACTTGTGAAGGCTTGTTGGTTGATGACTTGCCGAAGAAACTTATGATTGCTTGACAGTCTATTCTAATAATTAACTCCCCCTTGTCTAAATAGTAGATCTTTAGTGATTCCAGAGAATTCATTACGGCTTGTATTTCTGTGTCTATAGTGGATTTGATTGGCGAGAACTTTCCACTAGCATAGGCGCAGATCCTTGGGGAAGATTTGGGATCAAACTTGTTTCTTTTCAGTTTGCAAATTCCTCCCCATCCTTCCATGCATCCGTCGACTTCAAGTATTATGAAGCAGTGCTCTGGAGGAATCTCTAGGTTTGGTAGATTTTGCACTGTTTCTTTGATGGATCTTACTTGTAACGCCCGAAAATTCTCAATACTAATTTTAGAAATATCCTAGAATTAATTCTGAATTTATGGATATTTTTATAGAATTTTTCCATGGATAAATAAGGCAAAAATGAATAAAAATAGAATGCGCGGTAAAAACACTTAAGTGGAGAGAAAAATAGGCTTACCAAGTGGGATGAGTTTGTTTTCATTGGAATAGACTAGAGGAAAAGATAGATAAGGTGAAGTTAGTTAAATTTTTCCCATAAATATAAAGGGAATTTAAGGGTTTTTTTAATTCATTCTTTTCCTCACCTTCTCACCGCCGACCCTCTCCCTCTCTTGGGCGATTTTTCTTCCTCCCTCTCCCAAGGCTTCTTCCTCCCTCACTCACGACAAAGCAAGGAGGAGTCCAAGGCTTGTGGTAGGTGGATTCAAGAACGAGGGCACGCTAGAGGATCTTGTTCTTCGTTGGAACCTCTCCGAGACTCCAAGGACCTTCCCTCTCCCTAAACCCTACGCCCTAGAGTTGTATGAACAAGCGTAGGATGTAAGTACCCCTCACCTGGGGTATAAGTAGCTTCGTTTGTATAATTGATTGTCCTAGTTTATCTAATTGCAAGTTTATGCCCATATGTGCAGATTAACTTCCTCTACCGATTTTAAGGGCACCACTAGATGGGCTGGACGTGCTTCCCCCTTTAGTTTGGGGTTTAGACGCACCGTCGAGTGCCTAGGAAGTGTCCTTAAATGAAAAAGGGGAGTTTTTAGGCACGCAAGGTGCTCGAGAAAATGTTAAGAAGCTCTAATATGAGTTTTAGCATGTTATGAAGTTAGCTACCCTTGCTTTATGTTTATGGACCCTAGTTCGTCCATTGGGTGGGTTCCTAGATCGCCCCTAGGCTCTAGATCGCCTAGTAGATGCAAGGTTAAAGAAAAGAATATTTATGAAATATTTTACTTTTTATGGCATGTGCTTGGACTCTAGTTCGTCCATGGATGGGCTCCTAGTTGCCCCTAGGCTCCTAGTTTGCCTAGTAGTAGTACCCTAATGGGTTCAGGATTAGCTACCTCGGATCTATTTAGGGATGCGCGCATTAGCAGCACATTGCCGGGCCTACAGCAGCATGATTAGTATTTTCACTTATTATATGTATAAGTTTCAAAAGTTCAGTAATAGCTTTAAGTGAAAACAGTTTTAAGATCATGCTTAGTTCAGTCAGATTCTATGAATGCTATGTGAATTTAGTTATAAGAATATGATTTAGATCATGTGCTTAGTATGATGAGTATGCCATGATATTTGTTTAGATTATATGTTTCAGCAAGAATGAATGACAAGCATGATATGTTTTTGTTAGTGATATGAGAGAAGTGTCCTAAGGCAATCGCCTTATGATTGTAATCATTTATTCTAATAAATGAATATTCACTATTTGAGTATACATGTTTGTGTATTTGATTGAGATCTTAAACTCATTTACTGAATGTCCACAATATAATTCACAACATGAGAGAATTTGTAATAAATTCACAACTAGTGATTATCTCTACATGTGCAATTGTGAAGTATTGAAATTGTCCCTAGTCGATGAATTGATAAATACGGACACTATCAATTCTGTTGAGACTAGCATGGGTTATTCTCTAATCAGCTGATTCTCACTGGCTGGTGACATTGAGATGTCCGGAGATAAACATGAATGCTAGTTAAGGGAACTAGTTCATTGGAGTGACTGACTGTAAAACTTCATATGGTAGTCTACATATAGATATGTCAGTGAAGTTCTTACTGCAGCTTAAGTGCGATGTTCCTTTGACTTGCGGTGTTCAAGTCATCTTGGTCATGGAGACTTATACTTTGACATCTTAAGCAAGCGTCTCCAAGGAGGTGTGGACCCAGGATGATTGGGTATAAGCCGAAGTGCCCGAAGATGTTTGAACAGCCTACAAAGGATTCACCACTCCTTGCGAGGAAATGTATACCCGAGGCCTATCGTCGGATTGTTACTCGAAGCCTCTGGCCAGAGCATGACATGTTCAGAGTATGAATCTCATAAATACATGAGAGTAATTAGAATCCGTAGGACGAAAAAACGTTACTTGGGCTAGGTGTGACGTAGTCAGCCTAGTGGGGACTAACACACATAGACCATGTCCTGAACCAAGTGGGTATAAGATGGTGAAGGGAATGGGGCAAGATTCATTATAGCTGCTGAAGGGTTTCAGAATTATTTCTGAGGTCAACCGTTGATCTATCGATTAATTAGGGATCATGATGTACTACTAGGTGCTACTCATGATCGTTCTATAATTGATTAATTATAGACGGCCAACATAAATCGAAAGCCTATTTAGTCACACGCACTACGAGTAATTCGAGGGATTTAAAACGAGTTGAAAATTGGATTTTCCAATCAAGAGAGATTAGGTTTGGTTGAGCCAAATGATAAGTCGAATCTGAATTTTTCAGAGACGCATCGGAAGCGTAAAATGGCTAAGTCTTTTGAAGACTTAATAGATGAATTAAATAAGTTTAATTCATTGGAGCTTGGCTTGGATGGGCCGGCCAAAGAGGGCCTCCATCCTCTTTGCTTGGCCGGCCATAACAAAGGGAGAGAACCAAGTTTTTGGTTCAATTTATAAAATAAACCAAGTGTGGTTTGTTTTATAAAATTATGGATGATATAAATTTTTATATAATAAACCAAGGTTTGGTTTATTTTTTATGGAAATTAAAATGAACTATGGATTGGTTTATTTTATAAAATCAATCATGGATTGATTTACCATGATAAGGAAATTTATTCCATAGGAGAGAAGAGACTTGATTGATTTTTTATCATGAATTAAAATATGATTTTAACCATGATATAAAATCAAACTTGGCATGATGGAATAAGTCATTCCATATTTGAGAGGCTTGATGGTTGAGAGGCCACTATATAAAGGACCCAAGGCAAGGCTTGGGTGATAATCGAAGAGATGAAGGCATAGGCTCTCTCCCTCTTTTTCACTCCTTCTCTTCTCCCCTTCTTGCCATGCGCCAACCAGCCCCAAGAAGGAGCACCAGCCGGCCGCCCCTGCCCTTTCCCTGCCGACCACCACCTGCTGCCGGAGAAGGAAGCTCCGACCATCTCTTGGCCAGAAGAAGGTGCTGTCGGAATTAGAGTTTGCCGCAAGGATCCCTTTTGCCGCAAGCCTCTTCTTTTGCTTCGCCGGAATTTTGATTCCGGCCATCCTTTTGTGGTTAGTCTTCCGACTTCTCTCTTGGTTTTTCTTGTCGCGTTCTCAGAGAATCTAATAGTTCTCGAGAACACGAAACTCGTGGTTTTGCGAAGTCATCCCCAAGATACTCGGCGTGGACGCGAATAGAGGCGAAGCTTCCAAGGGACGCTTACGGTTGGATCTCGTCCCTTCCTTCGAGTTACACGAGGTAATACATAAATTAGTTTATGTTTCTGCAAAATTTTAAATATATGATCATGTCTACACAAGATAAAATTGCATGCTTAGATGCGTGGTTAAATAATTTGAGAAATTATTTATGCTAAACCTTCTGCTGCACGTAATTAATTTTAAAATTACGAACCCGCATCCATGTCAACATGCACCCGGTCCCAACAGTGGTATCAGAGCCGAGGTTTGTGTTCGACATAATCATATAATTGTTTTGCGGAAAGCTTTATCATGATCTTAATTTTGAAAAAATTTCAATTATGGAAACTTTCCAATTATGGTAAATTTTCGATTTAGGAGTTTCAAAGTTTGGAAATCCTCATGAAATTTCACAAACTTTTGAAATATCTCTGTTTCTGAAATTTTATGATAATTGTGAAAACTTTCCATTTTTGGAAACTTTCCAATTTTGGAAATTTTCTATTTTTGAAATTTTCTAATTTTGGAAAAACGTAAGTTTTCTTTGTACCAGAAACTTACAATTATTCTAAAAACCTTTTATTTTTGGAAACTTTCCATTTATGGAAAGCTCGCAATTTTGGGCACTTTCTTTCAAGAAAGTCTAGACAAATTATGGAATATTAATTGACATTTAAATTTATAATTGGAAATTAAATTATTTACAAAATTCTGTATTTTGGATTGAGCCTCGGGGAGCCGTCCAATTTAAAGTTAGTTGTTATAATTAAATTCCTAAATTGAATTTAAATTGTCAAATGTTTAATTTGGATTGAGCCTCGGGGAGCCATGCAAATTAAGTTATTGATATTAATTTTCCATAAATAAAATATGTGATCAAATCTTGGAGATTTTTGAGGTGATTCTCAAACGATAATTTCCTTATTTGATTTATGAGGTGATGCTCTTACATTTTATTGTCTCCAAAATTAATTAGGAAAATTGTTTCCTATAGAGTATATTTCCTTAAATAAGATTTTCATGAAAATAATATGTGGTTGAATTAAGGGAATCTGTCTTTTAATTTAATAAGATTTGCTTTAGAGAAATCAAAGTCTTAAACATATTATTTCCAAAATTGATTATGATAATTCAGGAAATTGTTTCCCAAAACAATTCCTTGAATAAAGTATGAAATTAGTATTAGGAAATCCGGTTCCTAATTCAATTAATGAGACTTGATAAATTAAGTCACATACATACTTTATTAAGGAAATCGTTAGAACATGACATAATTATATGTCATGAATGTGCATAAAAGAAAAGGATGAGACCCAAAAACCCCTTACAAAATATTAAGGCCAACACCTTCCATTAATATGGTTAGAACCGGAGTTTTGTTTCACGTTTGGGTTGATGGACACATCTGTTGGTGCAGGAAGCACCATATCGAACCTTGTTTTGATATTGGAAAAGGGTTCAAAGTTAAGTATTATTGGTGATCTAACAATGTTACTCAAGTGTGCAGGAAAAGTCCTAGCGAAGGGCTGCTAGGCACCTGGCGAAGGGCTGCCAGGAAACAAAGTCCTAGCGAAGGGCTGCTAGGCACCTGGTGAAGGGCTGCTAGGAAACAAAGTCTTAGCGAAGGGCTGCTAGGCACCTGCCGAAGGAATGCCAGGATACAAAGTCCTAGCGAAGGACTGCTAGGCACCTGGCGAAGGAATGCCAGGATACAAAAACCTAGCGAAGGACTGCTAGGCACCAGGCGAAGGACAGCTTGGTACTGAAGCCCTGGCGAAGGACTGCTAGGCACCAGGCGAAGGACAGCTTGGTACTGAAGACCTGGCGAAGGACAGCTGGGCAAAAGTCTAACCGGAGGAGCCGGTTGGCATCAGGTACATTCTCCCGAGAGGAGTAGATGAGGACGCGTTCACCGTCGAGGGAACAATAGGCGTCGGTTCGACCTGGGGCTCCATTTTGGAGGCCCAAAGTCAGAACCAAGATAGCTAAGGCTGTACAAACTAACATCTTACTGCTTTATGTTGTTTTGGACTAACCTTGGATGCAGGACCGAAGGAACGAGTGTCTGCAGCTCAGAGAGCCTCAAAGGAGTGAGGCAGCAGCTGACCAGGGCGCCCGGAGTGTCCCGGGCGCCCCCAAGGTGAACACAAAACACATGAAGCAAAGGCAGGCTTCGACAGCTCATGGACGGGGCGCCCCCGTGCTCCCGGGCGCCCCCATGCTCTCGGGCGCCCCCAGTGCAAGCCAACGAAGCAGAAGCCAGCGAAGCCAAGGGATAAGAGTTGACCCGGTCAACCCGGGCACCCCTAGCGTCCCGGGCGCCCCTGTCAAGATCTGATCCCGAGTTTGAAGGGATCAGAGCTGACCGAGTGGAACTCGGATCGGCCGACACGTGGGGGGGGGGGGCGCCCCCGACGTTCCCGGCGCCCCCAGGGGCTATAAATAGGCCCTCGACCCCAAGGCTTCGAATAACAATTCTTTCAACGCTTCTACGCTCTTTTGCTCCCGCGCTCTGCTCCGGAAACCTCCCAACTCGAGATACAAGCGCCGACGACGTCCCTCCGCCCCGAAAATTCAATCTACACCGGACGTCGGTAACAAAGAGTTGTTTTTAAGTTTACTATACTGCTTTTGTAATATCTCTCTGTAAACGGTTTTGCGCAAATATAGAATTGCCCATAGTAAACGGTCAACGACCGTGGGCCTTGGAGTAGGAGCCGACCGCGACTCCGAACCAAGTAAAAAACTTGGTGTTTGCGTGTGTTTGATCTAAATTTCCGCTACGTAATTGCTCTAACTTTAATCCGAACGTTTTACGATATTCACCCCCCTCTATCGTTTCTCTCGATCCAACAAGTGGTATCAAAGCGGGGAAGCTCAAATTTGGTGCAACCACCAATTTGAGAGTTTTTCGGATTTACGAATTTTTTTTCATTTTATTTCTTTTTCGTTAATCGAGGTTGGTGCATCACCACTCGATCCTTCTCGCCTTTTTCAATTTTGAATTCTTATTTTCTCACCATTACTCAGAATTGATAAAATGAACCATTTTTGAAAATTTGTCATAAATTTTTTATTATTATTTTAATATTTTTCTCGAAATTGTGCTAAGCAAAATTTTTTCCAAACAGTAAATTCTTACTTTTTCATCATTAATCAAAATTGATAAAGTCAACATTTTCAAAAATTTATCATTAATTTTTATTTTATTATTATTTTACCTCGGAATTTGTGCAAACACTTTTATTGAGCTAGTTTTCTCTCTCTCCCGCACTACTAATCCAAGACCAAGTCTTGGTATATTTTTTGTGTTTCTTTTGTGTACGAGGTATAAAACTAAATGGCCAACCAAGAATGGAACAATGGCCGTCCACCGCTCTTCTCTGGCGAAAATTTCAACTCCTGGAGAAATCTAATGGAATCCCACCTGAAGGCTAATCTAGATTTATGGTTGATAATCCAAACGGGGTTCACATTCCCCACAGAAGAAGGAACATCGATCACTTGGGACAAACTGGATGAACCAACACTGAGGAAGATCGAGACAGATGCAAGGGCTACTGCAATCCTACAATGTGGCCTAACCAATGAAGAATTGAAGCGGGTCGGATCCTTCAGATGTGCTAGAGAAATCTAGGAAAAACTGATTGACCTTCATCAAGAGATCTCAGATGAAGAACAGGTAAGTTATCTTGCCCTCTCGGTCCAAGCACAAACAGCCGAGTCAGAGTCTGAACCCGAATCCAACCCAGATTTAGAAGACGAATTGACTGAGACGGTAATCGATTTTAAATTCTTTTCAAAATTAGAATTAAATAATCAAACAGATACTATAATGGTCGAGGAAGGTATAATTTCAAGTGTAGGGAAAACTCCAAAGAAGAAGCTTCAACCTGTACCCGAGTCCGACTCAGACTCTGAATCAGAAGACAATGAGGGAGATCGACCCAAACTGGTCCGATTAGCTCGTGATCATTATAAGAGCACTGGACAAACGATCGGGAAAGGTAAGTTTTCAATATTTGAAAATGTAATACTTATCTCAAATAACATGATTGATTCATACAAATTAGTTAAGGTATATATGTTATAAAACATAACTCACAACCTTGCTAACTTTAAAAACCCAGAGTATTATTTCAATTATGATATAACTTAGATCATTTTTTTGTCATATTTGCTTGTTTTTTCTTAGAATTAGGATTGGTTAGATTAAGGACTAAAACGATTAACTGAAATTTGAACAACATAGTATTGGATGGAGGTGAGATGATAGTACGTTAGGGAAGCCTCTTCTAATAAGGTCAAGTATACTCTACTTGATCTGTTTAGACTGGTGAAACTAGCCGAAGCTACCGATCCAAGACCCAAACTAGTTAGACCAGAATTTGGCAACAAGTAATTTTGAAAATGAAATTTCACTAAAAGGCTTTGTCAAGGAAAGGGTTGATGATCCAATAAGGTTACGACCAAAGAAGGCCTTGTGCCTCGCCAAGACCTGGAAGCTAATTTTTGAAATTCAAATTCAATTTACTTCTTGTCAAATTCAAATCTAACACAAATTTCAATCAATCTTAGATTCAACCATTTTTTTAAAATAAAAATTCATTAATTGGTTTGTCAAAATTAATCCAACATTTCAAAATTAAAATATTTATCTCACAAAACCCATAAGATTAATATGTTTGATCACGTAGAACTGGGTGAGATATCTAGGACCTAAGAGTATATGTCACTATCCTCTTAAATAAAACTCAATGTGCCTTCAAAAGTTATTTAAAATTATCTCTAGTTTTCAAATTAATTCAGTTTACTGTACCCTACTTTTTCATCTCTAACAGTTTATTATATATTGAATTTCATGTTAAATATTACAATAGGTTTGTTTCAAATATAATCTAGGGCTTGTTTGATTTAGTTATTGATTGGTCAAATATAGTCAACTGAGTTAAACATGGTCAAAACAATCAGTCCTAGTCAACACTGAAATCCCTTAAGGTACTTAGATAAAGTCAGACTGTGTCAGATACAGGGGGAGCTCTTTTTAATCTTTTTCGAAAAATTCAGAGTTTTCAAAAACTTTATGCTTTAAAACTTATTATCATCTCAAAATAAGGTTTTTAAAATTTGGCTCAAAAACCTTGGTATATCACTATCTCCTTAAAAATCATTATCATTTCAAAATATCTTTGAAAAATTATTATCATTTCAAAATATTTTTAGAAAACTGTGCTATCATTCCAAATTGAATTTTCTAAAATTATCTTCTTAATTATCATACTTCAAAGTCATTCTTTTGATTTTGGTAAACCCCAAAGACATAGAGGATGATCCACTTCATGATCTATAAGGACTCCTAGAATGTGTCAAATTTAGGGGGAGTCTGAATCAAAAGAAGAATTTTTGAAAAGTTTTTTTTGGTAATTATCTATTTTAAAATTATTAGATAATTCCTTTGATCTGAACTGAACCCTAAAGACTTAGAGGAAGAGTACTTGTGGTCAAAGAGCTTCCTAGGACTGGGTCAAGTGTAAGGGGAGGTCAAATTAAAAGAGTTATTGTATATTTCAAGGCGATATGTTTTCATGCATGAACTTTCAAATCCTTCTGAAAACACAAGTAATTTCCTTTCAACTATTATTATTATTTTTAAATATCATTATTTTCAAAATTTTTCTTGATAGAATCAATTTGAAATAATATTTCTCTTGAGCTTGGAAAATTTCCAGGACACTTAGGGAAATGTCCTTGTGGTTAACAAGGTTTCCTAGGATTGTGTCAGACTGAAAAAGAAACCAAGTCAAGTAAAATATTATGCTTTAAAACAATATTTTTCCAAGTACCTTCAAAATATAAGTCATGTAACTTTTCAAAAATTATTGTTCTAAGTATTATGTTTTCAAAATAAAATTTAAATTTTTTTATATATTATCTTTTAAAAAGTACTTATATTTTTCAAAAATGCATAATATCTTTTAAAAGCACTTATATGTTTCAAAATATAATGTTTTCAAAAGTACTAATACTTTTCAAGGCACTAATGTTTACAAAGTACGAATATTTTTTGTGGAATACAAAGTGGAGTTTTGTTATGCTTTCAAGAGTTATACTAAGTATTTTTATGTTTTCAAAACTCATAGGCTCTGATACACAATTTTTTTTCTTCTTTCAAAAATTTCTTTATTGATATATGACCAAGGGGGAGAGTAGAAAAAGTGAAATTAAAAATTAAATTCTTCCTTAAACTTTTTCCCCTTCTCAAGGAAATTTTATCTTAGAAATGGTCTAAAACATAAGGAGAAAAATTTCACATTAAGGGGGAGAGAAAGGAAATTTTGTTTAATTTTTTAAAGTGCTTCAAAAATTTCTAAGCATTTCTAAGTGTTTCAAAAAAAATTTTAAGTGCATGTTTTTTTAAAGTAAAATTCTTCTTAGTAAACAAAATTTGTCTGAGCAAAAACTTTTTGAAATTTTGACAAATGGTTCTAAGTAAAGTTTTTTTTTTAAAAAAAACTTGTCTAGAAATTTTTTTAAAGATTTTGTTTTTCAAAATACACAAAGTATTTCCAAACAAAGTCTTTTAAAACAAATTTTCTCCCAATTCTCAAAGTTGAACCATGTGTTAGGGAAATTTGACTTCAAAATTTTGCCTAAGTAAAATTCTTTTTGCAAAGCCAAGTAAAAGTTTTGTAACAAAATTTAGGTTTGCAAAAACTTTTTTACTTTACCTTGTTCACCCATGTTTGTTTTTGATATATGTCAAAGGGGGAGGAAGTCAAAGTTAAGTGTTAAGTTAAGTCACTACTAGAATTTTTGCATTCAACAACACATAATCGACAACGGTTTTTTGATAAAGTGTTGTCTTATGTCAATTTAACAACAGTTTTAGTATTAACCATTGTTGTTGTTGGTCTGTATACGTAAAAAGACAACAGTAATAACAAAATGTTGTCGTATGTATACTCAACGACAACAGTTACAAAATAACTGTTGTCTATAGGCGGGATTTACAACAACTGATGTGATAAACTGTTGTCTATTATGACAATATACAACAGTTATATTAAACTGTTGTTGTTGTATTGTTGTGCTGTTCAAGCAATAAACAAAATCAACGGTGGATATCCAACTGCAAAAAAACCCCCTCCTCACACAAACCCCTCGCAGCCACAAGTCGACGCCTCTCCCCCTTCTTCATCGCCCGAGTCCAAGGAAGCCCCGAGAGCGGCACTTCCTTTCACCCTCGCGAGGTGAGCCCCGACTCCTCTCGCTCTCTTCTTCTTCATCGCGCAAGCAAGGAGGCGACGCCTCCTCACTTACCTTTTCTTCTTCCTCGATCGCGTGCCCTAGCTACTGACGCCCAGGCAAGCAGTACCCTGCGTCAACACCACATCTTCATCGCTAGCTACGACAGGCGAATTGCTCCTTCCCGGCTGAGTGCCACTTCCAACGGCCCTCCTAGTGAGTTGAGATCGCTATTGATTGTTTTTGGTACCGTGAGTTGGAGCTAACCTAGTCCTCTTCCTAGGGATTTCTGGAAATTAGGGCTCTTGCATGTGGCTGGGTTTCTTCTGATCGAAACAGAAAGGGGCAGAGGAAAGCTTGGTGTGTGGGTTTTCAGGTAAGGCATGGTTGTGATCTTTATTCTTGGATGTTTCCCTTTGGATTCCCAAACTTGTACGTGAGCTCTATTAGATTCCCAAATTGCATTAGCTAGGTTTAGTTGAGCTTTGATCATTTCTTTTATGTAGGACCCAACTAATTCCTTGATAACTTCATTCATTCACTAACTGTTGATGAGTTTGAAACTAAGAACATTGTCCAGTAGAGCATAATTTTCTGCCAACCCTATTAGTAGTTTACAAGTAGATTTATAGCATCTTATGCTCTTTGGTTTGTTGTGTAAGACTTTGCTATTTAGACAAAAACTAACAATTTGTTTGTAGATATATTTTGTAACTTTATTTATTACTCTGTAAGAAATTATATTTAATGTAATGAAAATGTTTAAGGATCTAAATGTTACTATACTAATATAGGCTTTGGATGTACTTCAATAGTAAGATGCAATCCATATGTCAACCTCAAATAATTTCCCTCAGAAGTGGAACCTAGGAAGCGTGTTCCACTTCTTTTCATGTTTACCTATGACAGTTTCTTAACTGTCTATTGAATTTCATTGTTATAGAGCGATCATTTTATTATAAGAAAAGATGTGTGAATATATGCCTAGGTATTGAGTGTATAAGAAGTGTTTTTGGTAAGTTAATTTGGGGTAATGTGTTCTTCAATTGTATGATGAGTGCATTCTCAGACTGATATATAAATGAAATTTTCAATTATGTCAAAGTCAATAGGGCAAAGTTCAAAGTACAAGTGTTATGTTAAATTTGTTTTGTATTTAGATAAACTGCAATGCTGCTTACATATTTTCATATGCTTTTACTGCATTATTAATTATCTTACCATTAGCATTTAAGGTAGCACTTGTTGCATTTTCTAAGACTTTTTCTTAATTCAATGATGTAGATATGGCTCCTTATGTTAATGTTGACTTGTTTAATGATCTTATTTATCTGATATGATTTTAGAAAGTTGATAAAGAAGTTTTCTTTGTACGTCTTTAATTTCAGAGATGTTAAACGCTTTCTTTGTTTCTTCTCTTGATGATAATTTTGGTCTTCATAAAGTTCAATATACTCTTTTGACACATGCAAGTAAGTCCACTGAATAATTGAAGATATTGGTAAAAAGATATTGCTGTCCAGGTACTTCTGAATGCATTTTGCTTCATGAAATATCACAAAATAGAAAGGGTCAGTAATGCGTGCTTGAACTATTTGTTTCAGCAAACACTATTCACCATGTCCATATGATTTTGTTACCACATGCATGCTCTTTTAGTCAAAAGAGATTTTTTCACGAGACATATGGTACATACAGTGGTTAACATATTTTGCTTCAGAGGCCGTGATCCTTTACATGTTCAAATGAACTCATGTCCTTTACATGTTCAAATGAACTCATGTAACTCAATTATTTATGATCATACACTGGAAGGGGATAGAATTTTGCTAAGGTGCTAGTCTCTGAAAATTCTGTATTTTTTTCCCTACTACTGACCATCAAATCTGAATGTTGAACTGATTAGTATGCTACTTGAGAAGTTCAAGTACTCTGGCACTTCACTTGCTTATTATCTTCTAATTAATATAATCAGTGTTCCTTGAGATGATACAGACGTCTCCTTTCCTGTCTTGAGAAGGAAGAAAGGAGGGTGGAAAGAACACGAGCAAAATAATTAAGGAAATTTCAAAAGAAGATTGGATGGCTTTTGTCCTTACGCGCATATCCGTCGACTTCATTGTAAGTTTATTTTTTTGTTCTTTCAGAAATAAGTAGACAATAAGGTAATTAATGATTTAGTAAATTTGACTATATCGAATGTTTCACTTGACTAGAATCTAAGTGCTGTCCAGAAGGAGAAACGAAAGAAGAACATTTACCCTCATCGCCTATCTCGTAAAGGATATGCACGATTTGCAGAAGAAATAGTAAATATTATTCACTGTTCGATAATGTTGATGCATTTGCATGTTTATAGTCTAGTTCAACCATGGATGAGAGGAAGTCCTACGTAACTGAAACCAGTCTTGAGGTTGTAAAGAATTGAGAGCTTTAGTAGTCCTAACAATAAGTATTTTGCAATCAATAAGACGATATTATGATTGTGACTTTTTTTAGTACAATCAGTGGTTTCTTCCAAATTGAAAAGCAGGATAAACTAATCACCACTACAGATCACTGAACTCATCACTAGAAATTAAACTTTTCAACAAGCTGCATTTACTACTAGATACGATTCAACTCAAATATCATATTACTCGAAATAGTAGTGGACAGACTGAATTTGGCATGACTAATTGTATGATCGTATGAAATTAACATAAATATAAACACATTCATCCAATAGAAATTCCTTCAATACATTTTTTTTCAATATATTTTGGAGCTTCAGCAGTTCTGCCTAACATCCCTGATTGGATGCAATTCTTCAATATATTTTTTTATTTGCCTAAACAGACACAGTTTGTGATTCAGAATATGATTCTGAATCACAAACAATCAATCAAGAACATGTGTCAGATATTTAATATGGTCGTCTGAGTATTTTCCTTGAAAAGTGGTTGCAAGGCTGTAAATGTCTAGATAAGCCAAGCTAGCAGTTTTCTTATAATTGCAAGTGCTGATACATGCATATCTTTTTTGTTTGTTAGTTTGTTAGTTTGTTATTTTTGTTGTTTGTTGATACATATCTTCATGGATCATTTTTTATTGGACATATGCATTTAATAGAATAACTAATTAGAGTGTTTGTTCTCTTTTTTCCAGCTGCAGGGACTTGTTCGTGATCATGTTCGAAGACCATTAATCTGACCTTCCAAGCTATAATTTTTGTGATTTGAACTTCATTGTAAGTTTAGTTGGGTCAGAATTATATATAATTTGAACTCTTGTAATTTGGGTCAGAAGATACTTTAGTGGTTTCGTCTGTAGAAAGGTTTTTGGACAGAAGATACTTTTGTGGTTTCGTCTGTAGAAAGGTTGTGGTGGATCTTTATTGTAAATATATTGATGATGTTTGATATATATAGTTTTTGTTTCGAGGTTAAATTATTGCCTTTTAATTGAAAATATAATGGAAATATCTTTGTTGTCAAATTGGTATGAAACTGTTGTGGAACTGTTGCGAAAACCCTAAACGACAACAGTGATAAACTGTTGTTATTGATATACGACAACGGTTATAAAACTGTTCTCGAATATAATAAAAGACAATAGTGAAAAACTGTTGTCAAAATGTTGTCGAATGTGATATACGACAACAATGGAAAACTGTTGTCAAACTGTTGTCGTAGACCAAATGACAACAGTGATTCACTGTTGTCGTAGACCCCCCCTTTAACAACATGACCTTTAACAACAGTGGTATTTGGCATACGACAACAGTGATTCACTGTTGTTGAATGCATTTTTTCTAGTAGTGAGTATTTTATAACACAATGATTCAGGGGGAGTATGAGAAAATTTTTCTGTTCAAATTACATTGGTTTTAGACTGTTCAGAATTGCTATTTCATTGATGTTAACCTTCTTGCTTAAACTGTTATAATTTTTACTTAACTTTGAATTGTATTGCCATAAATAAAAAAGGGGGAGATTGTTGGTGCAGGAAGTACTATATCGAACCTTGTTTTGATATTGGCAAAGGGTTCAAAGTTAAGTATTATTGGTGATCTAACAATGTTACTCAAGTGTGCAGGAAAAGTCCTAGCGAAGGGCTGCTAGGCACCTGGCGAAGGGCTGCCAGGAAACAAAGTCCTAGCGAAGGGCTGCTAGGCACCTGGCTACAAAGTCCTAGCGAAGGACTGCTAGGCACCTGGTGAAGGAATGCCAGGATACAAAGACCTAGCGAAGGACTGCTAGGCACCAGGCGAAGGACAGCTTGGTACTGAAGACCTAGCGAAGGACTGCTAGGCACCAGGCGAAGGACAGCTTGGTACTGAAGCCTTGGCGAAGGACTTCTAGGCACCAGGCGAAGGACAACTTGGTATTGAAGACCTGGCGAAGGACAGCTAAGCACCTGACGAAGGACAGCTAGGCAAAAGTCCAACTGGAGGAGCCGGTTGGCATCAGGTACATTCTCCCAGAGGAGTAGGTGAGGACGCGTTCCCCGTCGAGGGAACAGTAGGCGTCGGTTCGACCTGGGGCTCCATTTTGGAGGCCCAAAGTCAGAACCAAGACAGCTAAGGCTGTATAAACTAACATCTTACTGCTTTATGTTGTTTTGGACTAACCCTAGATGCAGGACCGAAGGAACGAGTGTCTGCAGCTCAGAGAGCCTCAAAGGAGTGAGACAGCAGCTGACCAGGGCGCCCGGAGTGTCCCGGGCGCCCCCAAGGTGAACACAAAACACATGAAGCAAAGGCAGGCTTCGACAGCTCATGGGCGGGGCGCCCCCGTGCTCCCGGGCACCCCCATGCTCTCGGGCGCCCCCAGCGTCCCGGGCGCCCCCAGTGCAAGCCAACGAAGTAGAAGCCAGCGAAGCCAAGGGATAAGAGTTGACCCAGTCAACCCGGGCGCCCCCAGCGTCCCGAGCGCCCCCGTCAAGATCTAATCCCGAGTTTGAAGGGATCAGAGCTGACCGAGTGGAATTCGGATCGGCCGACACATGGGGGGCGCCCCCGATGTTCCGGGCGCCCCCAGGGGCTATAAATAGGCCCTCGACCCCAAGGCTTCGAACAATAATTCTTTCAATGCTTCTACGCTCTTCTGCTCCCGCGCTCTGCTCCGGAAACCTCCCAACTCGAGATACAAGCGCCGACGACGTCCCTCCGCTCTGAAAATTCAATCTACACCAGACGTCGGTAACGAAGAGTTGTTTTTAAGTTTACTATACTACTTTTGCAATATCTCTCTGTAAACGATTTTGCGTAAATATAGAATTGCCCATAGTAAACGGTCAACGACCGTGGGCCTTAGAGTAGGAGCCGACCGCGACTCCGAACCAAGTAAAATACTTGGTGTTTGCGTGTGTTTGATCTAAATTTCCGCTGCGTAATTGCTCTAACTTTAATCCGAACGTTTTACGATATTCACCCCCCCTCTATCGTTTCTCTCGATCCAACAACATCCATGCCCGGCTTGAACCTCAACATGTTCAAACCATGGAATTAGTTTATAATTAATATAGTTGGAGTCAGAGGTCAATCCTTAGTTTTGGTTGTTGGACACATCCAAGCCTGACTAAACGGTTGAATGAGCTCCAACCATATTAAAACTATTTCTTGATTAATGGGTCAGCCTTAAGCTTGGAGTATCGATTTGTTGTGCCACAGCCAAGGTCGATGTAAAGAGAGGTGCAGTTGGGTGCTATGTATATTGTTGCATACTTGTTAATGAGTTAACAACCCAATGATTTATGCAAACATTCAATTAGTTGATAGCATAATGATAGTTACATATGTATAATATGGAATCGGTATAATTACCTACCTTCATAGCTAAGAATAACTTGATGGACTCTAGCCATGGTTGTTCTTATCTATGGTTGGATATCAACCTATTTGGAGATGTTCCTACGATCTCCCGAATTGATAAAAAAGGTTATTCAATTCAAAAAATAAATATGATTTAATTAATGTATATTGATGCATTCTTTATCATTCTCATCACATAACCTCAATTTATATTTATAGGATAATCACCTGATCATGTCTTCTATAAATTTGCGTTCCATTTTGGACACCAATAAGCTGACTGGGCTAAACTTCATGGACTGGCTTCGAAACCTGAGGATAGTCCTCAAGGAAGAAAAGCTTGCTTATGTCCTTGAACAACAACTTCCCAACCATCCCCCTGAAGATCCAACTCCAGACCAGTTAGTGGCCTATCAGAAACATGTGGCTGATTCTGAACTTGCGAGTTGCATCATGCTGGCCGCTATGGTACCTGAGCTACAAAAGCAGCATGAGCATATGGATGCTCATACCATCGTCTTCCATCTTCAAGAGCTGTTTGACGAGCATTCGAGATCCGAAATGTTTGAGGTCTCCAGACTCCTCTTCACCACTAAGATGCAGGAAGGCACTTCTGTTTCACAGTTTGTGTTGAAGATGTTGGGGTACATTGAGCGACTAGGCACACTCGGATTTGCAATGGATCACGAACTAAGTATTGACTTAATTCTGCATTGTTTACCCAAGAGTTACTCACAGTTTGTGATGATGAACTATCGGATGAACAAACTGGAGACTACCATTCCTGAGTTGCTTAACCTGCTGAAGACTGTAGAGTCTTCTGTAAAGCAGGATCAGAAGACGGTACTGTTAGTTGGTTCCTCAAAGAAAGGTTCTAAGAGGAAGCCCAAAGAACAAAATAAGGGAAGGAAGAAAAAGGCCAAAAAGATTGAAAAGGCACCAAAAGGCACTTGCCATCACTACGGCAAGGAGGGCCACTGGTGAAGAAACTGCAAGGTTTATCTTAAGTCCTTGAAGAAGAAGGCATCCGATGCCCCATCCTCTTCAGGTATCTTCGTTATTGAATGTCACTCTATTCCCTCGGACACTTGGGTACTTGATACTGGGTGTAGCTCACATATATGTAATGACATACAGGGGCTAAGGAATAGAAGAAGACTCGTCAAGGGAGAAGCGAATTTGCGAGTTGGAAATGGAGCAAAGATTGCTGCTGTTGCCATCGGAACATATTTGCTAAAGCTCCCTACTGGACTTGTCTTAGAATTGGATAATTGTTATTTTGTTCCTTCGTTAATAAAGAACATTGTATCTATTTCATGCTTGAATGAAAAGGGTTATCATTTAACTTTTAGTAACAATTGCTGTTACATAACTTTAAATGGTGTTCTTTATGAGATCGAAACTTTATGCAATGGTATCTACACGTTAGATTTATCCAGTGACGATTTCAATATCGAAGTTAGCAACAAACGTGCTCGAATAGATAATCAAATAGACTCCTATATGTGGCATTGTCGTCTTGGCCATGTAAGTAAGAAACGCATGACCAAATTACACCGATGTGGAATTCTGGAATCATTTGAACCCGGTTCATTTGATACATGCGAATCATGCTTAAAAGGCAAGATGACCAAATTACCCTTTTCCGAAAAAGGTAAACCAGTGAGAGAATTGCTTGGTCTAATACATAATGATGTATGTGGACCAATGTCAACTCTTGCATAAGGAGGCTATAGCTACTTCATTACCTTTATCGATGATCACTCACGATTCGGGTATGTGTTCTTAATGAAACACAAATTTGAAGCTTTTGAGAAATTCAAAGAGTTCAGAAGTGAAGTAGAGAAACAGCTTGGCAAAAGTATTAAGATACTTCGATCCGATCGGGGTGGTGAATACATAAGTCAAGAGTTTCAAGATTATCTTAGGGACAATGGGATATTGTCTCAATGGACTCCGCCATATACACCACAGCATAATGGTGTATCTGAGAGGCGTAACCGAACCTTGATGGACATGGTTAGATCTATTATGAATCATGCAACTCTTCCAAAATCCTTTTGGGGTTATGCGCTTAAGACAGCTGTTTATTTACTAAACAGAGTCCCGACCAAGGTAGTCTCTACTACTCCATATGAGATGTGGAATAGTAAGAAACCTCATTTATCTCACCTAAAGATATGGGGTTATCCTGCTTATGTAAAGTGGACTGTATCAGACAAATTGGATGCTAATTCTGATAAATGTCTATTTATTGGATACCCTAAGGAAACGAAAGGTTACCAATTCTATCATCCCTTGGAACAAAAGGTGTTTGTTTCAAGGCATGCTGTATTTCTAGAAAAAAAATTCTTTTATAAGAAAACAGTGGGAGGAGCATTGAACTTGAAGAAGTTCAAGAAACTCCAATAGACATTACCGAGACACCTAGTCTAGACCCACAACCAATAACTCATAATGATGAGCTATCAGTTGAACATAAAACAACACCACTTCTTCGTAGGTCTGATAGGACACGCAATATTCCAGAGAGATACGGATTTCTCATAAGTGAATCGAACGACGTGTTACTCATTAACGATGACGAACCTATCAGTTATGAAGATGTTCTGAAAAATTCAGAAAGGGATAAATGGCTTGAAGCCATGAAGTCGGAAATGGATTCCATGTACAAAAATCAAGTATGGGACTTGGTTAACCCACCTGAAGGGATTAAGCCCATAGGGTGCAAGTGGGTTTTCAAGAAGAAAATCGACATGGAAGGTAATGTTGTTACCTTTAAGGCTAGATTAGTGGCAAAAGGATATCGTCAAAAACAAGGAATTGATTATGATGAAACCTATTCGCCAGTAGCTATGCTTAAATCCATTCAGATGCTCCTGGCCATAGCAGCTCATTATGATTATGAGATATGACAAATGGATGTGAAAATAGTTTTCCTTAATGGAAACTTGCTTGAGGATGTATACATGATACAACCTGAAGGTTTCACATCGGTTAATAAAACCAAAGTATGCAAGCTTCGACGATCCATATATGGACTAAAGCAAGCATCCAGGAGCTGGAACATTCGTTTTGTTGAGACAATCAAAGAGTTTGATTTCTCATAAAATCCTGACGAACCTTGTGTGTACAAGAAGGTTAGTGGGAGTGCAGTCGTATTCCTAGTGTTATATGTCGATGACATATTACTTATAGGAAACGATATATCAGTCTTACAGTCAGTTAAAATTTGATTGTCCAAAACTTTCTCCATGAAAGTCCTGGGAGAAGCAACCTATATCCTTGGGATTAGAATCTATAGAGATAGATCAAAACAGTTGCTTGGTCTTTTACAGTCTTAATATATAGACCGAGTGCTAGAAAGGTTTAGCATGTCGGAATCCAAAAAAGGTTACCTTCCCATCAGGCATGGGATCAACCTTTCGAAGTCTATGTGTCCGTGCACAGAAGACGAGAGGATTTGCATGAATAAGATTCCTTATGCATCCGCGATAGGATCTATCATGTATGCTATGTTATGTACTAGACCCAATGTATCGTATGCTCTGAGCATCACAAGCAGATACCAGTCTGATCCAGGAATGGATCATTGGGCGGCTGTCAAGATAATCCTCAAGTACTTAAGAAACACTAAGGATGTGTTCCTAATATATGGAGAAGGTGATATGGTAATACGTGGGTATACAGATGCCAGTTTCCAGACAAATAAGGATGACTCCAAATCTCAGTCCGGATACGTATTTATTTTGAATGGAGGCGCAATAAGTTGGAAGAGTTTCAAGCAAGACACCGTAGCGGATTCTACCACGAAAGCGGAATATATTGCAGCTTCGGAAGCAGCAAAGGAAGCAGTCTGGATCAAAAAGTTTGTCTCAGAACTTGGTGTGGTTCCAACCATTGATGAAGCAATACCGGTTTACTGCGACAACAATGGAGCTATTGCACAAGCAAAGGAACCAAGGTCTCATCAGCAATCCAAACATGTGCTTCGCCGCTATCATCTGATTAGAGAGATTATAAGTAGGAATGATATACAAATTGAGAAAATTCTCACTGAAAGGAATTTAGCATATCCTTTAACTAAGGCCTTGCCTCAAAGCAAGTTTGAGGGTCATGTCAGAGCCTGTGGTATTGGGTACCGTAGCGATTGGCATTAGGCCAAGTGGGAGTTTGTTAGTGATATGAGAGAAGTGTCCTAAGGCAATTGCCTTATGATTGTAATCATTTATTCTAATAAATGAATATTCACTATTTGAGTATACATGTTTGTGTATTTGATTGAGATCTTAAACTCATTTACTGAATGTCCGCAATACAATTGATAGCATGAGAGAATTTGTGATCAATTCACAACTAGTGATTATCTCTACATGTGCAATTGTGAAGTATTGAAATTGTCCCTAGTCGATGAATTGATAAATACGGACACTATCAATTCTGTTGAGACTAGCATGGGTTATTCTCTAATCAGCTAATTCTCACTGGCTGGTGACATTGAGATGTCCGGAGATAAACATGAATGCTAGTTAAGGGAACTAGTTCATTGGAGTGACTGGCTGTAAAACTTCATATGGTAGTCTACATATAGATATGTCAGTGAAGTTCTTACTGCAGCTTAAGTGCGATGTTCCTTTGACTTGCGGTGTTCAAGTCATCTTGGTCATGGAGACTTATACTTTGACATCTCAAGCAAGCGTCTTCAAGGAGGTGTGGACCCAGGATGATTGGGTATAAGCCGAAGTGCCCGAAGATGTTTGAACAGCCTACAAAGGATTCACCACTCCTTGCGAGGAAATGTATACCCGAGGCCTATCGTCGGATTGTTACTCGAAGCCTCTGGCCAGAGCATGACATGTTCAGAGTATGAATCTCTTAAATACATGAGAGTAATTAGAATCCGTAGGACGAAAAAACGTTACTTGGGCTAGGTGTGACGTAGTCAGCCTAGTGGGGACTGACACACATAGACCATGTCCTGAACCAAGTGGGTATAAGATGGTGAAGGGAATGGGGCACGATTCATTATAGCTGCTGAAGGGTTTCAAAATTGTTTCTGAGGTCAACCGTTGATCTTTCGATTAATTGGGGATCATGATGTACTACTAGGTGCTACTTATGATCATTCTATAATTGATTAATTATAGACGACCAACATATATCGAAAGCTATTTAGTCACACGCACTATGAGTAATCCGAGGGATTTAAAACGAGTTGAAAATTAGATTTTCCAATCAAGAGAGATTAGGTTTGGTTGAGCCAAACGATAAGTCGAATCTGAATTTTTCAGAGACGCATCGGAAGCGTAAAATGGCTAAGTCTTTTGAAGACTTAATAGATGAATTAAATAAGTTTAATTCATTGGGGCTTGACTTGGATGGGCCGGCCAAAGAGGGCCTCCATCCTCTTTGCTAGGTCGGCCACAACAAAGGGAGATGACCAAGTATTTGGTTCAATTTATAAAATATACCAAGTGTGGTTTGTTTTATAAAATTATGGATGATATAAATTTTTATATAATAAACCAAGGTTTGGTTTATTTTTCATGGAAATTAAAATGAACCATGGATTGGTTTATTTTATAAAATCAATCATGGATTGATTTACCATGATAAGGAAATTTATTCCATAGGAGAGAAGAGACTTGATTGATTTTTTATCATGAATTAAAATATGATTTTAACCATGATATAAAATCAAACTTGGCATGATGGAATAAGTTATTCCATATTTGAGAGGCTTGATGGTTGAGAGGCCACTATATAAAGGACCCAAGGCAAGGCTTGAGTGATAATCGAAGAGATGAAGGCATAGGCTCTCTCCCTCTCTTTCTCTCCTCTTCTCCCCTTCTTGCCATGCGCCAACCAGCCCCAAGAAGGAGCACCAGCCGGCCGCCCCTGCCCTTTCCCTGCCGACCACCACCTGCTGCCGGAGAAGGAAGCTCCGGCCATCTCTTGGCCGGAAGAAGGTGCTGCCGGAATTAGAGTTTGTCGCAAGGATCCCTTTTGCCGCAAGCCTCTTCATTTGCTTCGCCGGAATTTTGATTCCGGCCATCCTTTTGTGGTTAGTTTTCCGACTTCTCTCTTGGTTTTTCTTGTCGCGTTCTCGGAGAATCTAGTAGTTCTCGAGAACACGAAACTCGTGGCTTTACGAAGTCATCCCCAAGATACTCGGCGTGGACGCGAATAGAGGCGGAGCTTCCAAGGGACGCTTACGGTTGGATCTCGTCCCTTCCTTCGAGTTACGCGAGGTAATACATAAATTAGTTTATGTTTCTGCAAAATTTTAAATATATGATCATGTCTACACAAGATAAAATTGCATGCTTAGATGTGTGGTTAAATAATTTGAGAAATTATTTATGCTAATCATTCTGCTGCACGTAATTAATTTTAAAATTACGAACCCACATCCATGTCAACATGCACCCGGTCCCAACAGTTTTTCCTACATGTGTTTTTAAAAGCATGAGTTTCGAGATATGCATTGTTTTGTGAGTAGGATGATACTTACTAAGCTTTATGCTTATTGTTTCATTTTTCCTTATACTGCAGATAAAGGCAAGGGAAAAATAGAGTAGCGGAAGTGACATGGATGATGGTGGAGTGTGTGATGGTGGAAACTTGGAATGAAAGAACCTTGGGAACTTGCATTAAGAGGACATGTTATTAAGAATGTTAAATGAATTAGTTTTTTGTCATGTTTAACATTTTCCGCATCTTAAGTACCCTTGTTATGTTATTAGCATTATGCTAGTATGAGTTGATATCGTGCCGTGATGCCATGCCTAGTTTTTACATGTAATATGTTGAGTGATACTTTTCAAATGCATGTTAACTAGTAGTAAAATGCATGGTCTATGGCTATAGAATCATTTATGATATTATAGAGCTACTGTTGATGCATCTAGGCAGAAACAATGCTTAGTTTTATTAGTAAGTTGATACAAAGTTTATGTTTCTAAATTTATGCTTAGAAGTAATTGAAGTATGCTTTAATGTCATGAAAACATGTAGAATATGGCCTAGAATCATTGTATACCTGTTAGTAGGCTCAAATATGAGTTTGTGGTGTTTTTGGTACAAAGTAGGTTGACCTTGGCATATTTTTGGAATCTGAAACTTCAGATTTCAGAGCTACCAGTCAACTACGACAGTTACCAGTCGACTGGGACCAGCAGAAAAATAGCACAGAAAGTTTCGTCGGCTGCATCAGTCGACTGGAAAGATATCAGTCGACTGGTGCCAATTTATAATAGAATGTGATGTAGAGCTGCTGGTTAGTGCTTTAGTCATGCAACGATGAGGTTGGGGGATCAAATCCTGGCCAAGCTATTAAAATTAAAGTTTTTATTTTATTTTGGCTGGTTAGTACTTCCAACATGATTATGATTTGCCGCAGCATACTTGAGTTATGAATTATTAGTTCAGTACATAGCAAAATAAGAATTTCTTTTAAATTCTCTCAGTTGGTTTAGCATTAAAAGAATATAATGATCAGTAGTCAGTCAGCCAGTTAGTAGCGATCCGCCTTAAACCTTAGTACCAGAAGGCGGGTCGTTACAGAGTGGTATCAGAGCAAGTTCCATCTTTCCTCCACACATACATCCAACATCGTACCTGCAGCTTCCAAGTAAGAGTACCTCTCACATTACTTATGTTTTCTTGCTTTTTCATTCCCTACTTAACTGAAGCATGTTTACAACTCATGGCACTTTAATATAGTTATAGTAGATATGTATGTCCTCTGTTATTTAGATAATGGCTAGAGGACGCCAACTATAAGTGTTAGTGATATGAGAGAAGTGTCCTAAGACAATCGCCTTATGATGTAAACATTTATATTAATAAATGATAATTCACTATTTGAGTATACATGTTTTGTGTATTTGATTGGGATCTTGAACTCATCTACTGAATGTCCGCAACACAATTCACAGCATAAGAGAATTTGTGATGGGATCACAACTAGTGACTATCTTTAAATGTGCAATTGTGAAGTATTAAAAATATCCCTAGTCGATGAATTGATAAATACGGACACTATCAATTCTGTTGAGACTAGCATGGGTTATTCTCTAATCAGCTGATTCTCACTGGCTGGTGACATTGGGATGTCCGGAGATAAACATGGATGCTAGTTAAGGGAACTAGTTCATTGGAGTGACTAGCTGTAAGACTTCATATGGGAATCTACATGTAGATATGTCACTGAAGTTCTTACTGCAGCTTAAGTGCGATGTTCCTTTGACTTGCGGTGTTCAAGTCATCTTGGTCATGGAGACTTATACTTTAACATCTTAAGCAAGCATCTCCAAGGAGGTGTGGACCCAGGATGATTGGGTATAAGCCGAAGTGCCCGAAGATGTTTGAACAGCCTACAAAGGATTCACCACTCCTTGCGAGGAGATGTATACCCAGGCCTATCGTCGGATTGTTACTCAAAACCTCTGGCCAGAGTATATCATGTTTAGAGTGCGAGTCTCTTAAATACATGAGATTAATTAGAAATCCAAAGGACGAGAAAGACACTACTTGGGCTAGGTGTGACGTAGTCAGCCTAGTGGGGACTGACACATATAGACCGTGTCCTGAACCAAGTGGGTATAAGGTGGTGAAGGGAATGGGGCACGATTCATTAGAGCTGCTGAAGGGTTTCAGTATAATTTCTTCTGAGGTCAAACCGTTGATCTTTCGATTAATTGGGGGTCATGATGTACTACTAGGTGTCACTCATGATCGTTCTATAATTTGTTGATTATAGACGGCCAACATAAATCGAAAGCCTATTTAGTCACACGCACTACGAGTAATCCGAGGGATTTAAAACGAGTTGAAAATTAGATTTTCCGATCAAGAGAAATAAGTCGAATTTGAATTTGTTAGAGGCGCAATGGAAGCTAAAAATGGCTAAGTCTTTTGAAGGCTTATTGGGCGAATTAAATGAGTTTAATTCGCGATCGGTTAGGGTTGGTTTGGCCGGCCAAAGAGGGTGCCAAACCTCTTTGTTGTGGCCGGCCATTCAAGGGGAAGAAAACCAATTTAATTGGTTTAATTAATAAAATAAATCTAGCACGATTTGTTTTATAAATTATGGATAAATAAATTTGTATAAAGAAATTTATATAAATAAATTTATAGAAATTTATTTCTTTTTGGGAAATTAAAATAATCCGTGGAGTGGTTTATTTTAATTTTATAAAATCAATTATGAATTGATTTTTCCATTAAAAGAAAAATTTATAAATTTCTTATAAAATTTATTCCATAATTAAAGAAGAGAATAATTTATTTTATTATAAAGTTAGTTATAATAAAACTTGGCTTAAACGGAATAATTAATAAGAGAATTTATAGGATAAATTTCTTATGTAAAATTCCGTTAAAGAGGAGACTTGGCAAGGGAGATGATACTATATAAAGGAACCAAAGGCAATCCCTTAATTCCAATCAATTGAGTTGTCAATTGGTATAGAGCTAATCTCTCCCTCTCTCTCTTATTCTCTCTTCTCCCATCCCCTTAGGGCCGGCGCCCTCCTTGAGGATTAGGGCCGGCGCCCCCTTTTGCAAACCCTAGGGCCGGCGCTCCAACTTCTCCAATTGTTGCCGTGAGCTATCAACACCAAGGAGAAGCCAACAAAGAAGAAGAAGAAGCGGAGAATCTAGTAGTTCTCGTCGGCACAAAACTCGTGACTTTGCGAAGTCATCCCGAAGAGAACTCGGCGTGGACGCGAATAGAGGCGGAGCTTCCAAGGGACGCTACGGTTGGATCTCGTCCCTTACTTCGAGTTACGAGAGGTACTTAGTAAATTAGTTTACTTTTCCACAATGTTTTAATTTATGATTATGTCAACACATCATAAGGTTGCATGCTAGATACGTGGTTAAAATAATTTAGGAAATTATTTTATGCTAATTCTTCTGCTGCACGTAAAAATTTAAAATTTTACGAACCCGTATCCTTGTCGACATGCACCCGGTCCCAACAGTGGTATCAGAGCCGGTTAGTGCTCGACATAATCATATAATTGTTTTGCGGAAAACTTTGTCATAATCTCAATTTTGGAAAAAAAATTTCAATTATGGAAACGTTCCAATTATAATAAATTTTAGGAATTTCTAAGTTTGGAAATCCTCATGAAATTTCGCAAACTTTTGAAATATCCTAGTTTCTAAAAATTTTATAATAATTGTGAAAACTTCCCATCTTTGGAAACTTTCGAATTTTGGAAATTTTCTATTTTAGAAATTTTCCAACTTTGGAAATATGTAAGTTTTCTTTGTACCAGAAACTTACAATTATTCTGAAAACCAATTTATGAAATCTCGCAATTTTGGGCACTTTCTTTTAAGAAAGTCTAGACAAATTCATGGACAGTTAATTGACAATTAAATTTGAATTGGTCTTTAAATTGACAACAAAATTCTTTATTTTGGATTGAGCCTCGGGGAGCCGTCCAATTTAAAGCTAGTTGTTGTAATTTAATTTCTCAATTTTTAATTGAAATTATCATGTTTGATTTGGATTGAGCCTCGGGGAGCCGTCCAATTGGATTTACAACAAATTATTTTTCTTTGGGTATCTGAGCCTCGGGGAGCCACCCTTAGAAAACGATTTGTTGTAATTAATTAAATCCATGAATAAAATATGCTTTAAGAGGTGATGCTCTTACATATTGTTGTCTCCAAAATTAATTAGGAAAATGGTTTCCTATAGAGTTTCTCAATTGCGATTTTCATGAAAATAATATGTGGTTGAATTAAGGGAATTGTCTCTTAATTTAATAAGTTTTGATTTAGAGAAATCAAAGTCTTGAACATATTATTTCCGAAATTGATTATGACAATTTAGGAAATTGTTTCCCAAAACAATTCCTTTAATATAGTATGAGATTAGAATAAGGAAATCCGGTTCCTAATTCAATTAATGAGACTTGATAACTTAAGTCACATACATACTTTATTAAGGAAATCGTTAGTCATGACATATGTCATGAATGTGCTTAGAAAAGATGAGACCCAAAACCCCTTACAAAATATTAAGGCCAACACCTTCCATTAATATGGTTAGAACCGGAGTTTTGTTTCTCGTTTGGGTTGATGGACACATCCATGCCCGACTTGAACCTCAATATGTTCAAACCATGGAATTAGTTTCTGAATAATATAGTTGGAGTCAGAGGTCAATCCTTAGTTTTGGTTGTTGGACACATCCAAGCCTGACTAAACGGTTGAATGAGCTCCAACCATATTAAAACTATTTCTTGATTAATGGGTCAGCCTTAAGCTTGGAGCATCGATTTGTTGTGCCACAGCCAAGGTCGATGCAAAGAGAGGTGCAATTGGGTGCTATGTATAATGTCGCATACTTGTTAATGAGTTAACAACCCAATGATTTATGCAAACATTCAATTAGTTGATAGCATAAAGTGATAGTTACATATATGTGATATGTAATCGGTGTAATTACCTACCTTCATAGCTAAGAAAAACTTGATGGCCACAGTCATGGTTGTTCTTATCTATGGTTGGATATCAACCTATTTGGAGATGTTCCTACTATCTCCCGAATTGATAAAAAGGGTTATTCAATTTGAAAAATAAATAGGATTTTATTTATGTATGTTGATACATTCTTTAATCATTCTTCTCACATAAACTCAATTTGTATTTCTAGGATAATCACTCGATCATGTCTTCTCTAAACTTGCGTTCCATTTTGGACACCAATAAACTGACTGGGCCGAACTACATGGACTGGCTTCGAAACCTAAGGATAGTCCTTAAGGCAGAGAAGCTTGCTTATGTCCTTGAAGATCAACTTCCCACCCATCCTCCAGAGAATGCAACTCCAGACCAATTGTTGGCCTATCAGAAACATGTGACCGATTCTGAACTTGCGAGTTGCTTCATGCTAGCCTCTATGGTACCTGAGTTGCAAAAGCAACATGAGCATATGGATGCTTATACCATCATCTTCCATCTTCATGAGTTGTTTGAAGAGCAGGCGAGATCCGAAAGGTTCGAAGTCTCCAGACTCCTCTTCACCACTAAGATGCAGGAAGACACTTCTGCCTCGCAGTTTGTGTTAAAGATGTTGGGGTACTTTGAGCGACTGAGCGCACTCGGTTTTGCAATGGATCATGAACTAAGTATTGACTTAATTTGAGTTGTTTGCCCAAGAGTTATTCACAATTTGTGATGAACTATCGGATGAACAAACTAGAGACCACCATTCCTGAGTTGCTCAACCTGCTGAAGACTGTAGAGCCTTCTGTAAAGCCGGATCAAAAGGCGGTACTGTTAGTTGGTTCCTCAAAGAAAGGTTCTAAGAGGAAGGCTAAGGAACAGAACAAGGGAAGAAGAAAAAGGCCAAGAAGACTGAAAAGAAACCAAAAGGAACTTGCTATCATTGTGGCAAGGAGGGTCACTGGCGAAGAAACTGCAAAGTTTATCTTGAGTCCTTGAAGAAGAAGGCATCCGATGCCCCATCCTCTTCAGGTATCTTCGTTATTGAATGTCACTCTATTTCCTCAAATACCTGGGTACTTGATACTGGGTGTAGCTCACATATATGTAATGACATACAGGGGCTAAGGAATAGAAGAAGACTCGTCAAAGGAGAAGCAGATTTGCGAGTTGGGAATGGTGCAAAGATTGCTGCTGTTGCCATCGGGACATATTTGCTAAAGCTCCCCACTGGACGTGTCTTAGAATTGGATAATTGTTATTTCGTTCCTTCGTTAATAAAGAACATTGTATCTATTTCATGTTTGAATGAAAAAGGTTATCATTTAACTTTTAGTAACAATTGTTGTTACATAACTTTAAATGACGTTCTTTATGGGAATGGAACTTTGTGCAATGGCATCTACACGTTAGATTTATCCAGTGACGTTTTCAATATCGAAGTTAGCAACAAACGTGCTAGAATAGATAATCGAATAGACTCCTACACTTGGCATTGCCGTCTTGGCCATATAAGTAAGAAACGCATGACCGAATTACACCGATGTGGAATTCTGGAATCATTTGAACCCGGTTCATTTGATACATGCGAATCATGCTTAAAAGGCAAGATGACCAAATTACCCTTTTCCGGAAAAGGTAATCCAGTGGGAGAATTGCTTGGTCTAATACATACCAATGTATGTGGACCAATGTCAACTCTTGCACAAGGAGGTTATAGCTACTTCATCACCTTTATCGATGATCACTCACGATTTGGGTATGTGTTCTTGATGAAACACAAATCTGAAGCCTTTGAGAAATTCAAAAAGTTCAGAAATGAAGTAGAGAAACAACTTGGCAAAAGTATTAAAATACTTCGATCCGATCGGGGTGGTGAATACTTGAGTCAAGAATTTCAAGATTATCTAAGGGACAATGGGATATTGTCTCAATGGACTCCGCCGTATACACCATAGCATAATGGTGTATCTGAGAGGCGTAACCGAACCTTGATGGACATGGTTAGGTCGATGATGAATCATGCAGCTCTTCCAAAATCCTTTTGGGGCTATGCACTTAAGACAGCTGTTTACTTGCTAAACAGAGTCCGACCAAGGTAGTCTCTACTACTCCATATGAGATATGGAATAGTAAGAAACTACACTTAACTCACCTTAAGATATGGGGTTGTCCTGCTTATGTGAAGCGGACTATATCAGACAAATTGGATGCTAAGTCTGATAAATGTCTATTTATTGGGAACCCTAAGGAAACGAAGGGTTACCAATTCTATCATCCCTTGGAGCAAAAGGTGTTTGTTTCAAGGCATGCTGTATTTCTGAAAAAGGAATTTCTTTTACAAGAAAACAGTGGGAGTGGCATTGAACTTAATGAAGTTCAAGAAACTCCAATAGACATTACAGAGACACCTAGTCTAGACCCGCAACCGATAATTCATAGTGATGAGCTATCAGTTGAACCTAAAACAACACCACCTCTTCGTAGGTCTGATAGGACACGCAATATTCCAGAGAGATACGGATTTCTCGTAAGTGAATCGAACGACGTGTTACTCATAAGCGATGATGAACCTATCAGTTATGAAGATGTTCTGAAAAATTCAGAAAGGGACAAATGGCTTGAGGCCATGAAGTCGGAAATGGATTCCATGTACGAAAATCAAGTATGGGACTTGGTTAACCCACCTAAAGGGATTAAGCCCATAGGGTGCAAGTGGGTTTTCAAGAAGAAAACCGACATGGAAGGTAATGTAGTTACCTTTAAGGCTAGATTAGTAGCAAAAGGATATCGTCAAAAACAAGGAATTGATTATGACGAAACCTACTCGCCAGTAGCTATGCTTAAATTCATTCGGATGCTCCTGGCCATAGCAGCTCATTATGATTATGAGATATGGCAAATGGATGTGAAAACAGCTTTCCTTAATGGAAACCTACTTGAGGATGTATACATGATACAACCTGAAGGTTTCACATCGGTTGATAAAACCAAAGAATGCAAGCTTCGACGATCCATATATGGACTGAAGCAAGCATCAAGGAGCTAGAACATCCGTTTTGATGAGACAATCAAAGAGTTTGATTTCTCACAAAATCCTGACGAACCTTGTGTGTACAAGAAGGTTAGTGGGAGTGCAGTCGTATTTCTAGTATTATATGTCGATGACATCTTACTTATAGGAAACGATATATCAGTTTTACAGACAGTTAAAATTTGGTTGTCCAAAACTTTCTCCATGAAAGACCTGGGAGAAGCAACCTATATCCTTGGGATTAGAATCTATAGAGATAGATCAAAACGGTTGCTTGGTCTTTCGCAGTCTACATATATAGACCGAGTGCTAAAAAGGTTTAGCATGTCGGAATCCAAGAAAGGTTACCTTCCCATCAGGCATGGGATTAACCTTTCAAAGTCTATGTGTCCGCGCATAGAAGACGAGAGGATTTGCATGAGTAAGATTCCCTATGCATCCGCGATAGGATCTATCATGTATGCTATGTTATGTACAAGGCCCGATGTATCATATGCTTTGAGCGTCACAAGCAGATACCAGTCGGATCCAGGAATGGATCATTGGGCGGCTGTCAAGACAATCCTTAAGTACTTAAGAAGAACTAAGGATGTGTTCCTAATATATGGAGAAGGAGATATGGTAATACGTGGGTATACAGATGCCAGTTTCCAGACAGATAAGGATGACTCCAAATCTCAGTCTGGATTCGTATTTACTTTGTATGGAAGCGCAATAAGTTGGAAAAGTTCCAAACAAGACACTGTAGCGAATTCTACCACCGAAGCAGTTTGGATCAAGAAGTTTGTCTCGAAACTTGATGAGGTTCCAACCATTGATGAAGCAGTGCTGGTTTACTGCGACAACAATGGAGCTATTGTACAAGCAAAGGAACCAAGGTCTCATCAGCGATCCAAACACGTGCTTCGACGCTATCATCTGATCAGAGAGATTATAAGTAGGAATGACATACAAATTGAGAGGGTTCCCACTGAAAGGAATATAGCGGATCCTTTAACTAAGGCCTTGCCTCAAAGCAAGTTTGAGGGACATGTTAGAGCCTATGGTATTGGATACCGTAGCGATTGGCATTAGGCCAAGTGGGAGTTTGTTAGTGATATGAGAGAAGTGTCCTAAGGCAATCGCCTTATGATGTAAACATTTATATTAATAAATGATAATTCACTATTTGAGTATACATGTTTTGTGTATTTGATTGGGATCTTGAACTCATCTACTGAATGTCCGCAATACAATTCACAGCATAAGAGAATTTGTGATGGGATCACAACTAGTGACTATCTCTAAATGTGCAATTGTGAAGTATTGAAAATATCTCTAGTCGATGAATTGATAAATACGGACACTATCAATTCTGTTGAGACTAGCATGGGTTATTCTCTAATTAGCTGATTCTCACTGGCTGGTGACATTGGGATGTCTGGAGATAAACATGGATGCTAGTTAAGGGAACTAGTTCATTGGAGTGACTAGCTGTAAGACTTCATATGGGAATCTACATGTAGATATGTCAATGAAGTTCTTACTGCAGCTTAAGTGCGATGTTCCTTTGACTTGCGGTGTTCAAGTCATCTTGGTCATGGAGACTTATACATTAACATCTTAAGCAAGCATCTCCAAGGAGGTGTGGACCCAGGATGATTGGGTATAAGCCGAAGTGCCCGAAGATGTTTGAACAGCCTACAAAGGATTACCACTCCTTGCGAGGAGATGTATACCCAAGCCTATCGTCGGATTGTTACTCAAAACCTCTGGCCAGAGTATATCATGTTTAGAGTGCGAGTCTCTTAAATACATGAGAGTAATTAGAAATCCAAAGGACGAGAAAGACACTACTTGGGCTAGGTGTGACGTAGTCAGCTTAGTGGGGACTGACACATATAGACCGTGTCCTGAACCAAGTGGGTATAAGGTGGTGAAGGGAATGGGGCACGATTCATTAGAGCTGCTGAAGGGTTTCAGAATAATATCTTCTGAGGTCAAACCGTTGATCTTTCGATTAATTGGGGGTCATGATGTACTACTAGGTGCCACTCATGATCGTTCTATAATTTGTTGATTATAGACGGCCAACATAAATCGAAAGCCTATTTAGTCACACGCACTACGAGTAATCCGAGGGATTTAAAATGAGTTGAAAATTAGATTTTCCGATCAAGAGAAATAAGTCGAATTTGAATTTGTTAGAGGCGCAATGGAAGCTAAAAATGGCTAAGTCTTTTGAAGGCTTATTGGGCGAATTAAATGAGTTTAATTCGCGATCGGTTCGGGTTGGTTTGGCCGGCCAAAGAGGGTGCCAAACCTCTTTGTTGTGGCCGGCCATTAAAGGGGAAGAAAACCAATTTAATTGGTTTAATTAATAAAATAAATCTAGCATGATTTGTTTTATAAATTATGGATAAATAAATTTGTATAAAGAAATTTATATAAATAAATTTATAGAAATTTATTTCTTTTTGGGAAATTAAAATAATCCGTGGAGTGGTTTATTTTAATTTTATAAAATCAATTATGAATTGATTTTTCCATTAAAAGAAAAATTTATAAATTTCTTATAAAATTTATTCCATAATTAAAGAAGAGAATAATTTATTTTATTATAAAGTTAGTTATAATAAAACTTGGCTTAAACAGAATAATTAATAAGAGAATTTATAGGATAAATTTCTTATGTAAAATTCCGTTAAAGAGGAGACTTAGCAAGGGAGATGATACTATATAAAGGAACCAAAGACAAGCCCTTAATTCCAATCAATTGAGTTGTCAATTGGTATAGAGCTAATCTCTCCCTCTCTCTCTTATTCTCTCTTCTCCCATCCCCTTAGGGCCGGCGCCCTCCTTGAGGATTAGGGCCGGCGCCCCCTTTTGCAAACCCTAGGGCCGGCGCTCCAACTTCTCCAATTGTTGCCGTGAGCTATTAACACCAAGGAGAAGCCAACGAAGAAGAAGAAGAAGCAGAGAATCTAGTAGTTCTCGTCGGCACAAAACTCGTGACTTTGCGAAGTCATCCCGAAGAGAACTCGGCGTGGACGCGAATAGAGGCGGAGCTTCCAAGGGACGCTACGGTTGGATCTCGTCCCTTACTTCGAGTTACGAGAGGTACTTAGTAAATTAGTTTACTTTTCCACAATGTTTTAATTTATGATTATGTCAACACATCATAAGGTTGCATGCTAGATACGTGGTTAAAATAATTTAGGAAATTATTTTATGCTAATTCTTCCGCTGCACGTAAAAATTTAAAATTTTACGAACCCGTATCCTTATCGACATGCACCCGGTCCCAACAAGAAGGGCACCAGCTACTGAGCCTCAACAGCAGGCAACTGACACAGTGACTCCACCTAATCTCGAGGAGATAGTGGCTCAGCTCCAGAGACAGATAGCTGAGCAGCAGCAAGAGATAGCCACTTTAAGGGCTAATCAGCAGACCACACCTACTGCTACGCCAGGACCAAATGTGGAAACCCCAATAGTGACAGAGGTTCCACTTGGAGCACCAATCCCACCAATTGCACCAGAAGCCCCAATAGTAGTAGGGGCTAGAAGAGAAGAATATCTGGTTCAGTGGCAGAAACTCAAACCAGAGACTTTTTTAGGCACTAGTGAACCGTGGGATGCACAAGCCTGATTCATAACCCTGGAGAGTACCATGGAGCTTCTGGACTGTCCAGAACATGAGAAAGTAAAGTGTGTCTCCTTCTGCCCAGCAGGAGATGCTAGAATGTGGTGGGAAAGGGTGAAGGCCAAGCAAGGCATAAATCATATGACGTGGGGCAACTTCGAAGTAGAGTTCTTCGAAGAATTCTTTCATATGCGGGTTACTAACCGACATTATGATGAATTCACTGAATTTCATCAAGGTAACCTATCAGTAGAGGAAGCCATGAAGAGATTCAACAGACTGGCTCACCTGTGCCCTGAACTGGTCAGCACTGAACGAGAGTGAGTCAGGTTAATGCTCAAGATGCTAAGGCCAGAAATAGCATTGAATGTGGTCAGCGGCGTTCTTAGGCCGCAAACCTCAGAAGAACTAGTTAGCAGTGCTCTGATCACCGAGCACTACTTGAACAACATGCAACAGCAGAAGTCAGTCATGACAGAAAGTAAAGGCCAGTTCTTAACCACCCTACATTCAGGAGAGATTATGGCGTCTACGCACTGGCTCCATGCAGTGCCAGTCAGTGTAGCAGGCAGAGAGCTTTATGGTGATCTGATAGTGCTGGATATGACTGATTATGATGTCATTTTTGGAATGGACTTCCTAATCAAGTACGGTGCCTCCATAGAATGCCGTAAAAGGAAAGTCATATTCCAACCTGAAGAAGGAGTGCAGTTTGAATACATCGGAGAACCCAAGAGAAAGGCCAAGAAATTTCTCTCAGCTCTAAAAGCACAGAAACTGCTGGATTTAGGATGTACCGGATATCTACCACATGTAGTCAATACCGAACAAGAGAAGGACCAAAAGCTAGAAGAGGTCCCAGTGGTATGTGACTACCCAGCAGTCTTCCCTGACGAGTTACCAGGCTTAGCGCCAGACAGGGAGATAGAGTTTGAGATAGATCTCATTCCATGTACTAATCCCATTTCAAAAGCACCATACCGTATGGCTCCAGCAGAATTAAGAGAACTTCAGGAGCAACTACAGGAGCTGCTCGACAAGGGCTTCATACGCCCTAGTCATTCACCTTGGGGAGCTCCCGTATTGTTCGTGAAGAAGAAAGACGGGTCCATGCGCTTGTGTATATATTACCGGGCCTTGAATCAAGTCACCATCAAGAACAAGTATCCCTTGCCAAGAATTGACGACTTGTTCGATCAGCTAAAGGGAGCAGCAGTGTTCTCAAAAATAGACTTGAGATCGGGATATCACCAGGTGAAAGTTAAGGAAGGTGACATCCCCAAGATAGCTTTTAGAACAAGATACGGACACTATGAGTTTGTAGTTATGCCTTTTGGCGTAACGAACGCTCCAGCAACTTTTATGGACCTCATGAACAGAGTGTTCTGAGAATATTTAGATAAGTTTGTTATCGTCTTCATCGATGACATTCTGATATATTCCAGGACTCAGAAGGAACACGTAGAACACCTGAAAACAATATTAGAAATTCTTCAGCGGAGCCAACTCTATGCGAAATTCTCCAAGTGTGAGTTTTGGCTCGATCAGGTGTCTTTTCTGGGTCACATCATCTCCAAGGATGGTGTGATGGTAGACCCCAGCAAAATAGAAGCAGTAAGTAACTGGGTTAGACCAAAGAATGTCAGTGAGATCAGAAGTTTTCTGGGTCTAGCCGGTTACTACAGGAAGTTTGTAGAGGATTTCTCCAGAATAGCCTCCCCACTGGCAGCTCTTACCAGAAAGAACAGAAAGTTTCAGTGGACAGAGGACTGTGAGAACAGTTTTACAGAATTAAAGAAAAGATTGACTAGTGCTCCCATCCTGACTCTTCCAGAGACCACTAACAGCTTTGACATTTATAGTGATGCTTCTAAATTAGGACTTGGAGCAGTGCTGATGCAGAATGGCAAGGTTATTGCCTATGCCTCTAGACAACTCAAGGATTATGAGAAGAACTACTTTACCCATGACCTTGAGCTAGCTGTAGTAGTGTTCGCTCTCAAGATTTGGAGGCATTACTTATACGGAGCTCAGTGTAGGATTTTCACAGATCATCAGAGTCTAAAGTATTTCTTTACTCAGAAGGATCTGAACATGAGGCAACGCAGATGGCTTGAGCTGGTCAAGGATTATGACATTGACATCCTCTACCATCCAGGTAAAGCTAATAAGGTGGCAGACGCACTTAGCAGGAAATCTAGTGCCACCCTACTAGCTTTGTCTACGATGTCACAGCCCCTTCGGAAGGAAATATCAGAGTTCGGACTGGAAATTATAGTTGGGCAACTCTCCACTTTGACATTAGTGTCAACCCCGCTTGAAGACATCCAGACAGCACAGGATCAAGATCCTGACCTTCAGAAAATCAAGCAGGGGATAGCAGAATCAGGAAATGGGGAGTTTCGCCTATCAGATAGTGGGATACTGTACTGCGGTGACCGCCTATGTGTTCCGAACCAAGAAGAACTCCGAAGGAAGATCCTAGAGGAAGCACATGGATCTCCTTATGCGATGCATCCTGGTTCCACCAAAATGTACCAAGACCTCAGTTGACGTTTTTGGTGGCCTGGGATGAAGAGAGACATCGCCAGATATGTCAGTACCTGTCTGACATGCCAAAGAGTCAAGGTGGAACATCAGAGACCAGGAGGAGTTCTGCAGCCTATCCAGATTCCAGAATGGAAATGGGAAGATATTTCCATGGATTTTATAGTGGGACTACCCAGAACAACGAATGGATATGATGCAATCTGGGTAATAGTTGACAGATTGACTAAGTCTGCCCACTTCCTAACTATCAGGATCTCCTATTCCATGGAATAGCTAGCTCAGTTATACCTCAAGGAGATCGTCAGACTACATGGAGTCCCTAGGACTATCATTTCAGATAGGGACAGTAGGTTCACTTCGCACTTCTGGGAGTGCGTACAGACAGCACTAGGCACCAAACTGGAGTTTAGCACAGCTTTCCATCCTCAGACAGATGGTCAGACAGAGAGAGTTAATCAAGTAGTAGAAGATATGCTCAGAGCTTATGCTTTAGATTTCAAGGGCAGTTGGTGCAGATACCTGTGCTTAGCGGAATTCGCCTACAACAATAGTTATCAGGCCACTATCGGCATGACACCCTATGAGGCTTTATATGGGCAGAGGTGTAGATCTCCTATCTGCTGGTACGAGGGTGGTGAGAGGCAAGAGTTAGGCCTACAGACAGATCTTATAGATGATACTACAGTAGCCATACAGCAGATCCGCCAGAGAATAGAAACAGCTCAGAGCCGCCAGAAGAGCTATGCTGATACATGGCGCAGACCATTAGAGTTTGAAGTTGAGGATTCAATATTCCTCAGAGTGGCTCCCATGAAGGGAGTAATGCGTTTTGGGAAGAAGGGCAAGCTAAGTCCTAGATATGTAGGACCATACCCCATCACTAGAAGAGTTGGCAAAGTAGCTTATGAGCTAGAGCTACCTCAGGAGATGTCAGCTATCCACAATGTATTTCATGTCTCCATGCTGAAGAAGCATATCCCAGATGACACCCAGGTGATAGAGCCACAGACGGTACAAGTCCGCGAAGATCTCAGTTATGATAGTCGGCCTATTCAGATAATAGACCAAGCGGTTAAGAAATTGCGGAACAAGGAGGTACCCATAGTGAAAGTCATATGGCAAAATCACAAAGTAGAAGAGGCAACATGGGAACCAAAGGACAACATGAGGCAGAAATACCCAGAGTTGTTTTAATTTCGAGGACGAACTTTTTATAAGGTATGGGGGATTGTAACGCCTGAAAATTCTCAAAACTAATTTTAGAAATATCCTAGAATTAATTCTGAATTTATGGATATTTTTATAGAATTTTTCCATGGATAAATAAGGCAAAAATGAATAAAAATAGAATGCGTGGTAAAAACACTTAAGTGGGGTTTGACTCCTAGACCTTAACAATGAGAGAAGAATCGGCTTACCAAGTGGGATGAGTTTGTTTTCATTGGAATAGACTAGAGGGAAAGATAGATAAGATGAAGTTAGTTAAATTTTTCCCATAAATATAAAGGGAACTTAAGGGTTTTTTTAATTCATTCTTTTCCTCACCTTCTCACCGCCGACCCTCTCCCTCTCTTGGGCGATTTTTCTTCCTCCCTCTCCCAAGGCTTCTTCCTCCCTCACTCACGGCAAAGCAAGGAGGAGTCCAAGGCTTGTGGTAGGTGGATTCAAGAAGGAGGGCATGCTAGAGGATCTTGTTCTTCGTTGGAACCTCTCCGAGACTCCAAGGACCTTCCCTCTCCCTAAACCCTACACCCTAGAGTTGTAAGAACAAGCGTAGGATGTAAGTACCCCTCACCTGCGGTATAAGTAGCTTCGTTTGTATAATTGATTGTCCTAGTTTATCTAATTGCAAGTTTATGCCCATATGTGTAGATTAACTTCCTCTACCGATTTTAAGGGCACCACTAGATGGGCTGGACTTGCTTCCCCCTTTAGTTTGGGGTTTAGACGCACCGTCGAGTGCCTAGGAAGTGTCCTTAAATGAAAAAGGGGAGTTTGTAGGCACGCAAGGTGCTCGAGAAAATGTTAAGAAGCTCTAATATGAGTTTTAGCATGTTATGAAGTTAGCTACCCTTGCTTTATGTTTATGGACCCTAGTTCGTCCATTGGGTGGGCTCCTAGATCGCCCCTAGGCTCTAGATCGCCTAGTAGATGCAAGGTTAAAGAAAAGAATATTTATGAAAGTATTTTACTTTTTATGGCATGTGCTTGGACTCTAGTTCGTCCATGGATGGGCTCCTAGTTGCTCCTAGGCTCCTAGTTTGCCTAGTAGTAGTACCCTAATGAGTTCGGGATTAGCTACCTCGGATCTATTTAGGGATGCGTGCATTAGCAGCACATTGCCGGGCCCACAGCAGCATGATTAGTATTTTCACTTATTATATGTATGTTTCAAATGTTCAGTAATAGCTTTAAGTGAAAACAGTTTTAAGATCATGCTTAGTTCAGTCAGATTCTATGAATGCTATGTGAATTTAGTTATAAGAATATGATTTAGTTCATGTGCTTAGTATGATGAGTATGCCATGATATTTGTTTAGATTATATGTTTCAGTAAGAATGAATGACAAACATGATATGTTTTTCCTACATGTGTTTTTAAAAGCATGAGTTTCGAGATATGCATTATTTTGTGAGTAGGATGGTACTTACTAAGCTTTATGCTTATAGTTTCATTTTTCCTTATACTGCAGATAAAGGCAAGGGAAAAAAGAGTAGCGGAAGCGGCAGGGATGATGGTGGAGTGTGTGATGGTGGAAACTTGGAATGAAAGAACCTTGGGAACTTGCATTAAGAGGACATGTTATTAAGAATGTTAAATGAATTAGTTCTTTGTCATGTTTAACATTTTCTGCATCTTAAATACCCTTGTTATGTTATTAGCATTATGCTAGTATGAGTTGATATCGTGTCGTGATGCCATGCCTAGTTTTTACATGTAATATGTTGAGTGATACTTTTCAAATGCATGTTAACTAGTAGTAAAATGCATGGTCTATGGCTATAGAATCATTTCTGATATTATAGAGCTACTATTGATGCATCTAGGCAGAAACAATGCTTAGTTTTAGTAGTAAGTTGATACAAAGTTTATGTTTCTAAATTTATGCTTAGAAGTAATTGAAGTATGCTTTAATGTCATGAAAACATGTAGAATATGACCTAGAATCATTGTATACCTGTTAGTAGGCTCAAATATGAGTTTGTGGTGTTTTTGGTACAAAGTAGGTTGACCTTGGCACATTTTTGGAATCTGAAACTTCAGATTTCAGAGCTACCAGTCAACTACGACAGTTACCAGTCGACTGGGACCAGCAGAAAAATGACACAGAAAGTTTCGTCGGCTGCACCAGTCGACTGGAAAGATATCAGTCGACTGGTGCCAGTTTAAAACAGAATGTGATGTAGAGCTGCTGGTTAGTGCTTTAGTCATGCAACCCTGAGGGGGGATCAAATCCTGGCCAAGCTGTTAAAATTAATGTTTTTGTTTTATTTTGGCTAGTTAGTACTTCCAACATGATTATGATTTGCCGCAGCATACTTGAGTTATGAATTGTTAGTTCAGTACATAGCAAAATAAGAATTTCTTTTAAATTCTCTCAGTTTGTTTAGCATTTAAAGAATATAATGATCAGTAGTCAGTCAGCTAGTTAGTAGCGATCCGCCTTAAAGCTTAGTACCAGAAGGCGGGTCATTACATTACTAGAGCCCAGTCCTGAACATTCATGCGCTTATCCCCTATTGGGCTGACTTTGGCATATAATGGACTGAGTAGCTTGCCAATATTTGGGTTGTAATTCCTGGCGTAATTAAGAAGTCCTAGCCAGGAGCGCATACCATTCTTTGTAGTTAGTTCTTTGTTGCAGAAGTCCGCTATTTTTCTGATGGTGTTGTTGGAGCTTAATCTTTTTGTTGCCAATAATGGCTCCAAGGAACTCTATCTCTGGGACTGCGATTTTCATCTTTGTTGGGCTTAGGATCAACCCATTTTGCTTGACTATATCGAGGAGAATTTTTAAATGCTTTGCATGTTCATCCTCGTTCTGAGAGAAGACCAGTATGTCATCAATATATACAGCTATATATAAAATCCCCTGTACCTTTGAAGCAGGTGTCCATTTTTCGTTGAAATATGTCAGGCATTCTTTAGGCCAAAAGGGATGAAGAGCCATTCGAAGAGGCCATTAGGGACCCAGAGGCGGTCCATTCAATCGAGTCAGGGTGCATGACCATCTGATGAAAACCACTTTTTAAATCAAACTTAGAATATATTTGGCTACGGCTAATCTTTTTTAGGATTGTGTTGATTCTTGGCAGGCTATACTAATCCTTGTTTGTGAGATCATTGAGGCGTTTATAGTTGAAGACCATTCTTTCTTTTCCTTTAACCTCTTTGCCCATGATGGGATCAACTGTGGTGCCCGAGTTGACAATTATTGCTGTGGTTCTATGTCTGCTCTTGCTGAGCCTAATGACCTTAAGATCCAGCAGGGCCTTAATATGCTTTGAGAAAGATTCCTTTTGCTGGGGGGTTAAATGCTTTAAAGGTCTATCTTCGATAATTAAATCTAGATTTTTAATGTCCAGATGACACAAAACCTGATTTTTCGACCAATGTTGAAGATGATTTTCTCCTATATATCCATGGTCTTTTAACTCTGCCAATAATGGTTGGAATAACCTTTTGAATTTTTGAGATGTTTCTTCCGCAGAATAATTAAGCCTTTCCTTTATTTGGATATATTCTTCCTCTTGAAGGACGAGTTCTGAAATTTCTACAGCAACAAGAATAGTTGGTAAGGTGTTAATGACTGTAACATTCTTATAGAAAGTTACCACGTTCCCTTCGATGCGGACTCCGCCGTGCATCGTTCTGATGATGTTGCAGCCGATGATCATCTGAATATTATCCCCAAATATCGTAGGAAAACTGTAAGTGTAAGGGATTCGAAATACATTTTCTCCGATGAGCATCCTTCCTTGCTTTAACTTTATATTAGCGATTTGCTTTGAGTTGATGCCGCTGAAGTGTACCACAAAGGTATTCTTCTCTAAGGCTTCCTTAGGAACCGATTTCTGGTCGACACAACATGTTGTTGCTCCAGTGTCCAGAATTGCCTTTAGAGAAAACTTTAGAATACCTGGAATCTCCATTATTACTTCAAGGTTATATAACATATTTTTTACTAACCTTGGTCCTTGAATTTCTTAGGTTGCAATGATTCTGCTGGTTGTTTCCTCATATAGCATATTGGCAGCTTCTTCTTCCATTTCCATAGTAGGGTCCTTCCCTTTCTCTAGGCTGCTGAAATCCTTTATCATGTCTTTTTCCAGAAGCTCTTCATATTTTTCCCTGTAATAAATTACCTCCTTCTAGAGCCGTTCAATTTCTCCTTGGCACCATGAAATATAGTATTGTTTCTCCTGGAGTAGTTGTTGGGGGGAAAACGAGGCCGGTGTTGCTGGTGCTACTGAGACCTTCTGATTGAAGTAATATGGTCCACATAGGTTGCATGAGGTGATTAAATAGTCTGGGCAATGAATCCTTTCCCTTCTTACTATTTATCTTTTACAACAGCTGCACTTATTGTGTTGAGGGGGTGATATTTCTTCATTATGATGCCAATTATGGGGGCAATTCAGCTGCCTTTCGGTGACCTTGAGTTGAGGCCTGTATCCCCCATCAACTTGCCCTAACATCAAAATTAGCTCATTAAAAAAATGAAGAGTTTGGATGGACCTTTGTAATTCTTCATAGTCTTCTTCTCTCTCTGAGATGCTAAAAATTGCATCACTTTGTGGCTTGCTTTCTTGGATAGATAAAATTTCCTAGTCTTCAGAAATTTCCAGTTGCTCGAATATAGCCACTCTTTTTATATTTCGCTTTTCATTGGGGTATTCTCTGGCGAAATGCCCTTCTTGCCTGTAGAGGCAGCACTTACATTTCTTGTTCCTGACTGAGTGCTTTCGCTTCTTGATTCGGGCATGTGAATCATGGGGTTTTCCTTTGTATGTCTTGGACTTTCGGATGCCATATTTCTTTTGCCCCTTGTCATAATATCTTGGGATGGGTATCTGGCTACAGAAAGATAAATTCTTCAATGATCTTTTAAATGCTGCATCTTTACACTCTTGCTCCAGGAATTTATAAGTAAATAGGATTCTTGGGAAGACACCTATTGTTAAGCCTGCATATTTTGCATCGAAGGCGTCTTTTATCCTATTATCAAGTTCTCCAGGCATTTTGAGCCATAATTTCTCTGATAGCTCTGGTCCCGTATATAATCTTCCTATTTTGGATGTCAACCTCATGTAATCATTTAAATACTGGACTGTATTTTTGACGTTTCCATAGGAAAGTTTTTCAAGGTCTCTATAAGTAGAATCCTGAATTATTGTAGAGCCTTGAGTTGGATATTTAGAAGTAAATACTTGTCTCATTTGTGATAATATATTCTGAGTGCCTTCTCTTCCGTTTAAGATATTGATAAGAGCTTCATACTCGGTGGGGTAAGTTATTCTCCATTGTATCCATGCCAGCTTTTCAATTTCACCCAGTAAATTCTCTATATATTCTATCTTGTCCTTTGAGTCAGTGAAGCCTTGGCTGGAAATATGATTCTTTGTGATAGATTCCCATCTGGAGAAGACATCGTGAAAAATCCCAATTTGTTCAGGAATCACAAATATTGCTTCCCCTGCTGTTGAGCTGATGGCAGGGTCCAAAGTTCATTGTTTATGTCCCTTCGGATCTTAATATGAGAGGGCCTTTGCTCAAAATTAGGCTGGGATGGGCCTGGCTTTTTGGTTGTCGGTGGATAGCCAGGAGGTTCCATTATTGGTTCCTGTGGGGGTCTATAAGGGGAGATAATTGTGCTTGTGGAGTAAATTTGTTGAGATTCTTGCTCTTCTACGAACCTTTGAAGGCTTGGATACTCCATCTTGCTTCCAGTTGGAACAAGATGTTGTGGTTCCCCATCACCTTCCGATGCGAAGGGATTAACAAATTTTGTTTCATCTTCAGAATACGAATCCCAGATAGGTGGATGTGTTTCAGAGAATGGCGTAGAGATGGAAGCCATGTATTGGATTCTTGAGAAGAACTCCTCAGAATCAGAATCATCTATTGTAGGGTCCATGGATCGGAGTACAGAGACCCCTGGGCTTGTATCCCCTGCATGGTCTTCCAATAGACTTTCCTGGTCCAAGTGTTCAGTAAAGACTGAGATCACATGCTTCCCTTTTAATGCATATCGCCTTTCCAATTCTTCCAGTGTAATGTAATTTCTTCTTAATGGTAGTGGTGGTTCTTCTGGCTTTGGCTTTGGAATTAGAACATCAAAATGTTCTTGTGTCAAGGCGGGTTGTTGAGTTATTTCTTCTAAGGCAGGAAAGACCTCCGGCTCAATAGATAGCCTACTGATGTTGGGAATATCAGTAGATCCAAAGCCTCCCGCTCCTCTTTGTGTAGCTTCCAAATTTCATACTACAAGTAGCTCCGGCAAGAGTATTCTTTCAAATATGATTTGGGCAACACAAGTGCCCTACGAAACTACAACATTTAAGTCAGTATGATTAAATGCGAGAATGATTATTTCACCTTGGTAGTCTGAATCTATGACTCCTATGCCTATGTCTAGGCCTAATCTGAATGTATCTCCAGATTTGGGGGCAATAAGTCTGTAGCTGCCCCAGGGTATCTCCATTCGTACACTAGTAGGGATTAGTGCGCGTCCTCTTCCTGGTATTATACTGTTGTGAGGATGTGAGGGGTAGTTAGGTCTTTTCTTTCTATCTTATATCATTAGGGTTTTGAAGACTACAAACTATATAAGTTGTGTAATGGTTTGGTTTAATTAAGTTTTTGGAAGAGTTTTCTTGTTCCAACATGGTATCAGAGCAAGGCTCTTCAAAACCCTAAACATTACCCTATACGGCGCCGCCCCTTCCTCTCTCTTGTCTTTGTCTTCCCGACGGTCCCTGACATCGCTGCTCTCCCTCTCGGCATGCAGGCTTCGCGAGTACAGGTGGTGTTCTTCTCGCGGCGTCTTCTTCCTCGCGAAGGCTTCTTCTGCGAAGGCTGCTTCTCGCGCGATCTTCCCTCGCGACGCGCGAGCCCAGGCCTCTTCATCGAGGCGTGGCGTCTTCTCTCGCTGCTTCTCCCTCGCGAAGGCTTATTCTGCGAAGGCTGCTTCTCGCGCGATCTTCCCTCGTGACGCGCGAGCCCAGGCCTCTTCATCGAGGCGTGGCGTCTTCTCTCGCGACGCGCGAGCCCAGGAGTCTTCTTCTCGCGAAGGCTTCTTCTTGCGACGGCAGGCTTTTAATTCCAGAGCAGCCTTCTTCTCGCGCTGCTTCTCCCTCGCGACGCGCGAGCCCAGGCATCTTCTTCTCGCGGCGTCTTCTTCCTCGAGAAGGTTTTTTCTTGCGGTCTCTTCAATGTGAAGTTTGTCAGTTATCCAAACATTGTCGAACGCATTTTTCTGAGTCCGTAAATAAAAGCTCGTTTCCGTTTGACCTTGTTCATTCAGATGTATGGGGTCCCTCTCCTGTGCCTTCCTTGGATGGCTACAGATACTTTCTCTCTTTTATTGATGATTACACTCATTGTACATGGCTTTATCTTATGAAAGGCAGAGACGAAGTTCCTCGACTCATTCAACATTTCTGCAGAATGGTTGAAACTCAATTCCACACAAAAGTGAAAACTCTTCGATCTGATAATGCACGGGAGTACTTTGCACAGTCCCTAAATACTTTTCTAGAGGATTTAGGAATTCTTCATGAGTCATCTTGTCCCTACACACCTCAGCAAAATGGAGTGGCTGAAAGGAAAAATCGTCATATCCTTGAAACTGCCCGTGTATTATTATTCCAGCGCCAATTACCCAAATATTTCTGGGCTGATGCTGTCCTTGCAGCCGCTTATATCATTAATCGTCTACCATCAAAAGGTCTCGGATACCGGTGCCCTCTCAATATTCTTCGTCCTGACACCACGTTGTTCTCCCTCACACCTCGAGTATTTGGCTCTCTTTGTTTTATTCATGTTCTTGGTCCCAAGGCCTCTAAGCTTGATCCTCGCGCCATACGAGGAGTGTTCCTAGGGTATTCCACTTGCCAGAAAGGCTACAAGTACTTTGATCCTGTTACTAGGACAAGATATGTTTTGAAGGATGTTACCTTTTTTGAGTCCGAGTCATATTATTCTTCCCAGACTCGTCCCCAGGGGGAGAATCTTATCTCTGAGAATCTTACCTCTTCTCTTGTACCTCAAGTGGTTCCTTCTCCTATTTCACTGGATGTCATGGAAAATAGGAAAGATGCTCTGACTCCATTACTGGGCTCACAGGCTTCACAAGAAATTATTACTTACAAGCGACGAAGACATAAGCAAGGACTTACTACTGATCGGCTAGCTGAATCGGATGCTCTGACTCCTGATCCTGTATCCTCATTAGTTGAACCAATCGCACCCCTAAATATGAATGAATTGGACCTTCCAATTCCTGTTAGAAAGGGGGTCAGGTCATGTACTCAACATCCTATCTCTAACTATGTTTCTTATTCTCGTTTGTCTTCTTCATATCATGTCTTTGTTTCACAACTATCAAATCATGTCATACCTTCTTCTTATTATGAAGCTGTAAGGGACTCAAGGTGGCTGGAAGCAATGAATGAAGAAGTGGAGGCTCTTAATAAGAATGGTACTTGGGAATTAGTAGATCCCTCAAAGGGGAAGAACTTGGTTGGTTCTAAATGGGTCTATGCTATCAAGTATAACTCAGAAGGTGAAGTGGTCAGATATAAAGCCAGACTTATTGCCAAGGGATTCACTCAAACATATGGGGTGGATTACTTGGAGACCTTCGCTCCAGTTGCAAAACTCAAATCAGTCAGGGTGATTCTTTCTCTTGCCTCTCAATATAATTGGCCGCTATTTCAGCTAGATGTGAAAAATGCCTTTTTGAATGGTAACCTTCAAGAAGAGGTCTACATGTTACCTCCTTCTGGAATCAAAACAAAAGGGAAGGTTTGCAGGTTGATAAAAGCTTTGTATGGACTTAAACAATCACCCAGAGCATGGTTTGATAGGTTCTGCAAAGCCATGATATTGTTTGGTTTTAAACAAGGGAATGCTGATTATACACTCTTTGTGAAAAGGAAAGAGGATAAAACTACCATTCTTTTGGTTTACGTTGATGATATGATAATCACAGGTGATGACGACGTTGAAATCCAGGCGCTTAAGTCCAAGTTAATATCAGAGTTTGAAATTAAAGACCTTGGACTATTGAAGTACTTCCTTGGCATTGAAGTTGCTCGATCTCAGGAGGGAATATATATATGTCAGAGAAAATATGTGTTGGACTTGCTCAAGGAGACAGGGAAGTTGGGGTGTCGGCCCGTATCAACACCTATAGAAGTAAGTCATGGTCTTACTAGTTCTACTGGGGAAGATCTTACAAATCTGGAAAAAGGAACATATCAGAGGTTGGTTGGAAAATTACTCTATTTGTCTATGACTAGACCCGACATTACCTACGCTGTTAGTGTAGTAAGTCAGTACATGCATGCTCCTAAAACTATTCACATGAAGGCCGTTGACAGGATTTTGAGATACTTAAAGTCATGTCCTGGAAAAGGCTTGTTGTTTAAGAGAGGCAGTAATCTGAAGGTAGAATGTTATTCTGATGCTGATTGGGCTGGTTCTAGAGATGATAGAAGATCCACTTCTGGCTATTGCACCTTTTTAGGAGGAAACTTGGTAACTTGGAGAAGTAAGAAACAAAGTGTTTGTGCACGGTCTAGTGCAGAAGCAGAATATCGAGCCATGGCACATGGTCTTGCAGAAATGTTATGGTTGAGTTTTTTATTAGAAGACATGGGGTTAAAGGCTGAATTACCTCTCAGATTATATTGCGACAATAAAGCTGCAATCAATATTGCAAATAATCCAGTTCAACATGACCGAACCAAGCACATCGAGATTGATCGTCACTTTATTCGGGAGAGACTTGATTCTGGAGAATTATGTTTGCCCTATGTCAAATCTGAGGACCAACTTGCTGATATGTTTACAAAAGCTATACCCCAAGATGTGTTTAATATTGCCCTTAGCAAGTTAAACATGTTTGATATATATGTTCAACTTGAGGGGGAGTGTTGTGAGGATGTGAGGGGTAGTTAGGTCTTTTCTTTCTATCTTATATCATTATGGTTTTGAAGACTACAAACTATATAAGTTGTGTAATGGTTTGGTTTAATTAAGTTTTTGGAAGAGTTTTCTTGTTCCAACATATACAATCTTCACTAGCTGCTAAATCATAACCTGCAGCACTAGGACTTTGTCTCTTAGGTAGCATAGCATTAGGTGAGAGTAGATATACCAGTACATTGGGGTAGAGATACGTTCTGTTTTCAATTACTATCGGGAGGTCTGAGTGTTCAACGAAATCCCCTTGGTCTTGCTCGACTAGGACCGCTAATGTATGGAAGGGTTCTTCATCCTGGGCTTCATCCTCCTCAGAACTGGAAGGGCTTGTCCTTCTGGTAGCCCTATAGTTGCTGAAGCTTAGAGATATTCTACCATCTATCAAGCTTCTACTGTTAATGTCAGTTGGTTCCATTGGAATGTTAATTGTAGTTGGCCTTATCGTCCAACTCAACCCTTGTAGGGAGTGGGTTGAGTATCTTCTTCCTGGGAAGGCTCGAACACCATGGCTGGTCAAATAATCCACCATCCCTTGGACTTCTTAGGTGAATCCGACGTTTGGGGTGTTGGAGAGCTTTCCCACTAAGCCTCGTGTGATGAGTAGGTTGGCTTTGCCATTGCTCCACTGATCATAGCCTCTCGTGAGTATAGAGACCTGCATATTTTTGTAAAAGTCTCCAATTGTTAACATAATATCAGGGATTATGTATACTAGTGTTAGTGATATGAGAGAAGTGTCCTAAGGCAATCGCCTTATGATTGTAAACATTTATTTTAATAAATGATAATTCACTATTTGAGTATACATGTTTGTGTATTTGATTGGGATCTTAAACTCATCTACTGAATGTCCGCAATACAATTCACAGCATAAGAGAATTTGTGATGGGATCACAACTAGTGATTATCTCTAAATGTGCAATTGTGAAGTATTGAAAATATCCCTAGTCGATGAATTGATAAAAATGGACACTATCAATTCTGTTGAGACTAGCATGGGTTATTCTCTAATCAGCTGATTCTCACTGGCTGGTGACATTGGGATGTCCGGAGATAAACATGGATGCTAGTTAAGGGAACTAGTTCATTGGAGTGACTAGCTGTAAAACTTCATATGGTAATCTATATAGATATGTCAATGAAGTTCTTACTGCAGCATAAGTGCGATGTTCCTTTGACTTGCGGTGTTCAAGTCATCTTGGTCATGGAGACTTATACTTTAACATCTTAAGCAAGCATCTCCTAGGAGGTGTGGACCCAGGATGATTGGGTATAAGCCGAAGTGCCCGAAGATGTTTGAGAAGCCTACAAAGGATTCACCACTCCTTGCGAGGAGATGTATACCCTGGCCTATCGTCGGATTGTTACTCAAAGTCTCTGGCCAGAGCATATTATGTTTAGAGTGCGAGTCTCTTAAATACATGAGAGTAATTAGAAATCCAAAGGACGAGAAAGATACTACTTGGGCTAGGTGTGACGTAGTCAGCTTAGTGGGGACTGACACAAATAGACCGTGTCCTGAACCAAGTGGGTATAAGATGGTGAAGGGAATGTGGCACGATTCATTAGAGCTGCTGAAGGGTTTCAGAATTACTTCTGAGGTCAAACCGTTGATCTTTCGATTAATTGGGGATCATGATGTACTACTAGGTGTCACTCATGATCGTTCTATAATTAATGGGTTAATTATAGACGGCCAACATAAATCGAAAGCCTATTTAGTCACACGCACTACGAGTAATCCGAGGGATTTAAACCGAGTTGAAAATTGGATTTTCCGATCAAGAGAAATAAGTCGAATCTGAGTTGATCAGAGGCGCAATGGAAACTAAAATTGGCTAAGTCTTTTGAAGGCTTATTGGGCGAATTAAATGAGTTTAATTCGCGATGGTTCGGCTTGAAGTGGCCGGCCAAAGAGGGTGCCCACCCTCTTTGGTTTGGCCGGCCACATCAATGGGGAGAAACCAATTTATTTGGTTTAATTAATAAAATAAATCTAGCGCGATTTGTTTTATAAATTATGGATAAATAAATTTGTATAAGGAAATTTATATAAAGAAATTTGTAGAAATTTATTCTTTTTTTGGAAATTAAAATAATCCATGGGATGGTTTATTTTAATTTTATAAAATCAATTATGAATTGATTTTTCCATTAAAAGAAAAATTATAAATTTCTTATAAAATTTATTCCATAATTAAAGGAGAGAAGTATTTGTTTTATTATATAGTTAGTTATAATAAAACTAGGCATAACGGAATAATTCATAAGAAAATTTATAAGATAAATTTCTTATGAAAATTAATTCCGTTAATTCCGTTAAGAGGGAGACTTGGCAAGGGAGATGCTACTATATAAAGGAACCAAAGGCAAGCCTTTAATTCCTAATCAAGTTATCAAGAGATTATTAGCTCCCCTCTCTCTCTCTCTATTATTCTCCTTCTTCCTTCCCACCTAGGGCCGGCGCCCCTTAAGGCACCCTAGGGCCGGCGCCCTTCCTTGAGAGCTAGGGCTGGCACTCCATGCAATCCAAGTGGTTGCCGTGAGCTACATACACCAAGGAGAAGCCAAGCAAGAAGAAGAAGAAGCGGATCGCAACTCCTCTCTTCACGGAATTTAGATTCCGTTTCTTGTTGGTGAGTTTCCATTCTTTTCTCTTGTTCTTCTAGTTGTGCCTTTAGAGAATCTAGTAGTTCTCGTCGGCACAAAACTCGTGACTTTGCGAAGTCATCCCGAAGAGAACTCGGCGTGGACGCGAATAGAGGCGGAGCTTCCAAGGGACGCTACGGTTGGATCTCGTCCCTTTCTTCGAGTTACGCGAGGTACAAAGTAAATTAGTTTACTTTTCCGCAAAAGTTTTTAATTTATGATCATGTCCACACATCATAAGGTCGCATGCTAGATACGTGGTTAAAATAATTTGAGAAATTATTATGCTAATTCTTCCGCTGCACGTAAAAATTTAAAGTTTTACGAACCCGTATCCTTGTCGACATGCACCCGGTCCCAACAACTAGTTGGCTTCCTTGAGTAAGGTCAACTTCCATAGCGGCTAGGATGGCTTGGTCGCCCATCCACTTGTTATCTCTGTAGAGGATAAGAGCCATAGTCTCTTCTTCTTGTCGGTGTTGAATTTGTATGCGGACTTGCATGACTCCTATACGAATGTATTGCATTTGGCTCCGATGTAGTTAGTTAAAGCTTTCTTCTTGAATGAAAGCTCTGTCGAACTGGTTATCATCAGTAACCAGGATAGCTTCTTCGGATGTCTGCACATAGACCTGATGGTGTATATCATCTTGTCAGGAATGGTATAAAACTTCGGAAGGAACAATGGAAGCCCGCTCTTGCATGGATAGCCTCAGTTGTTCTTGAGGGTTAATCTGCTGCTCTAGTGTGTAGATAGGAGCAGTTCCTCCGGTTAGCCATCATCTGATCCATCTGGTGACTTGTTGGGCATTGTGTATCCTTCTTTGACTACGTCTATATGCCCTTATCTGGTCTTCAAACAAGGGTGAGGGAGTCGATGCTGATGCTATTGGTTGCTCCGTCATGGTTCTGGAAGCCATTAATGCTTTAATTTATCTTATTCCTCCTTTAGGATCTTGTAAGGATCTTTGAAAACTCTTATCTTGCCCCTTGCTTCTTTAGGCCTCTCATATGGTCCTAAAGATAGATTTTTCAGCTTAGTAATCAAGTCTTCGAGAATAGGTGATACCTTCGTGCCGCTCCTGGTTTGCTCAACTATAGTTTTCAGATCAGCTTGAATCTAAAGCCTTCCATATATCTGTCATCACAGTAAACATGATGTAAAGGTAAACAAGGCAAGGTAGTTCCTCCCCCCCCCCCCCCCCCCCCCCCCCCCCCCCCCTTAATGGTATCAGAGCAAGGTTGATTTCTATATTGAAAAACTAATCTTCTATTGGCCATCCCATTTCTTGCATCTATGTTACATGAGTAGAGGTAAATTAAGGTTGTTGGTATTATGCAAACTGAGATATGAAAAAGATGTTGGGTTTCAGTTGCATCGGTATTTCTCTCCATATCCCCGGATTAAAATTCTATTGATTAGAACTAATCCAGATGGAAAGAAAACTTTCCAAACTACCTACTTCATCATCGTGCTATTCGATTGCGTGATCGCTTGAACAAACTTGTTGTTCAAGCAATTTAACTCCTTTATTGATTAGCTGCGGAATAGATGACGAATTATGGATCACTGATTCTTGTGTTCAATTCGAGGTCTAAGTAAAATAAGAAAACAATTAAACTAGAAGAATGAAAACAAGATTATACCTCTTGTTTTACCTCTTGATCTTCTATTGTATTCCTATCCTCTTCTTGGACGTCGTGTGGGTGACGATCTTCCAAGAAACGAAGCCACCAAGACCCTCCTACTTCTTCCTCTTGCTTGCGCCGAAATTCCTCCAAGGAAGAAGATGCCGCAAGCCTCCAAGGAAGAACATGATCTCCTTCTTCCTTCTCCCTTGTGCAACCCCCTCTTCCCTTTCTTGTTACTGCACGCCCAAAGGAGGAAGAAGAGTATTGATGCAGTCTGACCCTGATTGTTGTTTGGTGTTGACATCGATTTTAGTTTAGGTTGATGATTATGATTATGATTAAGTCCTGGTCGTGGACTAGGCATACCTAGTGGGACTAGGTTTGATGAAAAGTCCTAACCTGGAGGGTTAGGTGGAAAATCCTAGCTTGGAGGGCTAGGTGTGGAAAAGTCCTAACCTGGAGGGTTAGGTGTGAGAAAATCCTAGCTTGGAGGGCTAGGTGTTGAAAAGTCCTAACCTAGAGGGTTAGGTGTGAAAAATCCTAGCTTGGAGGGCTAGGTGTGGAAAAATCCTAACTTAGAGGGTTGGGTGAAAAGTCCTAGCTTGGAGGGCTAGGTGAAAAGTTCTAACTTGGAGGGTTAGGTGAAAAGTCTCAACTTGGAGGGTTAGGTGAAAAGTCCTAGCCTGGAGGGCTAGGTTGATGAAATCCCGGCTTGGAGGGCCAGGTCCTAGCTTGGAGGGCTAGGTTGGATGAAATCCTGGCTTGGAGGGTCAGGTCCTAGCTTGGAGGGCTAGGTTGGGTGAAACCCTAGCTTGAAGGGATAGGTTGGAGCTCCTGGATCGGTCTGGTGACCGATCAGGGAGGTTGGCACGGTGCTCCTTCGTGGATCGGTCTGGTGATCGATCCAGCGATGACTGATCGGTCCGGTGACCGATCAGGGAGTATGCGTTTCACTCACTACACGGCTCCTGATCGGTCTGGTGACCGATCAGGGAGCCCACAAGTGGATTGAGTTCCCCTGCTGCTCTGCTCCTGATCGGTCCGGTGACCGATCAGGGAGCATCCAGTAGGTTTTTGAGAACCTCACTGATCTGCTCCTAATCGGTCTGGTGACCGATCTGGAACACTGTTCAGACCGTTCAGGTGAACGATCAAGTGTCGCGAGTTCCTCACTATGACCGATCAGGACGGAGCCTGATCGGTCTGAGCATGGCCTGATCGGTTTGGTGACCGATTAGGAGGGTTGGACTACGAAGCTCAGAAATCGCCCGGCAAAGGGGTGGATCGGTCTGGTGATCGATCCACAACCTGGGATCGGTCTGGTGATCGGTCCAGGAGAGTCCCAGAGAAATCGCGATTTCTGATTGAGCGTTGGGGACCGATCAGGATGGAGCCTGATCGGTCCGAACCCAACCTGATCGGTCTGGTGACCGATCAGGAGGCTCTCTGATCGGTCCGGTGACCGATCACTTTAATTCAAATTGTGCTGTCAGCGCTCTGATCGTGTCTGAACACAACTGCTATCTCTGCGCTTAATCTCTGATACATGATTCTTTGTATGATTTGCTGTGCTAATGCTCTAATTAAGATTGCAGGTGACAGGGATGGATTCAAACACTCAAGGAGAGTCAATGGAGGCCTTTCCTTGGAGCAGGTTTGTCCATTTGCCATCTCAGGTTGCAACGGCTGGAGCTGCAGACTGGAGCTGCTGACTAGAGCTTGGCTGAGGGAAGCTCAGGGAGTCCAGGAAGAGCTCAATGGTAGCTGGGTGTTGCAGGTGAACAGCTGGAGGCTGCAGTGAGGTGGTGACCTGGAGCTGAGTGGAAGAGACTTAAGCGCTTGGTGGCGAACAAGTCTCCACAACTTTTACTCGAACAGCTATACTGTATACGCGTGATCAGTTCTACACACTTTTGCTTGTGCGATCTGTTCTTCCATCATCTTGAGCAAGCAACTGCGATCTTTGAAGCAACCATCTGTTACTTGAGCATTGGGAAGAAGAGTCAGAAAGCTTGGTGAGTCCATCAGCGAGAAGACACGAAGAAGGGGATTCTTGCGTGAGATCTGCGCTGAGTGGAGCTCGGGAGAAGTTTGTCTGAGTTCTTGCTGTCCTAAGTGCTCTGTAAAATCCTTCTTTTGTTTCATTGTGCTTAAAACTTTATCCTTGTTGAAACGCTGTGGAGAGGTTACTCCATCGAGAAGGAGGTTGCTTATTATCCGGATTTTCTGGGGCTTGATCTGCCGACGATCAAGGGATCGCCCACCTTATGGGCACGCCAAGGAGTAGGGGCAAGTTATCCCCGAACCTTGTAAATCCTCTTGTTAGCGTTCTTGTTTTTGTGATTAACTTAGAGTTTAGTTTACTGCATACTCTGTTTTATTGCTTCCGTTGTGCTACTAAACATCTAAGTGCAGGAATGTTTGAAAAGGTGCTAAGTTCAAGTGTCTGGCTATATTAACCCCCCCCTCTCTAGCCATCCAAGGTCCAATAAGTGGTATCAGAGCATGGGGCTCTGTTTTAGCGGATTAACAACCGAGAGCTATCATCCATGGCGTTGAGAGAAGGCTTTAGCACCACCCGTCCACCCTTCTTCGATGGCGCAGATTTTCAATATTGGAGATCGAAGATGGAGTACTATCTAAAGATGGACATCAACACTTGGTTCGCGGTGAAGGAGGGTTTTACCCCTTGATAGATACCATTTTATTGATCATTTGAGTTGCTAAAATCCATGTTTGACCTATGTTTTTATTGCTTAATTGTGAAATTGCCCTAGGTTTTAGGATTTCTTTTTATTTTGGACTTAATTGCAAATTTACACATTTTTGGATTATTTGGCCACTAATTTTCTGATATATTTTTGTAGGCATGAAAGGATCCTGGACCTAGAGCATATTGGGTCAAACTTGAGTCGGAAGTGAACCGGATCGAATTGTCAAGCTTACGATTAATCCGAGCCATCCGATTCAAGAGCGGCTAGATCTGAGCCATCCGGGACGATCTGAAGCAATCCGAGCTAGGGTTAGGGTTGATCAAGCACTATGATCAAGATCTGATGGTTTCATTCCAATCAGAGCTAAATCAACCGTTGGATCAAGCTCGGAGGACTCTAGATCGTCCATTCACAGATTGAGTTGATCTGGACCATCCGTTGCACATCTAGAGGATCCGAGCTACCACGAGGCATATCCTGACCCCAGATCATCATCATCAAAATTTGGATCAAATCAGAGCAAGATCAGCCGTTGGATTCAGCCAATTCAATATGGACCGTCCATTTCTAATGTATTTAATCAAAAATTCCCAGCCTTCCTTCCTCGTCGCGTCTCCGCCGCAGTGTGCTTTCTTCTTCAGCTGTTCTTAGTTTCTTTTCACGTTTTCTTCAATCCAAGGGGCGCGACCCCTCAATTTCTTCACTAGATCGAGTTCTAGGTCAGTGGAAGGGCTCTCGGTGAAGTTCCAGCTTGAATTCTGCCCAAGAACAGAGTTGTTGAGAGGTTTCCACAGCTCTGCCATCAGATTTCGTCAGCATCGGCAGCGCATCATTTCCTCCATCTGAGCAGTTCAGAGGGGTTCCCTGAAGTGCTCGGATCAATCCCAATCCATCATCGCAGCTGAGTTGAAGGAATTGGATGGGTTTCGGATTTGAGCAGATATTTCTCAATCAATTTTATTTCTGAATTTAAGTTCAGTTTTAGCGCATCAAACCCCAAATCCTGTTTCGGTTCAGTTTCTGCACACCATCTGTGCTGAATTCAGCTCTATCTTGCATATCAGATTAGTGTTTCTAAAAATTGCATCAAGAGAAGAATGATGGATGAATTGTCCCTGATCGACAGACTTGTAGACATCACAGCTTGTCTTGCATTTGGCTGATTTGAATTTCTTCATCATTTCTGTCTTTGGACGATCTGAATTTTACAGCCAACTGAAATCATGTACCCAATCTGCCTATTTCACAGCCAGTTGTTGAACCTAAGTTGCTTGTTTGGCTTTACATATAATGTATTGCTGCATCCATGTGTTGCTAAACTCGAATTTTGAAGGTTCGAACCTCAATTCTGCACTCTTGCAACTCATTTCTGCATCAACTCATTTCTGAACTGATCAGCCTTGCTTGATTGCGGCAGTGTTTCATTTATTTCAGCAGGTCATGCTCACTGACAGCTTTGTTTCCAAGCTTGGTCGATTGGTTTTATTGCTGAATTGTCAGCATTAGCTTGGCACTCTATATCTAAATTTGGCACATAAGCTTTATCCATTTTGGGTAGCAAGTTTACTCAAATTCTGCACAATGCTGCAAATGAAATTTTAGCATTAGTTGTGTCAAGTTTAATGCAAATTTTATGAGCTATGGAAATTTCAATCAGGTTGTTTCTTGCCTAGCTTGTTACTGAATTCTAATTGTCATTCCGGCATCAGTATCAAGTTGCAATTCTGCAATTAGGTTTAAAAGCTAGCATTCGGTTCAACCGAGAATTGTCAAATTGTTTTGTTCGACTTGTTTCCCATTAGATTTGCTTGAGTGGTAAGTCCCGAGGTTAAACATAAGCTGCAGTGCAATATTCCATTTGGAAGTAGGTTGAATTTTGAATTTTTACAAGTTGGCATTGGTTTGATTGAGTGGTTCATTGGATGAGTTATCAATTGCAATTACCATGTTTAGTTCTTTGAGTTAAGTTTTTCTTCTTTCTATCAAGCTTTCATTTCTGAATTGCAAACCAAACACCAAATCACATTCGAAACCCGAAATTCACAAACGACACATAAATACAAGCACGAATCAAACACGACAACTAGCCCCGAGAAAAAATATGACCTGTGGCCCCTTTGCTACATTTTCAGATTTCGATTGCAAAAAGGGTTTCCAGCATTTCATATACATCTAAATTTGAGGCCCACATTCGTGACACATAGTTTGGGCACATCACCCCTCCAAAGGATGATGAAGGCAAAGAACTAGAATCGTGGCGTTGGTCGGCTGAGCAAACCCAAAAGAGTGAAGCCGACGCAAAGGCGGTGGTGACCCTATAATGCGGTATGAACAAAGACCAACTAATCAAGGTTGGTCCATTCACAAGTGGAAAAGATTTGTGGAACTAGCTCATAGAACTCCACGAGGGCACCCGAGATTCAAGAATCGCCAAGAGGGATTTGTTCCTCAACCAACTCCAAAACCTCTCCATGAAGGAGAATGAAACCGTAAGTGAGCTACATAGCCGATTCAAGGAAGTCTTCAATGGTCTCCATTCTATTGATGAAAAGGTCGAGAACCGCGACCTTGTGAAGTATGTGTTAAAAGCATTTCCAAGGAATGCTTTGTGGTCATCCATGGTGGATGCCTACAAACTTTCCAAGGACTTATCAATTGTAAATTAGATGATTTATTTTGTGAGATGGAACTTCATGAAATGGCTAACAAAGGCCCTAAGGAGAAGGGGATTGCCTTAGTTGCAGGAGAAAAGAACAAGAAGAAGAAGGAGAAGGAAGTTTCATCATCTTCATCTTCTTCCGAATCCGAGTCCGAGTCCGAGTATGAGGAGGATGGCAGCGGCTCTTCTTCCTCCGAGATGGCCAATTTCGTTAGAAGGATGATAAGGAAGGGTCGACGCTTCAAGGGTAAAGGTAACCCTAGTGAAGTTAAGCTTGATAAGAATAATATTACTTGCTTTGAATGTAGCAAGAAAGGGCACTTCAAGAAGGACTGCCCAAAGCTCAAAAAGAAGGAGGATAGATCCAAAAGGAAGAACAAGGCCTTGAAGGCCACTTGGGATGAATCCTCCTCAAGTTCATCCGATGAAGAGAAGGAGGAGAAGAGTACATGGCATGTGGCACTCATGGCACTTGAAGGAGATGAAAGCGGTGATGAATCCTCCGACTCCTCAAACGCGGCTTCATCATCTTCGGATGATGAAGAGGTAATCACTCCCGAACTTGAGAAATGCTATAGAGCAATTGCATGCTTAACCAATATGTTGAAAAAGTTAAAAATTAAGGTTAAATCATTGCAATTAGAAGTTGAACAATTGAAATCCTCTAGGGATGAGGATGTAGATGATTTACATGTAGAAATGTTAGAGGATGAGCTTAAGTCTTTGAAAATTGAAATTGAACAATTGAAGTCCTCTAGGGATGAGGATGTAGATGATTTGCATGTTGAGATGCTAGAAAATGAAAACAAATCTTTGAAGAGTGAAGTTGAGAAACTCAAGAGTGTTCTTGAGAAATTCTTAACAAGCTCAATGACCTTAGACATGATTTTGAATGCCCAAAGGGCAGTCAACAATAGGGTCGGTATTGGTTACCGACCCAAAGAACTTCATTTGTGTCCTTAATGTCTAGGACTGGTGATAGACCACTTAAGACACCCAAGGTTCAAAAGAAAGTTGTCAAGGCATGGGTGTCTAAGTCTTGTTTAGTAGGTGCTTTAGGTCCCAAGGTTTGGGTACCTAAATCTTCTATTTTTCGAATTGTGTAGGTTGTGATTGAGGGGGAGCATCTATCAACTTGGTTCGTTGATAGTGGGTGCTCCAAACATATGACCGGTGATAAATCATTATTTACTACCCTTCAATGCAAAAATAGAGGTAATGTTTCCTTTGGTAATAATGGTAGTCTTAAGATATAGGAATAGGAGACATTCAAATATCCGAATGTCTTAGGATTAAGAATGTCCTTCTAGTCAAGGGGATGACATTTAATCTCCTAAGTGTCAGTCAATTGTGTGATGCGGGTTATACAATTGATTTTCAATCAAGTCAATGTCTAGTTAGACAACATAACAATGTTGACACGGTACTAGTAGGAACAAGAGTAGATAACATTTACCAAGTATCTTTTAAAAGTTCTACTAATGCTTTTGCTAAGTGTCTCATGTCAAAAGAAGAGAAGTCCACCCTTTGGCACCAGAGACTAGCACATGTAAACATGAAGAACATCTGGAAGTTGGCCAACAAGGGATTGGTTCGTGGCTTACCAAGTATCAAGTATGAAAAGGACAAACTTTGTGATGCATGTCAAATAGGTAAGCAAACAAAATCTGTACATAAAGGTAAAAGCGTTGTAAGTACTTCTACCGCATTAGATTTATTTCATATGGACTTGTTTGATTGTAGCACTATCATATCATTGAATGGAAGTAGATATTGCTTTGTTATCATTGATGATTTTACTAGATATACATGGACATATTTTCTAAAATATAAGGATCAAACCTTAGATGTTTTCATTTCTTTTTGTAGAAGAGTTGAAAATGAAAAATCATAAACAATTAAGAGAATTAGAAGTGATCATGGAGGTGAATTTCAAAACCAACGATTTTTAGAGTTCTATCAAGATAGAGGGTATAGACATGAGTTCTCCACTCCTAGAACACCACAACAAAATGGTGTTGTAGAGAGGAAGAACCGTGTTCTATAAGAGGCTGCGCGAAGCATGCTTAATGAGTACTCACTACCGAGCTACTTGTGGGCCGAAGCTGTAAACATAGCTTGCTACGTGCAGAACCGAGTCCTCATCCATAGGTTCTTAGGAAAGACTCCTCATGAACTTTGGTTCGGAAAACCACCTACGGTTAAACATCTTAGGGTGTTTGGTTGTAAGGTGTTTATCCTAAACACCAAGGACCATCTTGGAAAGTTCACGGCAAAGGCTGATGAAGGGATACTTGTCGGGTACTCCCTCGTTAGCAAAGCCTATCGAGTCTACAATAAGAAGTCTAGATTGGTTGAAGAGTCTTCTGATGTTGTCTTTGAAGAAATTCCAAAAGCCAATGGACAACCAGAAGATGAAGTCCAATTCGAACTTAGGCAACTGGGTTTAGATGAACGTCCAAATGTTGTTGATGGTGATGAATCCGATGACGATGAGCCTAGACAACCCATTGATCAGCCGGATCCTGAGGTTGAGCTGGTATCTAGTGAAACCATTCAAGAAGCACCACCAACACCAAGGCAAACCAGGTTAGCCTCTAGTCATCCCCAAGACCAAATTGTTGGAGACATCCACTATGAGGTTAGGACTAGATCATTCTTCCGGAATGAGGCTAATGAAGTTGCCTTAATTTCCGAAATTGAACCTAGAAAAATTGATGAAGCATTAAATGATCCCGATTGGATCATTGCTATGCAAGATGAACTAGGTCAATTCGAAAGATGTCAAGTTTGGGACTTAGTCCCTAGACCTAAGAAGACCACCATCATTGGAACCAAATGGGTCTTCAAAAATAAATTGAACTATAAGGGAGAAATCATAAGAAATAAGGCTCGCTTAGTAGCCAAGGGCTACAGTCAAGTTGAAGGCCTTGATTATGATGAGACCTATGCTCCCGTGGCACGATTAGAGTCCATCCGATTGATGCTTGCATTTGCAGCACATCGGGGTTTCAAGTTATATCAAATGGATGTCAAATCGGCCTTTCTAAATGGTTTAATTAGAGAAGAGGTCTATGTCGAACAACCTCCGGGGTTTAAGAGTATCGAATTCCCAAACCACGTATTTAAGCTCAAGAAGGCGCTCTACGGCCTTAAACAAGCACCCCGAGCTTGGTACGAGCGGTTGTCAACATTTTTAATTGTGAAAGGCTTTGTTAGAGGCCAAATAGACCCTACACTATTTCTACAGAGAGATGGTGACAATATATTTGTAGCCCAAGTAAATGTCGATGACATTATTTGTGGCTCAAACAACAAGGTCTATTTAAATGAGTTTATTGGACACATGGAGAGTGAATTTGAAATGAGTCTAGTGGGAGAGTTGACTTTCTTCCTTGGACTTGAAATCAAACAAACCCGATATGGGAGCCATGTGCACCAATCAAAGTATACTCAAGAGATGCTTCAAAAGTTCAACATGAGTGATTCAAAAGAGGTAACCACTCCCATGGCTACAAACACAAGATTAGACAATGATGAGAGTGGTAAACCTGTTGATTTGACTCAATATCGAAGCATGATAGGTAGTCTGCTATACCTCACAGCTAGTCGACCTGATATACTTTTCGCTGTGGGTATGTGCGCTAGGTATCAAGTTTGTGCCAAGGAATCTCACTTAATTGCTGTCAAGAGAATTTTGAGATACCTCAAGGGCACAATTGGTTTTGGTCTATGGTACCCCCGTATAGAATCATTTGATCTAATTGGTTATACCGATTTCGACTATGCTGGATGCAAGTTGGATCGGAAAAGCACTAGTGGGGGTTGCCAATTTTTAGGATCATCTCTAGTAAGTTGGTCAAGTCGGAAGTAGCATTGTGTTGCTCTCTTCACGACCGAGGCAGAATATATTGCTATGGGAGAGAGCATATCGCAATTGTTGTGGATGATTCATACTCTAGAGGACTATGGATTAAGCTACAAGGGAGTGCAAGTGTTGTGTGACAACATTAGCACAATTAACCTAACCAAGAATCCAGTCCATCACTCTAGGACCAAACATATTGAAGTGCGTCACCACTTCATTAGGGATCATGTTGCTAGAGGAGATGTTGTACTCTCATATGTAGAGTCCAAATCAAATCTAGCAGACATTTTCACTAAACCACTCCCCGAAAATGAGTTTAGCTTTTTAAGAAGGGAGTTGGGAATGTGGCGCGCTTCATAGACATCAAAATGCATTCAAAACCCTTGATGATCATTTCGAAATTGTTGGGCAACAATTGGGTAACCTGGGGACATCTCACAAAAACTATAAGGTTTACCAAAACGTTTTTGTTTGCTAGATATGGGGTGAGATGTTAGGATCAACTAAATTTCTTGAAATGTCATTGCATCCCTTGAGAAATTTGGTTGACGAGATAAAAATCACTTCGGTGACCAAGTATGGGGAAAACCAATGCATAACACATGTGTATTTGGCTCCATGATCATACTTGGACATTCCAATCAAGGAAACTTGATTGGAAACTTGAAATTGATACAAACTTGGTTGAAATTGAGTGGATGTTTGTTGATTGAGTTTGACTCCACTTGGGTGGAGCAAAGTGATTGTTAAACCCATAAGGACCTCTGATCCTGGTTCAAGAATCAATTTTACTCAAGGGACCACTTCCAAGATCGATAACTCTCATCAGATCTTGTCAAAAATCACTTGGAAGTCTGAAACTGAAAGTTTCAGATCGTATCAGGAATTTCAGGAAGCCTGATCGGTCACCGGACCGATCAGGAGTATGTCTGATCGATCCAATGGACCGATCCAGCTCCTGTGCGAAAATCTGTCAAAACCCACTGTGTTGGTCTGGATCGTTCCCCGAACCGATCTGGCACCCTATGGTGATCGGTCCACAGACCGATCAGGGGGCTCACGAAAAAACCTCCAAACCTTCTGATCGCTTCCTGATCGATTAGCCGATCGATCAGGAGCCTGCCTGATCGGTCACCCGACCGATCAGGACCAGGCCAGACCGATCAGGCCGAAGCCTGATCGGTCTGGGCACTTCCAGATCGAACAGTGATCCGTTCGATCACATTAAATTTCAGTTGGTGGACCGATCCACCAACCTATTAACTCTCCCGAAACCCCTCATTGCTGAACCCGAGCGCCGAAACTCTCAACTTACGCGTGAGATCCCTCTCTTCAAGCATGAGCTCCTCCTGTGTTTTCTCCTCCTGCGCGTGGTTTCGTCGATCTTCTCCCTGCTGTGCGTGAGATTTTTCTTCTTCTGCACTACTGGGAGTTCGTCTTCTGCTCTTATTTCTCGCGAAGCATCACTTGTGTGTGCCCCTCTGCGCAACTCAGCCGGTTGATCTCTCTCAAACTCAACAGACAAAAGAATGGCACCTAAGTAAGCTTCCCCTACCTCACCTTGTTGATTTCTTCAAATATCATAATATGTGGTGAACTAACCGTGATGTTTGTTCTTGGGGTTTCCTTTGGGTGTGTGTGTCGTGTGTGCCGTGACCTACATATGATCAAATCTCTCTTTCATTTGAATATTGTTCCCATCTTATATTAAACTGATAAATCTTATGCTCAATGCCTTATCTTATGTTCTCTGATTGGGTCGTTGATTACACATTGGTTGTCCAATTTGATCAAACCTTAATCTTGTGATCCTTTAATTTGTGGCATGATTGTGTCTACTTGATTCACTTCATTTGATACAATTGTTGTCATGATCAATTCTTCAAACCTTTAGAAGATCGACCAAGGGAAAAGAACCAGTGGAGGGCGGCTCAAAGGGCAAAGCCCCTTCTTCTTCCGCACCCTCCCGAAGGTCTCAGCCTTCTTCAAGTTCTCGTTTCCCCAATGCTGCCTGTGAGCAGGCCTTTTAGTCCAGAACCTTCAAGTTGCTCTCCTGCCGATCAATTGATGTTCCCTTTCTGTCCGAGCACTGTCCCTCCATCATGGAGATAGTCACCTTCTACAATCTTGGCTTTCTCCTCTCCCTGGAGCGGACGATAAACTATGACCTTATTTCCGAGTTTTACAACAACCTTCACAAGGGCCTCAAGGGGGCTTTGAATTCACCACTCGGGTCGCCAAGAGAAATCTTGATTTCTCTTATGAGATCCTAGCAGAGTATCTGGGCGGTCGTCGATCGCCTAACTTGTATTCTATCTATCCTGAGCTCCCTGACCCTTTGTTGGCTCCGTTTGCCGATGTTACCCCTGACATCATTTATCAGCACTTCTTTGGCCATCCACGACCAGCTGGTCTCGACGAGTTAGGGCCCGACTTTCTGACCTTTGCGGCCCTCCGTCTTTCCCCTGTTGACTATATCCTCTTCAAGATAATCACCAATTGCATCTTGCCTATCACTTCAAAGCCCTTGACCGAGATCCGTCCCTATCATTGTCTGATGCTCTATGGTATGCACCGCCGCATGGACTTTGACATCATGGAGGGCATTTTTCAGTCCATCTTATCCTATAGAGAGTCGAGCCGACGCACTGTCTATATGTCGTTTGGTCAAGTCATCACCGACTGACTTATGTCAGTGGGTGTTGATGTCACCAAGGGTAGGACAGTGCCCATGGTTAAACAGGATTGCCGACTTGGCAGGCGAGCATTCGCCAAGTCTGGTATCATTATTCGAGATCACGATCAGGCACTGGTTTGGAAGGACGGGAGGGGTCTTGGCGATCTACCTGGGGGAGGTCCACACTTTCAGGCACCAGCAGATGCTGCTGCACATCAGGAGGCTCCCGCTGCTGCTGCACATTAGGAGGCTCCCACTGCTGCTGCTGCTGACTACGACTATGAGCCGAACCCGGACCTACGCTGGCAGATTTCCGAGCTGGATCGGACGATCCAGCATGATCTTCACTTGAGAGAGCTCTATCGTGAGGAGGTCCACTCGGGTTTTCGCTCCTTCGATCGCAGACTGACCGCGGTGGAGTCTGATGTCTTCGGGGTCTTTACGCTATAGCAGACTTGGTATGATGAGTGGCGCCGCCACATATTTCAGGGAGATGCGCCCTCCGGCAGTGCTGCACCTGGGTCCTTTGCTCCTGATGATGCCACGATGGATGACCCTATGCATGATGACCCCCCCCCCCCCCCCCCGCCGATGGTTGATATACTCTACATCTGCTTGTGATTTGACTATTTAACTGTTTGGATTGTATGACTTTCGGGCTGTATGCCTCATGACTTGACTTTTATGGCCTTGTACCGCATTTGCCTTGACTTTGATGCATTGATATGCATCTACTTAGTTGTCTGATTTTGATGTATGATGCACTTGACTTTTCAGGCTATGTTTTATGCCTTACTTCTATGACTAGATTTTGCTTATGCTTCATTCATATGATATTATGCATTGCTATGATTATGCTTATGATGCCATGTTTATATGATACATATGATTGTTTTGCCATGCCGTATCTTTATCATATGTTGTCATATGTGTTTCAAAATAAATCATACCTTAGTTGTTTTGGGATACCCCTAGGGTTGAGGGGGAGTATGATTAAACTTAACAACTCGTCTACACCCTTTTTGGTGTTTGACAAAGGGGGAGAGTGTGATTGGTTAAGTTTGGGATAACTATGTTGTAGGGGGAGGATCCTGATTCCCCTATGATTCTGAAATTTGAGAAAATTGATTTCGAATCCCTAAACTTAAAATCGGGTTGTCAAACAACAAAAAGGGGGAGATTGTTGATGCAGTCTGACCCTGATTGTTGTTTTGGTGTTGACATCGATTTTGGTTTAGGTTGATGATTATGATTATGATTAAGTCCTGATCGTGGACTAGGCATACCTAGTGGGACTAGGTTTGATGAAAAGTCCTAACCTGGAGGGTTAGATGTGGAAAATCCTAGCTTGGAGGGCTAGGTGTGGAAAAGTCCTAACCTAGAGGGTTAGGTGTGAGAAAATCCTATCTTGGAGGGCTAGGTGTGGAAAAGTCCTAACCTGGAGGGTTAGGTGTGAAAAATCCTAGCTTGGAGGGCTAGGTGTGGAAAAATCCTAACTTGGAGGGTTGGGTGAAAAGTCCTAGCTTGGAGGGCTAGGTGAAAAGTCCTAACTTGGAGGGTTAGGTGAAAAGTCCCAACTTGGAGGGTTAGGTGAAAAGTCCCAACTTGGAGGGTTAGGTGAAAAGTCCTAGCCTGGAGGGCTAGGTTGATGAAATCCCGGCTTGGAGGGCCAGGTCCTAGCTTGGAGGGCTAGGTTTGATGAAATCCTGGCTTGGAGGGTCAGGTCCTAGCTTGGAGGGCTAGGTTAGGTGAAACCCTAGCTTGAAGGGCTAGGTTGGAGCTCCTGGATCGGTCTGGTGACTGATCAGGGAGGTTGGCACGGTGCTCCTTCTGGATCGGTCTGGTGATCGATCCAGCGATGACTGATCGGTCCGGTGATCGATCAGGGAGTATGCGTTTCACTCACTACACGACTCCTAATCGGTCTGGTGACCGATCAGGGAGCCCACAAGTGGGTTAAGTTCCCTTGCTGCTCTGCTCCTGATCGGTCCGGTGACCGATCAGGGAGCATCCAGTAGGTTTTTGAGAACCTCACTGATCTGCTCCTGATCGGTCTGGTGACCGATCTGGAACACTGTTCAGACCGTTCTGGTGAACGATCAAGTGTCGCGAGTTCCTCACTATGACCGATCAGGACGGAGCTTGATCGGTCTAAGCATGGCCTGATCGGTTTGGTGACCGATTAGGAGGGTTGGACTGCGAAGCTCAGAAATCACCCGGCAAAGGGGTGGATCGGTCTGGTTATCGATCCACAACCTGGGATCGGTCTGGTGATCGGTCCAGGAGAGTCCTAGAGAAATCGCGATTTCTGATTGAGCGTTGGGGACCGATCGGGATGGAGCCTGATCGGTCCGAACCCAACCTGATCGGTCTGGTGACCGATCAGGAGGATCTCTGATCGGTCCGGTGACCGATCACTTTAATTCAAATTGTGCTGTCAGCGCTCTGATCGCGTCTGAACACAACTGCTATCTCTGCGCTTAATCTCTGATACACGATTCTCTTTATGATTTGCTGTGCTAATGCTCTGATTAAGATTGCAGGTGACAGGGATGGATTCAAACACTCAAAGAGAGTCAATGGAGGCCTTTCCTTGGAGCAGGTTTGTCCATTTGCCATCTCAGGTTGCAACGGCTGGAGCTGCAGACTGGAGCTGCTGATTGGAGCTTGGCTGAGGGAAGCTCAGGGAGTCCAGGAAGAGCTCAGTGGTAGCTGGGTGTTGCAGGTGAGCAGCTGGAGGCTGCAGTGAGGTGGTGACCTGGAGCTGAGTGGAAGAGACTTAAGCGCTTGGTGGCGAACAAGTCTCCACAACTCTTACTCGAACAGCTATACTGCATACGCGCGATCAGTTCTACACACTTTTGCTTGTGCGATCTGTTCTTCCATCATCTTGAGCAAGCAACTGCGATCTTTGAAGCAACCATCTGTTACTTGAGCATTGGGAAGAAGAGTCAGAAAGCTTGGTGAGTCCATCAGCGAGAAGACACGAAGAAGGGGATTCTTGCGTGAGATCTGCGCTGAGTGGAGCTCGGGAGAAGTTTGTCTGAGTTCTTGCTGTCCTAAGTGCTCTGTAAGATCCTTCTTTTGTTTCATTGTGCTTAAAACTTTATCCTTGTTGAAACGCTGTGGAGAGGTTACTCCACCGAGAAGAAGGTTGCTTATTATCCAGATTTTCCGGGGCTTGATCTGCTGACGATCAAGGGATCGCCCACCTTACGGGCACACCAAGGAGTAGGGGCAAGTTATCCCCGAACCTTGTAAATCCTCTTGTTAGCATTCTTGTTCTTGTCATTAACTTAGGGTTTAGTTTACTGCATACTCTGTTTTATTGCTTCCGCTGTGCTACTAAACATCTAAGTGCAGGAAAGTTTGAAAAGGTGCTAAGTTCAAGTGTCTGGCTATATTCACCCCCCCCCCCCCTCTCTAGCCATCCAAGGTCCAACAAAGAGAACTCCTCCTTGTTGATGCCGCAAGCCATAATGGAAGAAGAGAAGAGAAGAAGATGATGAAGAAGAAAGAGTTCTCTCCTTCTCCCTTGCTCACTTGTTGCCGTCGGCCTAGGCCACCTTGTGTCGCCGCCCAACCCTAGGAAAGAGAGAGAGAGAGTGGACGAAGAAAAATCAAGGCTTAGGTTAAGCGGTTTGGTTTCATGGCTTTATGAGATATTATAGGCTACAATAGGGACCATAAGTGTTGAGTTAATTAGCCCAAGAATGATCGGAAGATCATGGTTTTGATGTGTGTGCCAATAAGTTTAAGGTTAGGGTGTTATGTTGTATTTGATATATGTGATTGAGTTTGCAGGACTTGGAGAATTATACATGGAGAACATATCCGAGGGATGAGAGCCGAGGGAGGCAGACTCCAAGGGCAAGCCGGGAAGTGGACATCAAGGGCACACGTGAAGGGTGGCATGGAGGCAAGCCAAGGGAAGGCTTGTGTGTGCATCCGAGGGACAATAGCCAGAGGAAGAAGACTTCAAGGTGCAAGCCAAGGGAGCAGACCTGAAGGCACATGTGAAGAAGAGTATTCGGAGTGGTTGTAAGTGAGTGGAGAGGCTGGACAGTCGACTGGCCAAAGGGCAGTCGACTGCGAAAACTCATAGAAAGTTTTCAGCATCGGACCAGTCGACTGCCACTGCCCCAGTGGCAGTCGACTGGTCACCCCGAAAACTAGCCGTTTGTAGGATGTGTATACTGAAAGACATGATTTCTTTATATGAACATTTTATTTTGAAAAGAGAATCACAACTACACTAGGTGCCTGTTTATATTAGTCCATGCACGAAGTCTAATTACTTTGCATTGTAGACAACATGGTGTGTGGTGTCACACGGAAGATCATGTTATCAGTCCCTGCTTAGTATAAATAAGAGGCCCACAACCGAGATAGAATTGGATAACCCATCGGGATGGTTGTAGTGTAATTAGGTGTGGTTGATCTTGACCATAGAATTACACTAGTGTGCTTTGAGTACATTGGGTAGGACCAAACCCCGAGGTTATCCAATTTGTACTGACTCGATAATTGGATAGGACCTCAAGATATTATTATGGAATATGATCCCTTAATCCCGAAATAGTATCAGGAATATATTATTAATTATTGTTTCTTTGATTTACCAACGGGCGTGATCTATTCTGTTAGATCGATAGACCCGGTAAGTTGAGAAATAATATTAATAATATGATGTGCTGATGATTATTGACGGAATCCGTGTCCCGGTGAGTCAAGATGATGATGCCCCCTTGATGAGCTCAAAAGGTTCATCGTGCTAAACCCTGTAGGTGAATTTGATCCGGCATGTTGATAAGGTTGAGTTGTACTAATCAAGGATCTAGAAGTTAATTAATTTAAATTGTCAGTAATTTAATTAATTAACGGGCATGCGAGATCATAAATACGGGGGATGGATGACTCATAATAAGTGGAGCCCATATGTAAATATGGGGGTTGGTGAGGTAATTCAATGAGGGCCCTTTAGTGGAATGGATCCTCATTAATGGATCGGGTTGGATCCATTAGCAGGCCAAGATCCAACTCCTCCTCATGGTCCCTATCGTAACCCTATAAATACTCCTTAGTGGCATAGAACCAAGTTGATGGTTGATTCTGATAGATCACAAACACCCTAGCCTCTTTTCCTCTCCTCCCCTCCTCCTCCTCTTTCTCTCCTACTCGGGAGGCGCTGGCAGCGCCTGGCTGCCTCGTGAGGCAGCGCCTCGGGATCGTTGCCTCAGAGGCAGCCCCAGGAGGTGCTACCGTGAGAGGCAGCGCCTGGCTGCCTCGTGAGGCAGCGCCTCGGGATCGCTGCCTCAGAGGCAGCCCCGGGAGGCCCTGCCGTGAGAGGCAGCGCCTCGGGACCGCTGCCTCAGAGGCAGCCCCGGGAGGCACTGCCGTGAGAGGCAGCGCCTGGCTGCCTCGTGAGGCAGCGCCTCGGGATCGCTGCCTCAGAGGCAGCCCCCGGGAGGCGCTGCCGTGAGGCAACGTGGACGCCAGGGAGGCGCTGCCGTGAGGCAGCCCTTGGGAGGAGCGAACACGAGTTGGAGTTGTGGAGTTGCTCAGAATACAAGTTGCTTGTGTAACTTGGAGTTGCTCAGATCACAATAACTCCAAGGTACTTGTTGTTCATGCGCTAGCAGTGGAGGAAAGAATTAATTGGGTTTGGATTATCTCCTAGGAGCGGCCGGCGGCATCCCTTTGGTTGGGGATTGGTTGGTGCAAGGAGAAGGGATCGACTTGGTGACCACGTGTCTTGGTAGATCATCGCCCATATGACGTCCAAGAGGGGAGGGTCATACGGTAGAAGATCGTAAGGTAACGGAAGGTATATTCTTCCCTGGCTCCTTATGTTCTTATTTTGTGCCTTACTTATTTGCCTCGTAATTTCATGATAATTATTTAATTGTTTTGATTTGATATCATAGTTAATAATTAAATAATTGCACCACGACCATAAACACAAAAGCCGGCGATCAACTCGTCGCCTTTTCCGCGGTCGAACGGTCGAGCAAATTGCAAGGCCAATTTTTGTAATTGGCTAAGTTGCAACTTGGGTCGTTCGATACGGCACGAGACGGTCGATGGGAAACGGCTCTCTATTCGGATTAAATTTTTTTTAATCCATAGGCATAGAGAGGTCTCTCGGATCGACTAGGTATTTGCTAGGGAAACCCGCCAAGCTATACCCAACACCGTTGGCTAGCGTTGGCTAGCAATTAATGCTAGGCCAGTCGACTGCCCCAGGGGCAGTCGACTGGTGCGGGGCTGGACAGCTTGCGAAGTTGTCCTGTTCTCTTATAAAAAGGGGACTTTTCCGCATGTGAGCGATACAGTTTTTTACTGTAACGAAGTGCTGTTCGTGCGACTAGTCTTCAGATCTTCTTCTCGTTCTTCATCGAATCTTGTAAAGAGGAAGAAGACGCTTTTTTAAGGTTTCTCCACCTTGAAAGAGACTTTTCATAGTGGAGGTGGAGTACTCGTGTGGATCCTTGGATTAGTCATCCTTCGGGGTGGATACTAAGTAAATCCTCTTGTTAGCATTGTTATTATTATCTTTCATTATCTCTTTTGTATTGCGCTAACAATTTTGTAGAGAACTCGAAAAAGTGTATTCACCCCCCCTCTAGCAACGCAAGCGATCTATCAATAAGGAGGAGTTGGTTTTGGTCTCCTAACGGATCCTAAACCCGACCCGTTAATAATAACCCGCTCCACTAATGGGTTATTATTGAACTACCGCACCAACCCTATATTAATATATGGGCTCCACCTTATTATGTGTACATTTTCTCCCCGTGTTTAAGATATCGCATGCCCATTAATTAATTAAATTATTGATAATTTAATTAATTAATATCTAACTTCTTGAGTAGTACCACTCAACCTTATCATCATGTCGGGCCAAGTCCACCTGTAGGATTTACATGATAATCTTTGTGAGCTCCTCAATGGGACATCATCATCCTAAAATAATTAGGACACGGTTTCCTTCTATAATCAACGACACACCATATAAATAATATTATTTCCAATTTATCGGGCCTATTGATTTAATAAATAAATCTCGCCCATTGGTAAATTAAAGAAATAAATATTAAGTACATGTGTCCGTTATTATATCGGGATTAAGAGCATATACATCCATAATAACCTGAGGTCTTGTTCGATTATATAGTCAATATAAATCGAATCACCTCAAATCGGTCCTGCTCAATACACACAAAGTGCACTAGTGTAATTCTATAATCAAGATAGACTAATTCCAAATTACACTACAATTATTTCAATGGTTTGTCCAAATCCATCTCGGTTGTGAGCCACTACTTATACTTTACAAGGAACTGATAACATGATCTTTTGTGTGGCACCGCACACCATGTTATCTACAATATAAAGTAACAAACAATTGTATACATATAACAATTATAAAATGCAAACACATGATCATTGTGATTCTTATTCCAAAATAGATGTTCATACAAAAAGCTAGGCATATGGTATACATCCTAACAATCTCCCACTTATACCAAAAGAATATGCTGCCATCAATCTGTCATACATCTGATTTCCATCCCCTCAACATGCCTATTATAAGCTTTCACTGGAAGGGCCTTAGTGAAAGGATCTGCCAGGTTATCTGCTGATGCTATCTTGGCGACAACAACTTCTCCTCGCTTTACGATGTCTCGTATCAGGTGGTACTTGCGCTCAATGTGTTTACTTGCTTTATGGGCTCATGGTTCCTTAAAGTTTGCTACTGCACCACTATTATCACAATAAATTGTGATAGCTTGGGCAAATTAGGAATCACCTGTAAGCCCATCAAGAAGTTCCTGAGCCATACAACTTCTTTGGCTGCCTCAGAGGCTGTCACATACTTAGCTTCCATGATGGAGTTGACAATGCATTTCTGCTTGATACTCCTTCATACTATAGATCCACCTCCCAAAGTAAACACATAACCCAAGGTAGACTTACTGTTATCCCTATCTGATTGGAAATCAGAATCTGTGTAACCTACAGGGAGCAAATGATCTGCCTGGTAAACTAACATATAATCTCTAGTCCTTTTCAGGTACTTTAATATATGCTTTACCACAGTCCAATGTCCTTGTCTTGGATTACTTTGATATCTGCTAACCATACCCACGACAAAATAGATATCCGGTCTCGTACATAACATAGCATACATTAGGCTTCCTAAGCCGAAGCATAAGGAATTGCCTTCATCTCCTCTATCTCCTTTGATGTTTTAGGGCACATTTCTTTAGATAAAGGTACTCCACACCGAAAAGGTAGAAAACCTTTCTTGGAGTTTTGCATGCTAAAACGAGCTAGGATAGTGTCAATATACGAAGCTTGAGATAAGCACAACATCCTTTTCTTGCGATCCCTTATAACCTTGATCCCAAGGATGTGTCCAGCTTCTCCCAAGTCCTTCATATCAAACTATTTGGACAACCATACCCTTACGTCTGACAACACTTTGACATTGTTGTCAATGAGCAAAATGACATTTACGTATAGTACAAGAAATACCACTACGTTTCTATCACTTCATTTGTATACACAAGACTCATCTGGACTTTGTATAAATCCATAAGACTGGATTACCTCATCAAATAGGATGTTCCAAGATCTTGAAGCTTGTTTTAATCCATAAATAGACCGATTAAGCTTGCACACAAGATGCTCTTTGCCCTTTGCAATGAATCCCTCTAGTTGCTTCATATAGATGTTTTCTTCAAGACTTCCATTAAGGAAAGTTGTCTTGACATCCATTTGCCAAACCTCATAATCCATATGAGCAGCAATAGACAAAAGAATCTGGATACACTTAAGCATGGCTACCGGCAAAAAGGTTTCCTCATAATTGATCCCCTCTTTCTGAGTATACCCCTTTGCAACAAGCCTCGCTTTAAAGGTTTCTACCTTTTCGTCTGATCCTCTCTTCCTGTTGTAGATCCACTCGCATCCAATGGCTTTTACACCATCAGGTGGTTCTATTAGCTCCCAGACTTGATTAGAATTCATAGACTCAATCTCAGAATTCATCGCCTTTTGCCAAGATACCGCATCTTTATCTTAGAGTACTTCATCATAGGTCCAAGGATCAGGTTCATGTTCACCAGGGACTAAGTCCGAAGACTCTCCCAAGAACATGAATCTGTTAGGTTGTCTAACAACCCTTCCACTACAATGAGGTACTACCTGTGTATCATCTATGACAAGTGGTGCAGTCACTTGTGGTATATCATCCTGTACCGTTAGTACTAAAGTAGAAACTTCCCCTCTCATTTCCTCTAGAGCAATCTTACTAATGGGCTTGTGGTTCATTACATAGTCCTCTTCTAAAAATTAGGCATTCGTGCTAACGATGATCTTCTGATATTCGTGACTATAAAAGAAACCACCTTTCCTTCCTCTAGGATAGCCTACAAACAAGCGAACTTCTGTACGAGATTCCAACTTATCAACGTCTCCCTTCATCACATGTGTTGGACTACCCCAAATCCGAATATGTCTCAGACTAGGATTACACCCATTCTACAATTCTGTGGGAGTAGAGGGTACTGATTTAGAAGGTACCAAGTTCAGAATATACACTGCTGTCTCCAAAGTATACCCCCACAACGAATTCGGTAATTCAGAATAACTCATCATCGATCTAACCATTTCCATAAGAGTTCTATTCCTTCGCTTTGCCACACCGTTCTGTTGGGGTGTACCAGGTGCCGACAATTGGGATTGAATCCCAACCTCTGATATGTAACTCCTAAACTTTCCCAATAGGTACTCACTACCACGATCAGACCGTAGTGTCTTGATACTTTTACCTTGACGTTTCTCTACATCAGCCTTGTATTCTTTGAACTTGTCAAAGCACTCAGACTTGCGACGCATTAGGTAAATGTATCCATATCTCGAATAGTCGTCTATATATGAGACGAAATATTCGAAACCATCTCTTGCCTGGATAGACATAGGACCGCACAAATCAGAATGAACCAATTCCAACACTTCTTTAGCTCTATACCCGTTGGCCTTAAAAGGCCTCTTGGTCATTTTTCCTTCCAAGCAAGATTCACAGGTTGGGAAATCTTCCACCACCAATGAACTCAAAGGTCCATCGACTATCAACCTTTGAATTCTACTCAAGTTAATATGACCCAACCTTAGATGCCAAAGATATGTTTGGTTCATTTTTGAAGGTTCTTTTCTCTTATTAGAATTAGAAGATGTGTTATTAATTTCCATTTGCATCGTGGGAGTTATTGGATTAAGAGTATACAAATTGTCAACCAACGCACCTGAATAGATAATCTCCCTATTCCTTTTGATAACAACTTTGTCATTAAAAGAAACAGAATATCCATCCATAAATAATTTAGAAACTGAAATTAAAAATTTCTAAAATAAGGTACGTAAAGACAATTTCTTAAAACCAAAAATTTATTCTTATCAAAAGATAAATAAACATCTCCCAATGCAATAGCCGCCACCTCCGTAGCATTGCCCATGTAGACGGTAATCTCACCCTCAGATAGTCGTCTGGTTTCCTGGAACCCCTGCAATGTGTTGCAGACATGATCAGTGGCTCCCGTATCTACACACCAGTTACTGGTAGATAACACTGCTAAACATGTTTCAACAACTAAAGAAAAAGATATACCTTTACTGTTCTCCTTTCGGGGGGGACAGTCCACCTTCTAATGTCCAGTCTGCTTGCATGTGAAGCACTTGCCTTTCGGCTTCTTCATTCCAACTTGTGGTCCTTGAGATCCAGCCGCTTTCTTTGCCAAACCAATTGGTTTCTTCTTCTTCTTTCCGCCTTTCGGCTTAGAAGCAGAAATGTTTTCAGCAACATAAGCTTGAGCACTTTGACGAAATAACCCTTCTATCGCCTGGAGTTCTGTCAGAAGCTCCGCCAACGAATATAACCTTTTGTTCATGTTGTAGTTCAGGCGAAACTACTCAAAACTCTTTGGTAGTGACTGGAGAATGATATCGACCTGGGTTTCCCCATCAATTTCAGTTCCAAGGACTTCCATCTCATTTAAATGAGCCATCATCTTGAGAACATGATCCCTCACGGGTGTTCCCTCAGCCATAGTGGTCGTCATCAAGTTCCTCATAGCCTCTTGCCTAGCAGCCCAATTCTGGTGTCTGAAGAGTTCCTTGAGATTGAACATCATGTCATAAGCAGTAGTGAAAGCCTAATGTTGATGTTGCAGTACATTTGACATGGAAGCCAAAATGCAACATTGTGCCATCTCATCTACCTTTACCCACTTCCTATAACGTTCTTTCTCCTCTTCACTAGAATCATCTGCGGGCTTAGCGGGGCATATCTCAAAGAGTACAAATTTGTACTCCTTAGCAGTTAAGACAATATCCAAGTTCCTTTTCCAATCAATATAATTGGGACAGTAAGTTTGTTTTCTTTTAAAATCACAGCAAGAGGATTGAAAGCCATTTTGAAAAACCTGAGAATCACATTGGTCAAAACATTAGAATTTAAAATAATATTGATTCCTCAAACAATAAAATTTTAAATTCACCAACACCTCAAAACACCATGAATTTCGTATGCCACCACAATAGTGTGGACGTATACTAATTCGAACATTTGTAAGAGGAGATTTTACCCATTAATTTTATTATCTTGTCAACCTTACTTTTTGACAAATAAAATTAATAGTTGATTTATCTTCGGCCATACAAATAATAGCAGTGACTCTGATGGGGAGGATACTATTAATTGCATCTAAGTGTACAACATTACACGATATTAAGTCAATTATCTAGGATTATGTCCCTTCCGATGGGGAAGATCATACACTCCTAAATAATTTTCTAAAATCATATTTGATCTAGTGATCCGCAAAACAAACTCATCCGATGTGGAGGAAGACACTCAGAGCCAATGCACAAGTTTGTATGCATCACTTATCAAATTAGTAATGGAGCCCACATGGCTCAAAGATTCTCTCACCCACTTAGTTATTTTTAAAAATGAGGAATTTTCACAAGTATGCACAACAAGCATATTAAACAACAAGCAATAAGTATAAAAATTTAAATTTTCAACTATTATGGCTTTTGTTCTCCAATATGCCTCCAGTCGCGTTGCCACCTCGTTTCCTCCTCCTCCTTTAGCCATGCAAGTAGGGCACCGAGCCGAGAAAACAATTTAATTTTAATTTATATCCATCAATCCTATACTTCACGAAGGATTGTACAAAAAAAACTAGATCGAAATAAATTAAAACTAAGCGGCTAAACATTGCCATATTTAATTACAATTAAATTCAAATGCCTCGTCAGCCCCGAGGATTCAAATAAATACAATCACACACATAATCATACACAACCACATAGCCATAATAGTTGGATCTTATGCCTGCAACCAAAAAGTTAGCCTATTGCACATCCTAATATTATCTGGCATATTATATATGCTCCAAAAGGACTAACCGCTATATGAAGCAAAGTATAAAATGGTCGAAACACTCATCTACCCGCCTATGTTCAAGGGGAAGTTCACGAATTGTAAGTGAAAAATGAAGGTATTTTTTAAAACCGATTTTGATTTGTTATTAATAATGAAAAATGGTTTTGAAGTCCCCAAAGATGCCAAAAATAAAGACAAAGACGAGAGCTTATGGACGAAAAAGGAGCAAGCGGATTTTGTAGCAAATGGAAAAGCAGAATTCCATTTGCTAACTGTTCTACCGGTACAATAAGTCAACCACATTGAACCTACAAGTCAGTGAAAGAGCTATGAGAGAAATTCTTGGAGTTGCATGAAGGAACCTCGGAAGCAAAGCTAGCACGATGAGATATCTTTCAGAACAAACTAACCAACCTCCATATGGAAGAAGGAGAGACGGTGGCCAACTACATTCGAGGATAAAGGAATTAATCACCGAACTTACGAATCTTGGGGAAACGGTAATGAACCGAGATTCATAAGGGTATGCTCTAAACGTATTTCCAAGAATTCTGGAGTGGACGTCAATCATATATTCATACTATATCTCCAAGAATTTAGAGGTAAGTACTTTAGAATAATTATTTTATACTTTAGAACTTCACGAGTCTCGGTGCACAGGAAATGATAGAAAGATGGATAACATTATCCTACACTCAAGGAAGACCCAAAATGATGAAGTATCTTCAGCCGATGAAGAAGCAACATATATGGTAAGAAAATTAAAAAAAATAAAATCTAATATGTTTAATGAGATGCAGGCCAAAAGACACCCTCAGAGTAAAAGAAAGATAAAATGCTATCACTGCAACGAAGATGGGCGCGCCAAGAAAAATTGCCCCAAGTTGGAGAACAAAAGAAAGGGGCCAACGAAGTTAAAGACCCACAACCTAAAGGCAACATGGGATGAGTCATCAACAGAAGAATTAGATCTCGAGGAACATGCCGGATTAGCATTGATGGTCACTCACCAAGAAGAAAACATCGATGAAGGGGGAGCCACGTTAGAAGGAAGCAGTGATAAAGGGGGAGCCTCCAAATGATGGAGATTGTAAGTACCTAGGGTGAGTTTTGATGTGGTCAATTGAGTCAAGTTAAGTCCTATTGTATTTGATCCCTGTGTCTAAGTGTGCAAGAGCTTAGGAGAGCAGGAAGTCGAGCGGAAGACACGGAGGTCTAGAATGATGGCACGGGAAGAGAGTCGAAGGGCTCGGTGCATCTGAGTGATGCGGAGGTCTGCGGAAGAGTACGCTAGAAGAGCGAGAAGGACACGCGCGACGTCTGAGGGACGAGAAGCCCAACTTTGGAAAGCCGGAAGGGGGTTCGGGTGAGCCCAACATTGGAAAGCCCGAGATCACCCAAGCATACCTGTTGGAGACCGGTCAGCATAAAGTTGACCAAAAGCCATTCATGCGCCCAAGAGCACTCGGGTGCCCGTGAATGAGGGCACCCCTATGCTCCTATTCCGGGGTGCCCCTATGTATAAAATAGTGTTATCAATATGTGTGATTCGCTGGTCCAGTAAACCACTCGGTTACACATTACCTAGGGTTACCTCACTCTAGAACTTGCTTGGATTCTTTTAAAGCCACATTCTATGATTAGATCATACTTATGAAGGTGAATTAATTTGCTATCTCTCTCACATATAATCTCTTGTTATATTCTTTGTTATTCATCTTGTCCTTTTAGCCCTTCTTTTCATTGATAACTTTTCTAGATATGGGTACTTAGATTGTTAATTGATGAAATTTTGCCCGGGACGGACAATGATTTAAGTATGGGGGAGGTATTTAATGTTTTTGGTTTTTTGAATGGTGCATGTTTTAAGTCAAAATGCAGAATTATTCATGGCAAGGAGATTTTTATTGAAATAGACACATATTGTTGTTCATTGCCTGAGATTATTTGAGTTGAAGTTAAGAAATTACTGCATAACAAGTTTGATTCAATTTTGAAACTTGATTAAAGCAGTTTAATGGAGAATACAGATTTGAGTTGATTGAAGGATGATTTAATTTGGAAATCTATCTGGTAATGATTTTAGAAAATGTCTTGCCAAGTTTGTTGTTTGATGGAAACTAGCTGTGGGGATCCTTTTAAATGTTTTATGCAAGAACACTAGATTTTCTATGTGATAAGTTGGATCTGAAAATGTCAATGGATTGGAACTAATTGAAGTTGTTTTACTTGCCACATTGTTTTGTTGTCATTAAATTCTGGCACGTTGTTTTAATGGGTCTAAGAGCACTAAATCTGTTCCCTTTGGCATGCTGAGATTACCGAAATTTCAGAATTCATGATGGTGAAGCATATCAAGTGTGTATCAACTTCTTTGGAGCAGATTTCCAACTATTGGTTAAGTCAAGTGAAAGATCCATTACTGTAAGTTGTTGTAAACCACTGCTATTAAAGTTGTAAAGTGCACAAATCCATATTGCGAATGATATGAAATTGCTAATGTTGGGCAGTAATGTTGTTGGGTTTTCTATCTACAATAAATGAATTCACTTCTTAGCTAATTAAGGGTCAAGTTCCAGCTACAATTGAGGGAAGCAAAGCTGCAGCAGGGTATCAGTTTGAAACTGTTGCATGCCAAATAGGGATGCAAGATTTAATCAGTAAAAATTCCAAATGGAGCACCTAATATTCCCATTATTATTTGATGTTTTAAGCCTTTTACAATCCAAGATGCTCATTTTGAACTCAATAAGTAACTTGAAGTTTTTATATTCTGAAAATAATGTTGTGAAACTGAAGTCACTGCTGAAATGCAGTGAAGCTCGTTCCTGAACCCAACTTTCTGATTCAATTAAATATGAGAAATTAAGTGCATAGCTGCAGTTCAAAAGCTATTATCGTAGTGCTGAACATAGTGTATCAACATGAAACTAGTGTGCCAAGATTACTGAAGTAGCAGTAAGTGGATCCATTATTTCTGAGCTGAATGAAATTGATTGGAGGGATTAGAACTATAAGAAATAGCAGCTGCAATGATGTTTAAAGAAGCTGAAAACTAAAGGTTGACTTAAGCTGGAAACTGTTCAACTTGTAAATTAATTCAGTTTGACTGTAGACATAAGATAAAATAGAGAAAAAGTAAGAAGTTGCTACTTTCATTTGTTTTAGGGATGCATTGAAGCTGATTCTTGGCACATGGTTATACTGAAATTACAACATTTGAACCATTAGAAGGAAAGGAAACAAAGCATGGAGAAGGAGTTTTGAAGTCTGTGTCAAGTATGAATTGAGATCTTAACAACAACCTCCAATTAGTGAGGAACTCAATGAAGATCAGTTGTTAATCCAAGAGGAATGGGAATCTGCAACAATGTTAATCCAAGAGGAATGGGAATCTGCAACAATGACTTGTTAGTTAATGCACAACTTCAGCATTGTTATGTACCAAACTTGATACAACAATTCTGTCCAGAATATAAAACTAAACTCACGCCCTATAATTCATTGTTGAATGTTGTTTTCTTTTAAGTTGGATCCTCTAATAATTGAACTGGAATTGTCTTGGATATTAGATTCTGATAAAAAATTCTAGATTCTAAAGAAACTATAGACTATCAGAAGTCTTTGGAACTTTTCTGCAATTTATTCTTCTGCGGAATACAAGTTGTTTTAGCTGTGAACTTGATTGAACTCTGCTACACAATTCAGCTACGGTTCAAAATTGAAAATGCTAAAATACTTGAAGGCTGAATTTGTGTCAGCTGCAGGAAACGATAAGGACAGGGAGAGCATCAAGTTTAAGCAAGTATGTGCCAAGGATTTAGGACAGTCATTAGATTCAAGGAGAATCTGACGTTATCTGTTGTTCACTTTCTGACGAACAGTAACCTTAATTCAGAATTGGAGGAAAGCAGCTGGACTACAGCAGGAAGTGTAGAAATTCCAATGACAAGTTTCAGAAACTGTAAAGTGGTGTGCCTTGGGACTAAGATGGATTGGTTGTGTTTGCTTCCTGTAATATAAAAATTGGGGATTCACACAGTTAACTAAGAGAAGTATTACTCATAGAGGAAAGGAAATGGGTGAAATCTGACAAAAGGGCAATGGCTGGGAAGCAAACAGAGAACTAAGTGAGTCTTTCAACCTGAGTTTGGACTCTAATGAATTTTAAGATGGCGGAATTTTAGTGAATGTACTTAGTATAAATAGAGAACAGGAAGAAGGATGTATTTCCAATATTGGTTAGCCTGCTGAGAGTTACATCAGTTTTATGGAAAAGTAAGATTAAGATGATGAGTGTGATTCAGAAATTGATAAGAAGAAACTGTGCAAAATTTGTAGAAATTGAAGATGAGCAGGACTTATTTTGGAAGCTGGGAAATAGATACATTCAACTATTGATTTTGAAGAAAGTTGGTATTGAAATGCTCTAACAAAGAGCATCCTGTAAGTTCCTCTAATCTGAGTTCTAAATTTGGAATCTAAATTTGATGTATCAATTGAGTTTTATTGCAAGTGTGCCAACTTTCAACTTGATTGTCTGATCAATAGGAAACAGAACTCGGGTTGTGATTGTTGGGAACGAGATGGCTATAGAGGGGGGGGGGGGGGTGAATATAGACAATCGCTTGCCCCTTGAAAACTAATCACGATTTCTGCAACTCAAATATCAGTAGCACAGCGGAAAGAATGGAAAAACAGAGTATGCAGAAAACAAATGATTGCAAAGCACACACAACTAGCAAGATCGCTAACAAGGAAGGTTTACAAGGTTCGGGGATAACTTGCCCCTACTCCTTGGCGTGCCCTTGAGGTGGGCGATCCCTTGATCGTCGGCAGATCAAGCCCCGGTTAACACCGGATATGAAGCAACCTCCTTCTCGGTGGAGAAACCTCTCCACAGTGTGTTTCAAACAATGATATATAATGAGCACAATGAAACAACAACAAGAAAGATCTTACTCAAACACTTAGCAAGGATTAAACACAGCCAGCTTCCCGAGCTCCACCCAGTGGCGATCTCACGCAGACCCCGTCTGCTTCGTGTCTTCCCACTGTCGGACTCCAAGCTTCTTGTTCTCTCCTTCAAGCGCTCAAGTATGATGTATGCTTCTCAATAGCTTGCTTAGAATGGATGAAGAACTCAAGAGCAGCAAGCTTCTCACAGCAGAACGCAAGAACACACAGGTTTTCAAAAACTGAATCTCTTTTATGAACTCAACTCTCGCGTTCTTTTTGTTTCTCCGCCAAGCGACGGGTGACACCATCTCTGTAGCTCCCAGCTACTCCTCTGCCAACGCCAGCCTCTACTGAGCTATCTCTGGACTCACTGAGCTCCTCAGTCGAGCTCCAGTCTTAGCTCCAGTCCGCAGCTCGCCGTTGCAACCTGAGATGGGAAAAGGGACAAACCTGCTCCAAGGAAAGCACTTTCTGACTTCTCCTTGAGTGTTTGAATCCTCCCCTGTCACCTGAAACTCAATCAGAGCATTAGAGCAGAAGATCACAAAGCATATCACATACATCAGCAAATCGGATACGATCAGACGCTCTGACGACGTGTGACAGTGAAATTTGAATTAAAGTGATCGGTCAGGTGGATCGATCACCAGACCGATCCACTGCTTTGCTGGGATTCCCAGCTCTCACAGCAATACACGCCTGATCGGTCACCAGACCGATCAGGGTTGATCCTGATCGGTCACCAGACCGATCAGATTGGATCCTGATCGGTCACTCAGACCGATCAGAGCAGATGAACAGTAACTTTTTAATCAAACCCAAGGTTCCTGATCGGTCACCGGACCGATCCAAGGCTCTGATCAGCACGGGAACTCACTCACTGTTTGCTCCCTGATCGGTCACCAGACCGATCAGGAGCAAGACAGCAAGGAAGCAGCCTGCTCCCTGATCGGTCTCCGGATCGATCAGGAGCCACACAGTAGATTCCCAATCTCACTGTGCGCTCCCTAATCGGTCACCAGTCCGATCAGACATAGCTGGATCGGTCACCAGACCGATCCACTAATGAGCAGCGTGCCAACAGTCCCTGATCGGTCACCAGACCGATCCAGTGACTCTACCCAGCCCTCCAAGCTAGGGATTCATCCACCTTAGCCCTCCAAGCTAAGGATTTTTCCATCTAACTCTCCAAGTTGGGAATTTGCACCTAACCCTCCAAGTTAGGACTTTTCACCTAGCCCTCCAAGCTAGGACTTTTCACCTAGCCCTCCAAGCTAGGACTTTTCACCCAACTCTTCCGAGTTAGAACATCATCTAACCTAGCCCTCCAAGCTAGGTACCTGACCCTCCAAGCCAGGACTTTTTCACCTAATTCTCCAGGATGGGAATTTGCACCTAACCCTCCAAGTTAGGACTTTTCACCTAGTCCTCCAAGCTAGGACTTTTCACCCAACCCTTCCGAATTAGGACTTTTCCAACACCTAACCTCCCAGGTTAGGATTTTCAACACCTAGCCCTCCAAGCTAGGATTTTCCACACCTAACCTCCCAGGTTAGGATTTTCCAACATCATGCCTAATCCTCGATTAGGACTTAATCATAATCATCACAATCATCACAATCATCACACCTAATCTCCCAGGTTAGGGTTTTCCATATCATGCCTAATCCTCGATCAGGACTTAATCATAATCCACCTAACCTCCCAGATTAGGATTTTCCATATCATAATCATTCTCTTAAACTAAAATCGTTGTCAACACCAAAACAGCAATCAGGGCCAGACTGCATCAACAATCTCCCCCTTTTTGTTGTTTGACAACCCGATTTTAAGTTTAGGGATTCTCAATCAATTTTCCAACATTATGAATCATAGGGGAATCCAGATCCTCCCCCTACAACATGGTCATTCTGAACTTAACCAATCACACTCTCTCCCCCTTTGTCGAACACCGAAAAGGGGTAAGAGGGACTGTTAAGATAAACTCCCCCTCAAACCTAGAGGGTCCCACCTAAAAAATGTGATAATTTGTGGATTAATCATACGAACACATATGAAAAGATTAAGGTAAGACAAAGCAGTCACATGTATCATATGAGTATGAAATATAGACTCCCAAAGCAGGCCATAATATCCATAAGGATCAACTAGACATGGTAATGTAAGCATGAATATGGCAATCGAATAATCATGCAGATAATAGATATACAATCAGCATGGCATCAACAATAGTAGAGTAAGCATGGCAGATAAAATATATGGGTCAAGACATGAAAGCATCCAAACACGTAGTAAAATATGTGTGACTCAAGGTCACAACAACAAAGTCAGAAGGCATATAGCCAAAAGTCATACAACGTCACTCAACAGCAACATCGTCATCAGAATCATCAATACATATGATATCCCCAGGTGAAGGACCACTGGGGGATACACCATCAGGAAACGTGTGATGATACCACTCTTCATACCATCGGTCCTGGAACGAGCTCATCTCAGAGACCTCAGATGCTAGAGCATCTAGACGCCGATCGAAGGACTGAAACTCAGAGCTGACTTCCTGGTGCCAGAGCTCGGAAACATGTAATTCGTGCCGCAGCATCCGCTCTATCTCCGCAACCTGCCAGCACAGGTCAGGAGCCTGCTCATCGTAATCATCAGTAGAATGCTCTGTGCCAAGGGCCGCTCTTGGTAACTCTCTCATGGGTCTCCGATCCTTCCACTGCAGCCCCCATGATCCCACAACCAAGCCAGACTGAGCCAGCATGCGTCTATCCAGACGACAATGCTGTCGTACCATAGGCACAATGTGACCCTGCGAAATGTCGATGCCTACCGATTCCAGCCAAGCAGTGATGATGTGACCGAATGGCATATAGGCTGACTGGGATACCGGCATACTGTGGGTGATGATAGAAAAATAGACTGAAGCCACTGGGTCAAAATCTAGCTGCTGATGCATCCCATAGAGCATCAAACAGTGGAATGGGTGGATCTTATCAAGATGTTTTGAAGTAGTGGGGAGAAGACAATTTGAGATGATTTTAAATAATACATAGTCAACGGGCGAAAGTTGAAGAGCAGGAAAAGTGGGAAACGCCCGGGTGCGCCCACCAGAATCCTCTGGCCTGGGATGACCTAGAAAGTACTCATAGATGGAATCGGAAGTCACTCCATTGAAAGGAACTGGAAGGGGAGTAGGAGGAAAAGGGTAGAGGAAGAAATCATTGGTTGACCTGCGACACCCTAGAAAAGTAGTGAAAATAGATTGATTGAAATCGAGATCGATACCCGCAACACGGGTTTTCCACCCCATGCCCTCTCCACTCTGCATGTTGTTATAGAACTCAGAAACCAAATCAAGATTGATCGGTCCTTCAAAGTGTAATATGAGTTGAAGATTATAAAAGTCGACACATTGTCGGATTGTTGGACAGTGCTCATAGATAAAAGTCGGGTCTATAGATCGACACGGCATGAGGTTAAACTTGTGCCATTGGAAATTGAGAGCAAGACCAACACTCTGAAATCGAGTATGTGGGGGAGGTGGAGACCTTGAAGAAGTAGTCTTCCCCCTCGAACTACCCTCCGCTACCTCCTTTCCCTTCGATGACTTTCTAATAGGATTTGAATTGATCATGACACATAGAGTGAATCATACAAGAGTTGATCATAGGATGAGACCCAATCAAAAGATAGATAAGAAATTTTTGGTCATAAGATGAGGAAGAGGGTCACGGCAAAAATAGGTCACGGCACAGACACACGGAACGAGAGATCACAGCAAGAACAAGAACAAAAATACGATTAGCTTCACAAATATATATTTCATGATCTCTTGGAAACGGGAAATGAAGCCAAACACTTACTTTGGTGCCATTGATACTCGTTTGGAAGACTTCGACAGAGAGAACGCGCGTGAAGGAAGAGCCTTCAAGCTGGAGAAAATCGCCCGCAGGGGAGATCGCGCGAGCGTGAAGTAGGGCGCAGAGACTTCTCTCGCTCACTCAAGGTTGCACAGACGGGGTGGTTTCAGCGCTAGGGTTCGGGAAAACGCCGACTTGGTGAGTTAATCGGTTGGTGGATCGGTCCACCAACCAAAATTTAATGCGGTTGATCGGATCACCGTTCGATCAGATCGCGTCCAAACCGATCAGATGCGATCCTGATCGGACTGGCGTGGTCCTGATCGGTCTGATGACCGATCAGACGCTCTCCTGATCGGTCGGGAGACCGATCAGGATTTGATCAGTAGGGTCCAAAGAGAAAACTCTGAGCTCCCTGATCGGTCTATGGACCGATCCCCACAGGGTGCCAGATCGGTCTGGAGACCGATCCAGGCTAGCTCAGACACTTAGTCAAATTTCGGGAGATTCGACACAGGAAGGAGTCAGATCGGTCTAGGGACCGATCAGTCCTATGCCTGATCGGTCCGGTGACCGATCAGGGTTCCTGATACGACCTGGAATGTTCAGTTTCAGAATTTCTGAAATTTCCAAACGATCTTTGATGGATTTTGTCTAGTTTGGACAGGTCCTTATGACTAAACTTGATTCTTGAACAAGAATCTAAAGTCCTTATAGGTTCATCACACACTTTGACCCATCTCAATGGAGTCAAACTCAATCATCAATCAATCAAGCAACTTCAAACAAGTTTTTACTCCAACTTCAAGTGTCCAATCAAGTTGCCTTGATTGGAATGTCCAAGTATGATCATGGAGCCATATACACATGTGTTATGCAATGGTTTTCCCCATACTTGGTCACCACCGTGATTATTATCTCGTCAACTTAATTTCTCAATTGATGCAATGACATTTCGAGAAATTAAGTTGAACCTAGCATCTCACCCCATATCTAGCAAACAAAAACATTTTGGTAACCCTTATAGTTTGTGTGAGATGTTCCCAAAGTTACCCAATTGTGTCCTGACAACTTGAAATAATCATGAAGGGTTTTTGACCACAATTTGAACATCATGAAGCGCGACACATTCCCAATTCCCGTCTAAGGAAACTAAATTCACTCTCGGGAAGTGGTTTAGTGAAAATGTCAGCTAGGTTTGACTTTGACTCTACATGTGAGAGTATGATGTTCCCCCCTAGCTACATGATCCCTAATGAAGTGATGTCTTACTTCAATATGTTTTGTCCTAGAGTGATGGACCGGATTCTTGGTTAAGTTAATTGTGCTAATGTTATCACATAACACTTGCACACCCTTATAACCCAATCCATAGTCCTCTAAGGTGTGGATCATCCACAACAATTGTGATATACACTCTCCCATGGCGATATATTCTGCCTCGGTAGTGGAAAGAGCAACACAATGTTGCTTCCGACTCGACCAACTTACTAGAGACGATCCTAGGAATTGGCAGCCCCCACTCGTGCTTTTCCGGTCCAACTTACATCCAGCGTAGTCGGAATCCGTATAGCCCATCAAATCAAAAGATTCGGTACGGGGATACCAAAGACCTACACCAATTGTGCCCTTGAGATATCTCAAAATTCGCTTAACAGCAATTAGGTGAGATTTCCTTGGCACAGACTTGATACCTAGCGCACATACCTACAGCAAATAGTATATCTGGTCGACTAGCTGTGAGGTATAGCAAGCTACCTATCATGCTCCGATACTGAGTTAGATCAACGGGTTACCACTCTCATCATTGTCCAATCTTGTGTTTGTAGCCATGGGAGTGGTTACCTCTTTTGAATCACTCATATTGAATTTTTCGAAGCATTTCATGTGTGTACTTTGATTGGTGCACATGGATACCATCGCGAGTTTGCTTGATTTCAAGTCCGAGGAAGAAAGTCAACTCCCCACTAGACTCATTTCAAACTCACTCTCCATGTGTCCGATAAATTCACGTAAATAGCCCTTGTTGTTTGAGCCACAAATTATGTCATCGACATATACTTGGGCTACAAAT